>QTSX02000751.1:0-493921 GCA_014839935.2 Entomophthora muscae | reverse complement strand
CAGTTGCAACACTATGTTGAGAGAATTGAGAGGGAATATGGAATTAGATTTTTCATATGGCAAATTGCTGAGTGCCCCTGTGTATTGTGAGATACATTAGTAACTGGGATGCTCATTTTAGTTGCAACACTTCCCTCTTTTATGTCCTGTCCTCTTCAATAACTATGAGAACCTGTGAGACATACAAAAATGTGCAAAATATATGTTTCTGTGTGGGGATGGCACAGCAAGGGTGTAATCAGTTATGATGGAGCTTATTGGTATTAGCATTGACATATTCTAGGTGATAGATATGTTGATCTATAATGATGACTATCTTAAAGGGTTAATGATTTGGGGGGCAGTTTTTCTTGTTGAAGATTTAGAGTTTAAAAGGTGTCCTAAACAGTTTAAATGACTTCAATGTGTTTTATGGCCCCTTGGACTTGAACCTTTTTGCCTCTTAATCCTTAAAGCGCCATTTTTCCAAGAAAAGAGTAACTAAAAGGGAATTTTTAGCAGGAAAGTCAAGATTAGTTTGTCTTAAGGGATTTCTGAAAAGCTTTCTGGGGTCTAAAAAACCAGTATTCTAGGACTAAATCTGATATCATAGTTAAATATGATTCATATGATAGGGATAAAGTAAAAAATGTTCAGTTTCTGTGGTATTAAGAAGTACTTGTAATAAATTGAAAAAGTTGGCCCAGGAAACAATTGATTATTTATACCCTTTAATTGGCTTGATGATAGAGATTAATTACCACTTTAAGGGTACTGTGGTGCTCCTGATCCTGGGAGAACACCAAGGTTTGTCATGGTTCAAAGATAGAGACTGCTTGGTTTGGGGTGGCATTCTTCAGGTGACTGAGTTCCAAGGCTAGGGCATTATACTGGGCTTTAAGACATGCAAGCACTTTAGGCACTTTATCAACAAAAATTCCAACATCATCATCATTTAAAATTACATCTGCCTGTGCTTGTCCTTTCTTTGGCACACAAAATCTCCAAAAGATCTCTACAAACTCACTACTTAGGAACTCTTCTCCTCTAGCTATGAGCTTTAAATTTCTTTTCAGCTTGTCCACTCTTCACCAGGTGTTTGGCTGTGTGGAAACTTCCTGCAACATTGCCTATATTAATCTTTCTGCCCAGCACTTGAGCAGTAGATATGAGAAAGGTTTTGCATTATCTTATCACTTAAAAATAAGTAGAGGTTATGAAAGTATTTATTTAAAGAAGAAAGATCACTTTAGAAATCTTCTGAAAATATAAACATTTGCAGACTTTTTGGGGGGGGGGGGAACTACTTTTTGAGGGTCACTAGATCTTTCCTTACTGCTTTGGGATCAAGATCCACCAATTTGAAACCCAGGGCGTGCTCAAACTTAAGAGCTCTTAAGAGTATTCTGCCTCTAGCTCCTGTTCAGTCAATTGCTATTATATAGCTCCCTCTTGGCTTAGGATAAATCTCCTTTAAGATGATTCTTTCAAAATCTTGAACTATCTATGCTCTCCCTTTTCTATAATAAAATAAGCTTTAAAACTTAATGTAACCAATTTCATTGCATTTTTCTGCCCTTACTGAATAAATTCATTAAGCTTTAGGTTATTATACCACTGAAAATCATCAGTGAAATAAGCTTCAAACTCAACTAATATCATCACAGTTCTTTATCTTAAAACATCTGAAGCACTTTGCTACACTTCATGGTCTTAAATAAACCCAAATAAGCATCATATGTTTCACTAAAACATTAAAAATTTGTGCCTTGCACCTTGATTGATTTCCCTATTTTCTTTAATGCTTTTCTGCATTTAAACTTGTCTGTTTTCCATAGGAAACTATCAGTTACCTTGTTTTATCTCACTTTCTTAAACGTTTCTCATTTGGTTTTGCCTAGGAATTGAACTCTATAGCCACCAGTTTCCCCAAACCAGTAGACCTTTTGCACCTCTGGCAACCTGTTCTAATAGAAACCTTGATAAACTGCATCTTACTGGTTTGCCATTCTGTCATGCTCCTATTGCCACAAACCATCCCTTTAGAGAAACTTCAAGTTGCCTTCTGTCACTATTTTGATAGGATGTTCTGCTTCTTTTGCTGTTCACAACCCACCTCAGAGAAATGATGAACCATCTATGTCAAAAATTTCCCAAACTGATTTGTTCGGTTTCTTCTCTCTTAATACACCCCAGAGAAATGTTGAAACATTTACCTAAACTGTTCCAAACTTTTTCTCATAGCCTAGCATCTCAAATAGCTATTAATCAAACTCTGAAGCCTTTACAGACGTCTTTCATCCTGGTTTACTTTTGGTAGTCCTTATCAGCAAACCCCTCATAATCAGGAAATAAGCCTCTCAAGTGACTTTTACCTAGACTAGACCCCCATCAGCAACCTCCACCTAGGTCATCAGAAGTAAGCATACCTCATGCACCAATACTTTTTTACTTACCCAAGTGGTTAGCTTGAGCTTTCAGGCACAAAGTAACTAACTTTACTTGCAAAATACATCCAAATCCCTCAGTTCTGAAGCTATATCATATGAAAAGCTCTCCCAATGTTAATTCTGAGCTATCTATGCTTTTCCAGAAGCCTTAAGACCCCTTCAAGACTACCCTAACGACATAAAAAGAGAAATTTTACCCCATTCTCAGGTAAAGCAACCCAACGGTATTATCACCCCAGTTGGTATTAAGATTTCAATGATACCTCAGTACATCTGTCCCAGGGAATATCCCCAGTGATATTATCACCCCATATTGTCTAAGGATGCTTATACCCCTTGGTATAACCATCCAAGAGTACTATTTCTATCCTTATAAAGAACTAAAAAGGGGCCACCTTGCTAATACCCCAAGGTATAGGCCACCACTTTCAACTGCCAGGGCTAGACATACCAATAAGCCAGTTAATATTTAATTTTCTTAGGCAACCAATATTTATTTGATCAATAATAATCCCTTGCCTGCAAAATAGCCTCTCATGTGGATTATCCCAGGTATCTAGCTATGAAGATAGACTTGCACTGAGGCAGTAGACTACTGACTCATACAATAATATCAAGGTTATATTTGCTTAATGATAGCACATCCTATCATTGTGGGATTGGCTTTATGAGAAACCTGTCTTTAGAAATGAAAAGCCAGTAGAAAAAAAATTGGATCTGGGTACCCATAAGCCTATACACTGTCCAGGAGCCATCCTTTACCTGCTGCACAATCAGCTGGCCAAGTGCCAAGCCAAACCCTTTATGCAGGTGCTGTGCAAACGGCAGGAGTCCAAGCTCCAGACCTTAATTGCTTGGACATTGAATTTCTTTGTTTGCCCATTTGGAAGCTTGGAATTCATAGATTGGGGCCCTGGGGCCTGTATATTGCTTAATATGATTTGTCTGGTTTGTCCTCAAGCTTGTTGCTTTAATTATTGTTCCAGGACTTTTAATCTGGGTACATAATGAAATAAAAGAAGTCTGGTAGCTTAGCCCAGGTTGGGAACAAAATTCCAGAGCGTGAGGCCCAGGCTCTATGGGGCAGTCAGGAGCGCTGGGAACAGGCAGGTGGGGAATAGCAGGGGAATTGAATTGAGTGTTTTTTTGTTTAAATCCTAATTCTTTGGATTATGTGGGAGTTTCCTCAATTGGGGGACTGATGCTTGTATTTTGAATCAATCTGCTGGCCTTAGAGAAGTGCTTTTTTGGCTTCTTTATGTTTTATCATGTGTATTTATTTGTTGGTTTTCTTATGTCAGGAGTATTCCAGACATGCAGTCATTTTATTTGGGGCTATAATAAAGGTTTGTTGCCATATCAAAGCTTGATGGGTGCTGTTAATCATTTTACTCTTTGTCTCTTTTGGGTGCTTATAAAAGGGACACCTATGAGTATCAAACAAGGATGAAGATGTGCTATATGATGAATATGACATGTGGCATTGAGCTTATGAGGCCAACTGGGTCTATAATACATTTTAGGTGCCCAACCATGATGGTTCATGGTTTTGCTTTTCACCTCTTTAGAGTAGTTATAGGAGGGGCAGCTTTAGTGTGCTGGGCAATAATGTGAAGTCTAAAACAACCATCAGTGTATCTATTTGGGGAAATATCAACTGAGATTAATAGCCTGGGGTGCTTAGTAAGTGGAGTTGATTATTATGCACTCAAAATCCCAGGATAATCACCTGGGTGGAAGGACAAGAGGGTACTGTGTACCAGCCCATAGAAGAAATATAAGGATTGACACCACAATTACTTTATGGGGTTATTAGAAAGAATGTTTTAGACTACCACTTGCTGTCTGAAAAGCTCTTGGTACCCAGGGAAATTTGAGGGGCATTTGGAAATGTTTCTCTGTGAAAGTTTGATACAATGGCAAAAATTTGCTAACTTTGGTGAAATACTGACTGACTGTGGAAATGTTACCACTTCAAATGATGGAACTTTAACGCCTTGTTGGTGAAACATTGGGTTTACATTGGGGCTTGAGAAACCTGTTCAGAAAAGAAGCAGAGTGCTTCAGAGCATTGATAAAGAAAATGTTGGCTGAGTTTGAGGCCTATTCTACTAATAAAGATCATTGGTGAAGAATCCCAAAACTTAGTAGAGTGATACAGAAAACATAGCAGAGATGCTTTAGGCTTTTGGTAAGGTAAGACTGAAAGCTAACTCTATGGTAGAAATGAGGCTGTAAGGTATTGCTTAAGATTCCCAAGGAAATTTTGTAAATTGGAAACACTTAAAACAAGGGGCTATATATCAGTAATTGAGCAATGGAACTAAAGTGGATTCTAAGTGAGACATCTCAGGATCCACACAGCACTAAAAACTTAGAGCAGTGTCAAATCCTCAGCTGTGATTGATGGCTAAGTTAAAAGGAACTACAGAACCATAGCACACTGGAGCTGTGGAGCAATAGAACAAAGATATAAGCTGAAAAGATTAGAATGTTTCTAAGGGAATATCCCTTTTATGTCAATAAAGACATTCCCACTCCCTGAAAGATAGTGTTTCTTTTCTCATATGAAGAATATTCCTGAAACCTTTTACCCTAGCCCTGAATAAGAAGATCAGTAAAGAAAGCTCATTAGAATGATAACTTATAGCCAAACACCAGATGTGGACCAGAAAAATATCACAAAAGATGTGAAGTTTTTACCATAGAGAAAAAGACTTTATCCAAGGAGAGTTCACCAAGCTTTTCCAGGGACTATACTAAACACAGGAGGGATCATTATATGTAGATGTGATGGTGCATGCAGCATATACCAGGATTTTTGTTGAAGAGTTGGTGGGAGAGTTTTCATATTTTAAAAACCAAATATGCAGTCCTTTCTGCTGAACTTGTTCACCTGAAGTATGGCACCCAACCCAGCTAGACCCTGGCTTTGACCCAGGACACAGCTTAGTGGCTTCTGAATAGTAGGTGCACAACACCCACCCTATAGGTCATTCAAATCAGTCCAGCCCTTAAATTGGCTACTGCCCCTTGCTAGCCAAGCCGGCTTTACACAGCACCAGGGCCTCTGACAATCTCTCTAGACAAATACAAAGGACCTTTTCTCCTGGGTCATTTGTTATGGCCAATACTACATACCTTGTCTAGCCTTTATTGGCAAATAACCCAACTCTGACTGGTCCATGAACTCTCCTCTCACTTCTTCACCATTCCAAAATGTGGCCAATCCACCCCTGGAAGTAACTCCACACTTATATCAACTGGTTATCTTAGTTTGGCTTACCCCACAATGACTGGTCTAGTGAACTCTGTCATCCTACACCTTGGGAAATGGGCACCACTTGATCAGGCCATTTCTTAGATTATGAAGTTAGGCTGAGTCCTTTACCTGACCCTTGACTGACCTTCAACTGGCCCACCAACCAGTGAAGCGCAGGGGTGGTAGGGGGGTCCTGACAATATTAGAAGATTGCTGAGGTTCTCACAGGATCAGCAGTACTGAGTTGTTTAAAGGAGGCTTGATGCTGCGATGGTATTGCAGCCTTATTTCTCTCTCTTGCCCATGGATATTTACAATACTTGGAAAATAGCTTAATGACAGAGAAGTGAGAAGGCCTCATTCAGATGATAATAGTATTTTAATAAATGTCAGGTCTACTTAGCTTTTCTGCTTTTTTTAAAAAAAAATTGTTTTTTACAACATAGTTTATACTAATTTAATAAGAAATAAGGGTGAATTTTGCTGCTCCAAGGTGCAGGAAGGACCATGTATAAGAGCTTCAGGGATTATTTTGCATTGTATAGTTCTAAATTTGTCCAACTTCAATAAAAGTACCAGTTTAGTGGGTTTGAATTACCAAGGTCAATAAGGCGAACTCCAATCTCTACAGAAATACAACCAGAATTGATGTATGCAAAAACTTCTTTAAACTTTGTTGGCTGAAGGTTGAACCAATTTTATCTTTGAGGTGGAGAGGTATGGTCTCTACTGGAGGAAGTATTACTAAAAAACATGGATGATCACCCTCAAATAGTGACATCCAAAGAGGAAATTTGAATGAGTCTGCTGGTGTCAGCTTCAAATTGAAAATCAATTTTGTTAGGCTTAGATTTCATTCGGGAGAGAAGAAATGGTCCTTTCAAAAAAAATGACAGCTCTAGTCATGAGTACCACAGCCTCTTAAACAGCAATTTGATTTACCGCAGTGCTAAAATATATTATGGTCTGACACCAGGCTACAGCTTACGGACAAAATAAATGTTAGAGCAAATGCTTTGAATCCAAGCCAAGAGCCTAATGATATATCAAGACTAATAATTATAGCTTTAGTATGCTTTTAAGTATGCTCAGAAAATCATTTAATAAAAAACTGGTTAGATTTTGTTAGGTCTAGATAAAAAGTTTGTGTGAGCTATTGACCGCCTCCCTGATAGAAAGTTGAGATTAGAATATTTTTGATAGGGTAAGCTACATCAATCTAAATGGGGTAAGAAAATATTTACTTATCTATATCAATTCAATCCTTAGCACTTAAGCCAAACGTCTTCATAAAATATTACGTAAAGATTAACATCAGAGCTGCTTTTATATATGCAATCGTTGGCACAAATAAAACCAGTCAATCATAGTTTATACTGAAACCCATTATCAGGAAACCACAAAAATCTTAATATGAAAAGCTGACTTAGATAGTAAAAAACATTTACAAAAGGTCATCATAAAATATAATAAAATGTGATTATCTTAGTGAATTAATGCCCAGCCAAAATGGTTGAAAGCAAAAGCCCAAAATTTGGCCTAAAAAAGATGAAGTTATTATGCTTCACTTAGCCTTATCACCCATTCCCAAGGCTCCAAAAGAGCATTGTCGGCCTTAACAATTTCACAAAAATTACTTAAGGCATACACCAGTATATCACTAAAGGATTGTAAAAATAGAATTTATCTTGAATCAAGGAACATCAAAGTAATACCACATAGTCAGGCTACCTTTTGGAGAATTGGTTTAGGTTGTCTTTTTATCCACCTCAGAGCTGTGGTTTCTGCTATTCTGATGTTCATACTCCCAAATATTTGGTATGTGTCGGCTATCTCTCACGCAAAGATGTTTTGCGATATTAGAATCTAAAAGTGCTTTACAAAGCACGGAGGATAGAAGAGATTCAGCCAAAACATACCAAAAGCCCCCAAAACAGACACCAATACTAAGTCCGACCAAAACTTGATGAAGAGTATGGTAAAGAAGATAAACTCTAAATAGCGATTGTTTAAATAGCTAACCCCAAAGCTTACCTAGAAGCCCCTACAAGGAAGCCCCAAAAGACAAGAATTAAGGTAAGGAAAAGGTTTGTTGACTTCCTAAAATTGAGTCTGGAAAGAACTTAAATCAGCACGTGTAAAACAGGCAAGGAGAACATCGGTTAAAGGAAAATAACTTACTTGCACCAGACATATAAAATAGCATAGCAAGCAGTGTATCCAACAAATTGCGAATGACTAGAGGGCATGCCAAATCCCTTTCCAAGAAAAATCTTTTTTATAATTTTAGCATGCCAAAAATATAATGGTAAACGGTACCGGTGGGTCGAGGTTGCTTAATTAACTTTTTTTAAACCAAAATTAAGGCATTCACAGGCTAGTTGTCCAAAAAACATGAAAATGACAGAGACTTCACGACGTGATGCAATTATCGATACATAGCTTACCAAAACGGCCAATGGTGAAAGGGTCAGGTATGCTAGGAAATGTCCTAATTTATCTCCTGGGGCATAATGCACTGAGGTTATACTTAACGCTTTTAAATGGGAAATGCTTATTTTTTCCATTATTTTAATTGATTAAAAAAATTGAAAGAAAGTATAGATCATAAACTCTAGATGGTGATGAAGAGATTGCCTTTTTGGCCTTTTAAATTGATCACTTTATATACCGTTCTGGATGAAGTCAGCTGAAGGGAATGTGCCTGATTTTTTACCTTTTTGAAAAAGACCGTTTTATTTAGAATTTATTATCAGCCTGGTGATAAATTAAGAGCTCTTGTTGAAATTTGATTTTAACAGCTCTCTACAATCATCTGACACATTGCTTTTATGATTATGCCAAGGGGCCAGATCAAATATTTTGTAAATAATCGTATACTTTTGTCCAAATATTAATAAAAGATTCAATATTTAATTAAATACCAAAGGCCTGAATTGCTTATTAAGTTAAATGGGAAGCTTGAAACTCATTACAAAATTTTATAAGCTTGAATGTAACTCTATTATCAGCACAAATATTTTAAGTGTAATCTACCATACCACAAACTATTATAAATGCTTACATATAATAATGATTTAGTTCCTTAAGCTATTAACACAATTGATATATTTTTCATCATAATTGCTCATTTATTTTAGAAAGTATGACTGTTGCAACAAAATTGGACAGCTCAGCTGTCAGGGTGAAGTAGAGTGAGAGCTCACCATAATTGATCAAATGGGGAATGTACACCCAAATTAGGATGACATTACCAATTAGGAGGAGATGATGTGTGTTTACTCGTAAATGGTAACCCTTGAAGAGTGAATAAGAAAAGGTGCAGCAGAAGGTTATGCACAGGTACATCAGGAAGACCTTCATTTGGCTCAACGTCAAGGAATCAGCAGCATAGATAGGCTCTCATTCAATTTTGCGGGTTTTAGGAAGCATTTCAGAAGGAGGTGGAAGAATACCAGGAAATTGCAGAGGTGAGAAAGAAGAATCTAGCAGTCTGGTTATTACAAATCTGATTGAGAAATATTGAAATAAGTGAAGCATTGAGGCAAGATATTTATTGAGAGTAAAATATCAAACTACTAAGGTAGTTTGATGGGGGAAATTGTTACATAAAGCCTTTGGGTGCATCTGGATGTAAGGTGGCCTCCTTGTATGTAATATTTAGACAGCTTACAGATACCACCAATGGTGGTTCTGTAAGCTGTTACCTGACCTTCTTTGAGGTCAGGAGTTTTTTGACCAACAGGTCAGAGAAGGGAAAATTAGGCGTGGGGCATCTGCACCCCACTTGGACTCAATTTCCAGTGCCACCACCCACTTGTGATAAATCATTAGATTTAAATCTACAATTGCCGCAAGCGGGTGGGGCTTTGGGCCGGGTTTCCCCAGGTGGCGGTGCTTTGGCTGAGCCACACCCAGGAAAACTATGTCCATGACATCAGCTATCAATGTATCTCACACCATGCAGGTGTCAGGAATATTCCTGACAACACCCTTTGTCAAGATAATCTTTTGGGCACAATTGGGCTCAAAGAGCAAAATAAAAAATTGCAGCAGTTCCCCCTGATTGGGGAAACTGCCACAAAACACCTGGTGGAAGAAACAAATTTTAAAAAAAATTAAATTTTGGCAAAAACAGGTTTTATACCCCGGCCGCAAACTGCCTGCGACTACACGCCTGCTGCCAGCCAGCCAGTGCGGATGAGGAAATTGCCCAATTGGGAATCCCCAAAAGGCCATTTCCCCAAACCCAAAAATGGGGGGAACTGCTGCCCAAATTTGGAGGGGGTTTACAAGCTGCCCAGCATGACAATTAATGCATCAACTGCAGAAGTTGAATATGAATGCATGAAAGTGCCTGAAGAAGCTCCAAAGCTATGCAATGCCAAGATTAACAATTCATTGCTTGCCAAACCATCCCCATCCCACTCCCAAAAGGGAATTCCAGACAACACCAAGTGTTTGGGGTTCCCTGTCCAATGCTTTGCACTAATCATGCCCCACAAGGATGATAGTATATAATAAAGCCAAATCACTTGATGATAGTTTGTGCTATCAGTGAGTGAAATTACCCCTCAATAGTATCACATAAATCAATTTAAAAACTTTATCTTCAAGAAGTTAAACAAGACACTAAGCTTTGTCTTCCCTTTCCCAGGATTAGGAGATAAATCACCTAATCTTCTCAGCTGTCCTCACAGCATGCCTAGGGATTGGGGGCCAGCAATACACTCAACAGCATGGGCCATTCAACAATCCATCTGGCGGGTACTACTACAGGGAGCCAGCCACAGCTTAACTCCTCTGAGCGGTACTCCTGGCCCATGCTGGTATCTCCCCATTCCGCCCAGTCTGTAGCCTTATACACCTGTATATACTATGTACTCATGTATTTTGCTGGTAATTTTGGACGTTATAACGTACACACCAAGGTTTTTTGATTGATAATGACGGTCTATCCAATTGTGACGGTGCTCACAGGTTTCCAAGCTGCCAACTTGGTACCTTATTTTGCTAAAGTACTCCCCCAATTGTTGGGTCTTTACAACAGGAGGTGTTTATCAAGTCACCCCATGACAGGTCTAACATTGTGCCCTCATTTGGCTCCACCAGCATACCAGTATCTCATACTTCCTTATAAGGGGCAATGTGACAGAAATTGCAGGATAATAAGAAGCTGTCATCATGTGGTGGGGAATCACTCACCAAATCCACACAGAGCTAATGATTAACCACATACACAGCTTCAGATACTGTTTTATGAAATTTCCAAATGAGATACTAGGGTTAAGTAAAAGAATTAACCTCAACCAAAAAAGTCCTAGTATTGAAACAGCAGACTTGACCCACCAACAAGGCTCCAAGTGAATGAGGTTGTGACCTGCAACCCAATTATCTGGCCACTTGAAGCCAGACTAGGAAGTTAACTCAAATTTCCAAATCCAACAACATGAACAAATGATGATCCCTTACAATGGATACCTTGTTTTGGCGCTTGACTCATTACCAGGATCAAGCCACCCCCTTCACCATCCCACTGTGTGATCAACACTATCATGTTCCTGTTATCCATGAATCACATTGACTATATAATCATTATCTCTCAATAAAGAATATTATCTAGTTTATAAATATTTTTCCCCTTGTAACTCTGCTAAAACAGCACAGCTACGACATTGGTAGCACAGGTAGGTTCTTCATCCTACCTCATCTTGTAAAATTCCGCCTGTTGCCTGTACTTGCTGCGGCCAACAAATCCTTGATATAATTATGTCTGGCCTTCTGCTGGACTGGACCCCATACACCCCTGGTACCAAGATAACTGATGGCTTTGTCCTGTACCTGAACACAGTGATTCCACTACCCACCTTCAACGCCATGTCTGCACAAGGGTTCTTACAGACGGCTGCCACCATCCCACAACCAACTGATAAAAACACCATGCCCGCCTACATAGCCCAAAGACTACGAGGCACTGCCTTGGAACCTTTTGCCAGGGCCAACAACAACAACGCTGCTGCATGGATCCAGTCCACCCAGAGCAAGCTGGCCCAGATGGAATGTCCACAGCAATTTTGGATTGCAGAAATCTCCATCCAACTGACCCACAACACTGGCACCTGGTGTGACAAGTGGCACAAAGAACACACTGAGAAGAACTGGGATACCTTCAAACAAGACTTCTTGGCAAGGTTCGTGCTTAAGGACATGGCGCTCATGATCATACACCAAGTAAAGAACCTAACCCAGACGGGCACCGTGAAGGAACTCACCCGCGCCTACAAGGAACTCCGACTTTGTGCACCCTCTGACATGGCCTTTGACACCCCAGCCACACACCTCATGTACTATGACACCCTCAAGTTGCATGTGATAAGACACATGAACCTGGACCAGGTGACCAATCTACAGAGCCTGTATTGCATGAGGCAGAGAAAGCAGAACAAACATCCAACACTCTTCATAAGGTGCAAACCAGAAAACAAGAGAGACCCAAAGACTCTCACACAGGCGGGTGTTCCACTTGACCACCACCTGGAAACAATGGAAATAACACAAACCATAAACCCACAGGTTCAAATGGACATGGAAGTGGGAACAATGGCCAGTCAAATTATACACATTTCTGTGTCACTGCCACACAGGGCAATCAAGACGGGGAGAAGCCCAAGGAGAGCATTAAGCAAGCTAAGCTCTCCCTGCAAAATTTCTGACTTGCCCAATGATGAGTACCAACCCAAGGACGTGGACCAATGCCCAATGATCCAAGTACCCTCAGAAGACCCAGTACTGTAAACCATTGCCTGTCAGGATTCTCCTTTATTATTTAGCTGCTAGTATTTTTCTCTTTTGGACACCAATATTATTTTTGAAGTATTTGGGTTATTTTGCTCATTTTGCTTTCAGAAACATTCCCTTACTCTTACCCTTTTGATCAGCTAAATTCTATCTATTTTACAGTTAATTTTTAAGTTCAAAGCTTACTTTTGTTCTCCTGGACAATTTTTGAACCACAGACCTATACATTTAGTTAAAATTATTCAAGTCTAAAGTCAGAATAACTTTTTTCTTTTGCCGCTTATGCCAGCACCTTTGGACCAGGGGTTTCCCGCTCTTCTGCTTTCTCTTTTGCTTTCACACTCTGCCAAGCAACCACTGTTCCCCTGGTCTATCTCCTTTACCATTTGGTGTTAACCTTTTAAGTTTAAACCACAAGAAACATGTGCTTCTGTTTTGTTTCTCTACATCATTCCCACTAACCAATCTTGGTTAAATCTTATCACCTCAATTCTGCATCTCACAACCAAGTGAAATAAAATGGCTTGGTTTTCCAATCTTAACAGTAAGTTGAGATTGTTTGACTTGCACCTCAAAAGGTACTTGTTAGGTTTTGTGGCTTGTGTTTCCTTTCAATTTTAGTTTAGGTTTTAATCTTGATTCCATGATTCCTTTTGATTTTCTTCTTAACCAGCTAGGTAGTTTTTATAGTAGTACACACAATTGAATTGTTGATAGCTTTAATCCTCCTACTAGAGCAGAAAAATTCCCAGACTTAGAAATTGGCTTTTTGACCAAATTGTCTGTCATTAAGACTGAACTCTATTTTATTTTCTTAGGGTTAATAAACCACTTTAGTCCTTATTTTACCTCATGTAATTTTTTAGGAGCCTTAGTACAGTTGCTACTGCGACCTTGGCCACCTTTTTGTATTTGACTAATATAAATACCACTGGGTTAAAATATTTAGTCTATAACCATCTTCCCCAGACCATGAGACCTTACATTGCCAGACATCCCAATAAATTGATGTCATATCCTTTCTGTTTTTGCAGTTACATAGGCTTGGCACTCCTGGACTCAGGCGTGGATTGAACCCTAGTTAACAGCAGCTTTGTGGACAAATTCAAGCTAACCACTAATCCTTTGCGGATTAAAAACGTGGTCTTGGCTGACAAACACCACATTGCTGTAACAAGGGAAGCCGCCCTCTTCTCTGTCATGCTCGAGAACCTGCATTCCACCATCCAAGGCCCCATCATTGACTTTCCAAAGTTTAACATTGTACTGGGCTTGGATTGGTTACAGAAGAACAATCCTCACATAGACTGAGAGACCTCAGTATTGACTATCAAGCATGAAGGTGTCAACCACCAGATCTACCCTGACTCAGTGGATCAACTCCTATGCAACCATGTCTTTGTGCGCATTACAGAGACCCTGGACAAAAAGGAAAACCTGAAGGCAATTGACTGGGACTCCTGTCAGTACAAGATCATACACTTTAAAGATCACTAGGATACCTTCACACCTCAAGATTGCAAAATTGTGGCCTGCCATCCATAAATCTTCAAGGAAGCTCTACCCAGGATGCCCCCTGAGAAACACATTCAATACTCCATCCAACTCAAAGGGGCTGTCCCCAAAGCACGCCCTATCTACAGGCTGACCTCAAACAAAGACAACACCCTACGTGCTTACCTCAAAGAAGCATTAGAGAAAGGACTTATCCGCCCTTCACAATCTCCCTTTGGGGCTGCTGTATTCTTTGTGGCCAAGAAGGATGATACACTGCGTCTAGTCACAGACTACTGAGCCCTAAACAAAGTTACCATCAAGAATTGTTACCCACTATCACTTATTAACAACCTCTTTGATGCCTTGGGTGGAGCCACAATCTTCTCCAAGATTGACCTAACCGTAGGCTACAATCAGATTTGTATTAAGGAGGAAGACATCCCCAAAACAGCCTTCCATACTAAATATGGCTTGTACAACTGTGTGGTACTCAACTTTGGTATGACAAACGCTCCCTCAACCTTTATGACCTTCATGAATGAGGTGTTTGCCCCGCACATAGGCAAACATGCCCTAGTCTACTTAGACAATATTATTGTCTATAGCCCCTTGGTAGAGCAGCATCACAAGGACTTAGAGGCAGTCTTTGCTACCCTGGCACAACACAAGCTTATGGCCAAGCCCTCTAAATACCAGTTCTTCCGCAAACAACTTCCTTTCCTGGAACACATAGTCTTAAAAGACGGCATCAAACCTGACAGTCAAAAGATACAGGCCATCTTCAAGATGCCACCACCCAAGGACAAGCCAGAACTCCGCACATTCCTGGGGATGGTGGCCTATGTACACTGCTTCATACCTGACTGTGGCGTCTTGACTGCCCCCTTATCCACCATAACTAGCGCCAATTCCAAGTTTGTGTGGACCCCCCAATGTGACCTTTGCTTTAGACGTCTCAAAGAGAAACTCAAAACAGCACCTATCCTGCAATACTCCAAATGTGACAGGGAATACCAAATGGAAACCAATGCCTCAGATGCATCCATTGGGGGAGTACTGCAAATTAAAAACAATGATGGTGACTTCCTGCCTGTAGCCTATGAATCACAAAAGTTGACAGATGATGAGTGTCAATATACTATCCACAACAAAGAGCTGTTGGCTATTGTACACTGTCTAGTCAAATGGCCTTGTTATCTTGAACGGCAGGAAGAATTCACAGCATTAACCTACAACAAGTTGCTCATATATTTCAAAACTCAAGCAGATTTGTCTTGCCGCCAAGCCCGCTGGATGAAGCTCTTGGAGAGATTCAACATGCTCATACAGTACAAACCTGGTCCAGAACTTGTCATGGCAGACACTCTCTCATGCCTGTATGTCTGCTCCACAAGGGGAGAAAGCGGGCTCAACCCCAACTGGCCTCTCTTGGTGCTACAAACAAAAGACAAGGGTTTCCCTCCTGGTACAACTGACATAAAAAAGGAAACAGTCATAAAAAACAAACACATATTAGCTGACGTATACAGGACCCTGCACAGAAAGATGTCTGATGGTACTACCATCCCTTATATCACCACGCGCCAGCAAGTAGACACCATCCTACAATATTAAAGAGACCTCAGACACACCAAGAGTCAAAACCTATAGGAGTTCCTTAAGCACAAGGCCTGGTGGCCAACCCTATATTGTGACGTTCAGTAAGTCCTAGACCAATGTGAAGTATGCAATAAATTTGCAAAAAGAAAGAAACCCCACCAAAATCAGTACTACCCATTTACATACAACTACCCTTTAAGGTGTGGGCCCTAGACATTGTTGGTCCCATGCCAGGAAAACACAATTATAAGAAATACATCATCACCGCAATAGACTTTGCTACACAGTGGCCAGTAGCCCAAGCAGTAAAGACACACACTGGCAATGAAATATAAAAATTTATAGGAAGAGAAATAATAAGCAAGTTCAGAAAGCCATAGCTCCTGATAACTGATGGAGGCAAAGAATTGACCTCTGAAGATACCAACGTATACCTCACTAAGAATGGGTTCAAACACACTGTGACAACACCATACCACCTGCAGGCCAATGGACGTGTAGATTAGCTAAATGGTAGCCTTGTGCAAGCCTTGGCCAAGCTCACCTCCAGGAGACCTGAAGACTGGTATAAGCAGCTATCAACTTCACTACTTTTGTGCCAAACTTGGGATAACATATCCACTGGAAAAAGCCCTTTTGAGTTGGTATACAGCACACAGCCCAATATCATTCAAACATTGTCAGGACCCAAGCTGAAAATTCCAAGCAAAGTCCCCTTTTTCAGATCCCCAGGTCCTAGAGGCCAATGATGACCAAATAAAAAAGGAAAAAAAGCGTCTGCAAAAGATATTTGTCCCCATCCAAGACAGACATGAAGTTAGTGACAAAGTTTGGGTCATAAATGTTGACAAAAACAAACTACAACCCAAAAAAAGTAGGCCCAGCAATCATTCTAAAGGTAAACAAAAATAACACTTACCTTGTGCAAGGACTTGGGAAGTGAAAAAAAGATAAAACCCTCCACCATGATTTCCTGAGACCTTGCAAAGCAAGGCAAAAACAATGCAAGACCACCCTACCTGCCACAGAACAACAGCTAGTCCAGTATGGCGCCCTGGCTCCTGACAACCTCCCTGACAATTCACCCCCAAAGGAGGCCAACCTTCAGTCAGGGGGGTGTCAAAACAACAGAATTGACCTGCCAACAAGGTTCCAAGCAAATGGGTTTGTGACCCACAACCCAATTATCCGGCCATTCAAAGCCAGACTAAGAAGACAACTTGAATTGTCAAATCCAATAACATGAATAAATGCTGATCCCTTATGGTGGATACCTTGTTTTGGCACTTGACTCATTACTAGGATCAAGCCACCCCCTTCATCATCCCACTGTGTGATCAACACTATCATGTTCCTGTTATCCATGACTCAAATTAACTATATAATCATTATCTCTCAATAAAGAATATGATCTAGTTTCTAAATATTTCCCCCTTGTAACTCTGCTAAAACAGCACAGTTACAACACTAGATAAATGGCATGCAAGAGAATCAGAGTGTCTTCAGCATAAAATTCAGGACATTGAGATAGCACAAGAGTTTCAGCTTTGATGGTAGGAGGAACAGCTCCAAGATTGACAGGTATTGAATTAACATTTGGCGGCAATGACAATAAAGTGCCGGCAGCAGGGCCCCATCTTCCCATAATAACCCAGCTAAGGATTAGATTGTAGGGGATGTAGCTCAAAATGCCAACTACAGGATGCATTTAAAATAAAAATTAGACCAAGGGATATTTGATTTTATTAAGTAAAACTTTTGGGAGGACTCAACTCTTAAGGGTTGAAGCAGTGAAAATCATTCAATATATATCAAAATTTGACTAAGCAATACTGCCTGGATCTTGGGCTCCTATTTCTTCCACATTGTCAAGTAAGTATCTGGTCCAGTTTGCAAAGAACCCTTGAGTGACCAACTTCTGATGACCATGCTGATAGATAAGTTCATATCTGGCAACCCTTAAATTACGTCAATTTATCAACGTCAACTTACAGGGGAAGTCAGATTTGACTGAAAAACTGGAGCAGTTGTAACCCATTTTCAATCAAATGTTTGATTTAAGTCTGTTAAATCAGTCAGTTTTGTTAAATGTTTTCTGGATTTATGAGCTTTCCTACTCGGCTGAATAATCCCTGGCATTATGGAATTTACTATGACAGGCAAGGCCAATTATAACAAGGATCCCAACAATGACCTTTATCCAGAACATTGCTGATTCTTACCCAGTCTATTGCCGCATACACCACCTCTCTTGGGGCCCAATGACTCTTATCCATATTATAAGAATCCCCACTATTTTTAATAAAGATCATCTTATTTTAAATTTATTTTATGTCCTCTTTTTGAACTGTTGTCTTCCAATAACCCAAATACCAAGCTACACCTAATTAAGTTAAAACATGGGTAGCAGTAATAGGGTTTATTAGCAGCCTACCTTCAATGAAATTCCCCCATGAAATGATGGAGTAAGGACCACATGGCTAATCCTCCCAGATAAGCCATCCTGCCTATACCCAAAAAGTGATATCCTGGAAGGCTACATAATTTACCAAGACCAACTTGTGTTACCCAATGTTTACAAAAAAACTCCATCTAGGTCAGCAAGATGTCAGCTTCTCATTCTTGCAGTTGGATTCCATCTAAAAAAATTCTTAATCTCCAGTTGGACACCTTTACCAGCAGCATGGGAAGTACAGACATTGTTAGCTGGGTAAATTCCACAGAGACCTACCTTTGCATATGTCAGGTTCCAGAACCTATTTGGGTTTCCATTAACTCAGGACACTTGGTAAGTCTCACTGAAGCCTGGTTTACCACCCGATCAGGTCAAAAGACAGAAGCAACATATGCCATCTTATAGAAAGCTGCTAAATCACACTATAGCAAGACCTCATTTCCCATTTTGTGAGCACACTTCTGCTATGCATCAAACAGAAAAATAGTGTAGCTGAGTACCTCACTGCCCAATAAATGGCTCTCAGTACTGCAAAAGAGGCAATTATTAAAGAAAACACCTTGCTTCTCACCCTTTTTGCCAATGGATAAACACCCAGATCTTTAAGTGGGTACCCATGGGATATGCAGTCCCATTGAGGAGTGTTAAAAGACCTACATAGAGAAAACAAATCAAGCCAGCATGGAGCTCTGAAAGACAGCTGAGACTTCTTTCTGACCTCATATGATCTCTGATTACACCCACAGCCAAGTTAGATGCCACCAGCAGGACGCCAGCAACAAATGACCTTGTAAAGGTGAACTTCAGTTGGTGTTGCAACTGTACTAAATATGGGTCAGTATTTGGATTGGAGAAGGCAACAGTCAAAAAGGAAGGACAGGGATTAAGAACAGGATGTTAGTGTTATTTAGAACTTAATACTGCTATACTAAAAGCATTATCCATCTAATCCACAAGGTGTGGCATTGCACATGATCCAATTATGGGTTGAGCTACAAGTAACTTGCAGTAGATCTACAAGCTGTTGATTTAAACAAAAATGGTTCAGTTGTTAAACAAATCCCAACTGGTTCCAGTTGAGGATCAATTCACTCAATAGAAGTTCCATTTATCTAGGTCTGGATTACAAGAATAGTCAATCACACAACAAAATTAAAGTCAAATACTGAATGCAAAAAATGAGACAGCAAACATTAAGTAACCTGTAAACAAAACAAAAGTTAACCAGCCACACTCTGAAGTAATCTACATCAGCTGCAACAGTGATTGTGTAGCAAAAATGATACAGACAGAGAACAATTTGGTTCTTTCACAAAAGAGTTGTTTTCAAAAACAAGACAGCCCAACTTTTGACAACCTCAATTATTTTTGGGACTCAAAATGGAAATAGTGGATTTCAAGAGGGATCCACAGGATTTTTCCAGGAAACTAAAGCATTGCTTTCAATTTTTGTGCCTCTAAATTTGGCCATTCATGTCTGGGAGAATGTCTCAAATAGGAGCACACTTTTTATGAAATTGATATGATGGTAATAATTTGATTTTCTGCTCTAATACAATTTCATTGTTGTTTTTTAAACTGGTGTTTACAAGTGAAGAAACTTTGATATTGTTGAGGAGTAGTACCAAGAGCAACTCCACGCTTGGGATACTGATCAAGGGAGCGCAACTGCTATGGACCCTGTTGTGGCGCTCCTGATTCTTTAAGGTGGCCAGTGGGTGTCTTGGATCAAAGCCAGGGATAAATGGGTTGAGGTGACATTTTTAAAGTGAGTGAGTTCTAATACCAGCACATTTTACTGTGGGCAACAGTGGTAAAATTGACTGTAGGGATGCAAAAGTGAGAATTCAAAAGTGATAATATAAAAGTGGCCAGGTTGAAAATTTTGAAATTTCAAAACTAAATTAAAGCACCTTATCTGGAATCAAAAAATTATTATGGCCATATAAAATACTTTTTATTCATTTTCTCAACTAAAAAAGTCAAGAAAAGTAGCCACCTTATTGTAAAAAGACATTTTAAAAATTTAAAAAGTGTTGAATTGGCCACTTTTAGATTTTCACTTTTGAATTCTCACTTTTTCATCCCTACAGTTGATTTTGCCACTATTGCCTTACCGTGCCTGTAATCATACAAACTCCTCTAGGATTTCCCCTACCATTATCCTAGCATCTTCTTAATGTATCTTGTCATATTATTAGGTCTGCCCTTCTTTAGGGGAGTACAGCTCCTGAAAGACTATTCCAAAAATTTACTCAGGAACTCTCTTCCTTTTGCTGTAAGTGCAAGTCCTCTTGACAGTCTTAACCATTCCTCTTCAGGTGTTTGGCTTCCAGAGAACCTTCTGCACTGCTACCCATACTGCTTCTCTTGCCCAGAATTTGAATGAAAGATATGGGTAAAGATTTCATGATTGTATTTATTAGAAATATATGGGGGCTGTGAAAGTGTTTATTTACAGAGGGAAGATCACCTTAGAAATCTTCTGAAATGTAAATGTTTAAAGACTTCAGGACTAGATACTCCTTTGAGAATTTTTGGAGGTCACTAGATCTTGCTCCACTTCTTTTAGTGGAAGTTCTGTTAATATTTAAACCCAGCTTGTTTTCAAACTTAAGACATTTTAATAATATCCTGCCTCTAGCTCCTGTTCATTCAATTGCTCTTATATAGCCCCATTGTCTTAGGCCAAATCTCTTTTAGGATGGTTCTTTCAAAAGCTTGAACTATATATGCTCTCTCTTTCCTATAATAAAGCATCTTAAAAACTTACTTTAATAAATCTCATTTCATTTTTGTGCTCTTTATGAGTAAATTGCTTAAGCTTTAGGCTATTATACTAATGAAAAATCACTAATAAAATACGCTTTAAACTCAACCAATCCCATCAATGTTCTCCATCTTAAACCATCTAAAACGCTTTTCTACACTTAAAAGCTTTGCCAAACCCCAAGTAGGCAGAAATTGTTTCACCAAAACATTAAAAATTTGCACCTTAAAATATTTCCCCATTTTCTTCAATGGTTTGTTGTATTTGAACTCAACTGGTTCATATTAGAAATCACTAGGAGACTTGTTTTGCCTGCAGTTTCCTCAATGTTTCTCATTTGATTTTGCCTAGGTATTAAACCCAAAGTGAAGACGGTTTGCCTTAATTTCCATGCATCCTGCCTTTCAAGAAACTTGCTTTAGAGAAACATTGACCCACCTCTCTCAACATTTCCCCCAAACTGTTACAGATTTATACTAATGGCCTAGCACCTAGCATAACTATTAAGTATATCTTGAGCCTCCATTAGTGCCCTCCACCTAGCTTTTGTTTCCAAGTCCCCATTAGTTACCTCCACTTAGGCCGGAACCCAATCAGTATCCTTCACCTAGGTCATCAGAAGCAGCCATTTCTTCATGCAATGCCACTGTTCTTACTCACCCAAGTGGTCGGGTTGAGCTTTCAGGAACAAAGTAATCAGCTTTAACTACTAGATCCCTCCAAATCATTCAGTTTAGCCTCTGTTTTTTTTATACAATCACCCCAATGATGGTTCTGGGCCATCCATGCTTGCACATTAGCAGTAAGTCCTGATTAGAGATACCTTTAATTCATAGACAGAGAAGATTTACCCCATCTCTAGGCAAAGTAGCCCAGCTGTATTTTCACCCCAGCTGGTCTAAAGATGCCTATACCCCTTGGTATAACCATCCCAGGGCAGCACTACTATCCTTGTAAAGCACTGATAAGAGACATCTTTACTAACATACCATGCCATAAAAAACCACCACCAACTACCAAGGATAGGCAGATCAATAAAACAACAAGTATCTAACTTTCTCAGGCAATAAATATTCACTTAGTTGGTCCTAGCCCTTGCCTTCAAAGCAGCTCTCAATGTAGATCATCACATCAATTCTCCTGAAAGATTGCCTGCTATGAGCTAAGCTATATTTTAAGCAACAGTGAGCCATATCTGTAAATGCTTCCACACTATACTGGTAGCATCACCTTTGGTCATCATGCCACCCCTTTATTGTAAGAGCAGAACACAGGGTGTCAAGGCACTAGTTTTCACCAAGGCTGCTGCCAGTATGACAACCACATTGACAAGAATACCTATCATGCTTTTGTTTCAAGCATGAGTCTTTCAAAGGGAAGGCCAACCATCTCTCAGATGCCCTCAGGTGCAATCCAGCCGGCTTATTAAACTTAAAGGCCAAGCCAGAGTTCAATACATGTGTGGTGATTTCTGCAGATCAGATCCATGTATAATTTATCCTTATGGCATCAAGCACCAAAAAGCAAAGCCAAAGAGGTGGGATGGACTTGGTATCAAGGATGAAGCTAATACAGACCCTAGACATAAGGTTCAACCATCCTGTCTACTTAGCGTCTAGGCCCTCCTCTGCAGAAACTCATTATGTGGTTAGGGCAGATATACTACACTTTCCAGGCTAAATATGGGTGCCTGAAAGGAAAATTTTGACTGAGGCTATCCAGGCTCATAACGACTCTCCTAAAATGGGCCATCAGGAAAGAAGATTACCATTGGAATTATTAGGCTCCAGTTCAACTGGGAGGGTATCACTACCAAAGTAGCAAAGTATCTAAGAGCCTTCCAGGTATCCTTCAAAGCTTGACTAGGTCAGCTCAAGAAAACAGGCTTACCAATCCATCTTCAGCCAGCAGAGGGTCCTTGGACATCAGCGTCTGTGATCTTCTTGTGGAACTCCCCTATCTTGACAGTATGGCACTATAACGGCTGTGGTGGATAGGTTATAAAAAATTGGCTGCTTCCTTCCTTGCCACACTACCATCACATCCGCTGATGTGATGGTGAAGCTATTTATTGGCAGGATATTATCTGACATATATCCCCCATGGGGATTGTTAGCAGCAGAGGTCCAAAATTAACTGCCCAGTTATGGGATGCACTGCCTAAACTTCTTAAGCAAGGCTCTGTAGAACAATTGCCTACCATCCCAAGTCTGATGAGAAGACTAAGAGGGTAGACTAAAGTCTGGATACCATCCTGGGTTGCCGTACAGACATGGAACAGAGTAGTTGGGTAGATAATTTACCCATATAATGGTTTGATATAGCAACAATCTCATCCCTTGCATGGTATGCCATCATTCTATAGAAACATGGTTACAATCCCTGGTGCAAAATATGCAGATGGACTCTTCAGTATTGGTCCCAAGAAGCAGGAATGGTCAAGAATATAAAGGATACTCAGGCCAGAGTAAAAGCCAACCTAAGCCATGTGTGACAGCTTTCAAGGAATATTCATATTTAAACACATAAAAGGGCCACCTTATCAACCCAGAGGTTTGCTAATGATTGATTCTCAAAATATGCGCTTAAAGGACCTTGTAAGAAGTTGGGTCCTAAGAGATTTGGACGGTTTAAGTTACCCTGATGTGTTGGGGTCCTCAACTATCAGCTGGAACTCCCCCAGTTTTAAGATCTTAAGAGCCTCCTATAAGTTCCTGATTGCCAAGTATGAAGACCCACACTGTTTCCTCAGAGCCCATTCTATCCAAGTTTGAGCCAGATCAGAGCCAGAGGCCAAAAGCTGCCAGCAAATTCTACGCAAGTAGCTGAAATACCTGGTGTTCTGAAGCGGGTATCCAAAGCCAGAGAATTCCTGCACCTCCCATCCCAACTGTGCAATGCCAACCAGTTGGTCCAGATCTTCCAGGCCAAAGATGAAAGGGCTGCTTCTCCTTCTGATCCCAAGATCTCTACCAGTAAGATCACTCCCATCCCTAAGAACTACTTTTTGTCAGCAATAGAGGGAGCATAAATCTCCCTACCTTCAAGAGCAGAGAGTAACATCATGGATGGTTCCATCTTAGCTGGGATTGTTCAGCTGGGAAGAAGCAAGTGTAAAGGAGTTTTGACCAAGTTAGAGCCCATGGAGGGATATAGTGACATCAACCAAGCTATTGACCAGAAGTGGGTTGTGGCAAGTGTGGGGTTCCTGGCCACCAGTCCCCAAAGTGTGTCCTGGGTCATAACCAGGGACCGGCTTGGAGGAGTTGTCATCCCCCAACAGTGGTGAGTGGTTGGTTAGGAGCTTGTACTTGGCCTGCATAAGGGCAAACTCTTCCAGTACCTTCCCAATCACTAGGCAAGCGTCTTCACCATATACTTGTACTTCAGCAGGCGCTAGCCCTTCTGTAGGACAATACCAATCCTGTAACAGTCTAGTGAATTCAGCTCCAATAAACTCCCTTCCTCTATCTGTCATTTCAAGATGCCTAGTCACTTTTTCCCACTCCTCCTGGGCAGACTTACTAGAGGCAAATCTCCTGCAGCCTTGTCAATAGGATTCCTCCTCCACTGGGCTAGGGTAGAAGACATGGGGTAATTTACTCATAGAGCTTATATCATTTTATCACAGGAAATTTGGTTAGGGGTTGTAATAGGCTTTTTATTCATGGTCAGAAGGAAGATCCCCTTAGAAACCTTCTGATATAAGGCCTGTGTATAGGGAACAATAAGGTTTTGCCAATACTTGGAGTCCTTTAACAATCTCTTGGACTCCTTGTACTTGGTCTTTGGCTCCAGCTTCTTTGTCTTGGGCTCCTGTGGTCTTTTCCAGCTCAGGCTTCCTTAGCTTGGTCTCTGGCTCCTTCTGTAGTCCTTGTGGCCTTTGTAATCCACTTGATCCAGTCTCTCAAGAGTCTCAGATAGCTCTCCCTTTTATAGCCCCTTGTTTCAGACTAAAAACCTCTCTTAGAACTCTGGTTTTCAAAAGCTTAAACTATCCAGTTTTTCTTCTCTATAATATATTAAACTTTAGAACTTACTTCAGCCAATGAAAGCCCTGGATTTTCTGCTTCTGCTCCTCCTTTTTTAGGCTTTAACTCTTAAGTTAAAGCCCTCAAAACATTGATTAAATAGACTCCGGCTCACAGCCAATCATACACCTCAATTCAACAGTTTTGCCAAAAGGTTTCCCCGTATGACTTGCTCTTGACCCTGGTTCAAACCTGAGGCTGTCTTGCTCTGGGTAAACAACTGCTCCACGTTTTGAACAATTTTACTGTGATTCCCCTCACGTTTCCCCAGCAAATCTTGAGCGCTTCTATATATATTTTACTTAAGCAAGTTTTGTCCCCTCAATTTTACAACGTTTCTCCGTATTTCTCTGTGCTTTTCTTAACATTTCACGACTTAGAACCCGCTCGCTGCTTGCCCTTTTGCCTCTCTTAGTTGATCTTGGCAAAATTTGCTCTTTTGCCCTTACAGTTTCTATGTTCTGTTTCTGGCCTCTTTCTTACTCCTTTCTGGCTTGATTTCTCTTAATACATTTACAGTTTAAGCCCCTGTAAACCATCTTTCCTCCTCTTTCTTTCTGAACATATTATAGTTAACTATTTTTTAGCATATTTAGGCAGCATTTAAGTATTATTTAACTGCTTCTTTCATATTATATTTCCTGTTTTAAGACACCAAAATCAGCTTTCCCAGCCTCTGCATCCAGTCTGGCTAGTCCTTCCAAGTCACCTCCTGGTCCTGCACTAACATCTTCCAGTCCTTCAACCAGTTCTTTAACCACATCTCTCAGTTCTTCAGCTAATCAGCCCATCTCAGTGCACCAATTAGCTCCTCTCCAGTCTCCAGACAACTTCATCAGTCCTCTGGCCATTCCTGCATCAAGATTTTAAGCCCTTCAGCTTATCCTTGCTAAGAACCACCTTGGTTCCACCTGCACAATGAAACTATGTGGTTCCAAACTTCAATATAAACCAACAGTCCTTCAACTAGCCTTCTCTGTGATCAAACAGTTCCTCTCACTAGTCTTCTCTGCTGATCCTGTGAACCACCTTGGCTCTTTATCTCAGCCCCCATTACCAGAAATTGTAGACCCAGGCATGAGTCTACATTGAACTGGGGTTTGACTGGGCCCTCTCAAGTGGCATTCCACTTAGGCCATCCAACCATAGATCCTTAAAGCCTACGTTGTTGATTTTACTCACCCAGGTGATTAAGTCTGGGCTTTCAGTCAAAGAGTAACCAGCTCTACTTCCCAGAGGCCTGATCACACCAGGTTCTGCAGCTTGCTTCCCCAAGCAAACCGCCTTGATGACACCTCTGAGAAAATCCATGCCCTCCATGCTCACTTTGGGTTCCCCCAAAGCTCCCATGGGGACATAAACCAGGACACCCTACCAGTCTGTTAGGTAGGATGCTTGCTCACAGACCTCCTGTAAGCGTATCAGGGTACATAGAGCCCTAAGAGCTCTTCCCCTCCCTGGCAGCCTGCACTAACTGTCAGGGGTCCAAAACCTTCTCCACCTCCAACAGACAAAGTTCCTTGCTAGCTATCTCATTCTTCACCCTTTTGTAGCCACAGTTCCCTGCTAGGGGAAGAACTCTAGCCCACAGCAGCCAACATCTTCTGGTGGGTGGAGGCGCCATCTGCCTCTAGTATTTTTTCCATCTACTAGCTAGGCTGTACCGTCCCTAGTAGCCATCATTCCCCACTGGGCCTCTACCTTAATCAACCAACAACACATTGTCAATCTGGAGCATAGCGTCTTTATTTGAAGCCAAATCAACCCTGGCCTGCAAAACCTTCTACATGTGGATCATCCCAGCAAGGCCGGGGGATCTTTCAACAGAAGCTAAAAAAGCTGCCTAAAGCCTAAAAACGCACAGACCAGGTAACTTGGCGCCTCTTGACCAAAAGATCAAACTATGGGGTAACAGAGTATAAGGGGGTTTAGAGTAGCTGGGCGGAGAGAATTACTCTTGGGGATGCCAGCATTAAACCCTAACCATCCATATGAGCTGGGGTGGAGCTCAGAACAACTCCAGCAGTTCAATAAGACCTAAGTAATTCAGAGCAGTGATATTTATGGTTTGTGTTAAAAGGCTCTACATAAATAGAGCTTTTATTAGCCTTAATGACAGTTTAGCTTCTCATGAGCTGCAGTGTTGATTTTGAGGTGTCTGTGGCCTCTGCACTGCTTACTGTGACCCCTGAGCCCAGAATTGAGGAAATGGTTGGACGGATTTTGCAAAATCCTGTCCTGTTTCTTAAAGCTGTTGCTTTTATTATTCTCCCCATAGCTTTTATTGCTTGTCTCCTCCCAATGCCTCTGATTGGAGATTACCAACTGCAAATGTCAGCTTTGGGAACAGTTTGCTGCTAGATGGTTTTAGTGTTTGGTGTTTTATACCTCACTCTCTCAATACTTTGGAATTTCTGAAAGGCTCCACCGTTACAAGAACCACACCCAATTGATTGGGATCACCAGTTTATAGTAAAGTCTGGAGTGAAGCTTTGGTTCAGTTGATATGTACCCTATTTTCTTGTAGTAATTATTCAGGGCAAATCTTATCTTCACCTATCATCCCTAGAGAAATCTCTATCCCACCTAGTTCCTGTCACTGTTTCCATAAGAAGTGGTAACAGCTACTCCATAATACAAACATTCTCAATGTTTACCTGGATAGATATAAGGGTCCTTGCTCCTGGGTGCTCTGTAATGGCTAATGCTTCATCCACCACCCAGCCTTTATAGACAGTGAACCAAACCCAGACGGGTTTATACCCTCCATCAAGTCCACAGGTGAGAAGCCCTACCACCCATGGTGGCTCTTCTCCCCCTTCTTTCACCTGGTTATTTGAGCTTATTTTACCTGACTCTGACTGCCCTAATTGATTCCTTGACCCCGCAACTGAGGAAATAGACCCCTCTTGGCCATTGAATCTATTATATCATGAAGCTAGGGCATGTCCTTTACCTGGCCCTGCTATTTGATTGATCTCAAGCCAGCCCACTGACCAACCGAACGTAAGGAGGGTGGGCAACTCCTGACAACATTTCTGGTACAGTTGTTTTAAAGGCTATGGCGCTGAGTGAAACCAACTCATCTGTAAGCGGAATCAACTCGGATGCAAATGAAATTTTAAAAACAGGGTTAAGTTGATTAACAATGGATTTGGGGTCAACTTGATCCCGTTCTGCGATGGATTGATTTCGTTTAAAGATGAGCTGATCATGTTTGCAGATGAGGTTCTTTGCTTAGCGCTATAGTTTTTAAAGCTGCTGCATGGCAACTTTAAAGGATGCTCGGTTTATTTATGATCCCATCTTTTTAGAACCTTTAGTTCCCCTAACTAGATATATGATTCTATAGCTGCAGGGGTATCATATCGATAAGTTTATATCGGCAGACGTGGATCCATTGGTATATTTTTACTTTGAACTTGCGTTTAGGTTTTTTCTCACCGTTCTTCTCGCTTAACTTATGGGTTTGGTTCGATGTTTTATGGGATCTCGTCCTCGAGGGGCCCATTTTCGTGTTTTGAAAGTGCCCCTCACAATTATTTGCCGCACTGGGCAAGAGCGCAGGTTTAGGATTAGGATTTTACTCATCGTGGCGGGAATTTGACGCCCTAAAGCGTAGATGGATTGGCGATGGTTTATGATTACCGATAGCTTGATCCATGAAGCTTTTTTGGTTTAATATATAAGTTTTGGATGGAAATCAAGAACCCTGATTCAGGGTCTGATTGGTGAGGGGAGTTTAGCTGACGAAAGGTACTTCACTTTGATGGGATTTAGGAACTGTGCGAGAGTGTGGCATAGGCTTGGCCAAAGGTTTCCGGGATGGTTTCTGTGACTTCCTTTTCATTGTTTGCTTGGGTAAAAAAAGTTCGAGATCCGGAATTAAGTTGGCGCACTTGGGCTTCGCTTTCAAGGATGGGGCTGAACCAAACTGCGTACATTGACATTAGCACCAAGTTGGCAAAGGCGGCTACTCCGAGGTAGTAGCCCATACGGGGGATGTAATCCATGTCATCGAAGAAGTACCTGTCCAAGACAAACACAAGCAAGTTCCCAAATGCATTTGTCAAATATAGCAGGCCAGGCCCCAACGTGCGGAACCTTTCACCACCCTGGCAGTGGGCGAACTCTGGCGTGGCAGTGCCCAGCAGAGCTTCAGCCAGCGCATGCAGGAACCATTGCGGTAGCTGCCACGCCCCAGAAAGACAATCAACGCATCCCACCACTCTTCCATTCTCAACAACTCCAACGCCAAAGGATTGCGTCTGAACAGCCATGGAGACTCCAAACGATGCAATCAATACAAGAAATGCAACGCCCATGCGGGGGACACCGTGTAGTCTAAACCCAACTCGAAGAAGCAGAGGATCAATAATGTAAGTTAAAATGGGGATCATGGCAAGGAGGAATATGCTACCGGCGTTGGCCATCAGTTCTGTATGCACATGGAATCCCAGCCAACCATGGTCCATGGTTTCATACTGCATCTGCCATGCCGTGGTTGCTTGGTCGTAAAGCATCCAAAAGAAGGAGAGTGGTAAACACATGGCAAAGAAGCGAAGTAGCCTGACAAGATCTTCTCGAACGCGCTGGTCGTGAAACAGTTCTGACCATTTCTGGTTGCTGCTATTGATGCTCCTGGCAGTATACATTTTGATAAAACGGTACCAGCCTGCCAGGAAGGCGAGCGCAGCCAAAGCCAACAATAGGGCAGCAACGCCGAATGCAAGAGGATAACAGCTTCCGTGGTAGCAGGCTACCGTGGCCAAGAGAGGGGTTAGGGTAGAGGCGCTTAAAATACCAGCGTTTGATACGACAAAGGCGCTTCGAAAGTAGTCGACGTTCGCCCATTCAAACGGAGCAGGGAGCAGGTCGAGTTCGATTTGGTGGCTGGCAAGTGCTGTAAGGCACGGCTTCAAGGCCCCCAGTCCTAGGCTGATACACCCGAGTACCGCCATGTACATGTTGATTGGATATCTTTCATAAGATACAGCAGCAAGGGATGTCATGCCACCCAGTAGGATGGCACCAAACATACATGCCGCATAGAAGCTTCCCACCAGCAGATCAGCTATTATGCCGCCGATCAGTGGCGATAGATAAATCATTGCACCCACCAAGTGCACCTTTGAGCGTGCATCTTCAGGGCTCAATCCCACGCTTGTTTGTAGGAACAGATTGAGCATGCCGCGCACACTTGTATTGCAGTACTGTTCAGCATAGTGCAAGGGGAGGACGTGTAGAATGGTGCGCCAGTGATTCCTCCTGGCAAGGTATATGGAGTTGGAAACCATTAGGCTACTTGGTAGAGCACTCGCCCTGATATACTAGCCAATCTGCTTTGCCAAAACCAAGAGTCAAGCCTAAAAACCAAATAAATACCCATTGCTATTTCCCATGCCACACTTATATTAAGCGGAGATTCCCTCAACCCCAATTTGCAATATCTAAATAGAGTGATAGTGACGAGGGAGCAAATGATTCCATCCTACCGCCGCTATTAAAGCGACCTCCTTTCCCTTGGCATAAATTTCTATTATAAATTAGTCAGCAAAAGCCTCAGACTCTTAGTTGAAAATCTAGTTTCGAACGGGTTATAAAAACCAGAAGCCTCGGGCATCTACTTCACTACCAAGGAAATCCCCACTCCATATACCCTCACCATAAAGCTTATCACCACTCACCAATTTCGGCAAAATGTCCATTAATCGCTCCATCTACCACCGTCCCTCACACCAATAAGTCCCCACGATTACCAATAACTATCTACGGGCAGCAGTAAATAATAAAAATTTCCATCAATTATTTTTCACGGCTGATTTCCAACATACAGCCACGACACCAGTTTTCCCCATCTTTAAATATAACCTTCTCGTGCATGAAAACTTTCATTTTTAATAAAAGAACATAACACTGGTTTTTATAAAGAGGTTTGCATAGAGCTTGTTACGTTAAATAATCGCCATCCCAATTTATTTTATAGTCAAACGAATCAAACATATTCTTAAAAGATGAACTTTAAAACTGTGGCAACTTATAGGAATAAAAAAGCGAAAGTACTTGGCTATATAGATGATAAAACAATCCAACTAAAGATTAAAGAATATATAAATTTCAATTTAGATTAAATATTTAATAAAAACATTCGCAAACGTTTTAATTTAAACATTTAAATGTAAAAATAAATCGAATGTTTTCAAGCAAGATTAAATAAATACTTCGAATGAATATTTAATAAACCAGTTTAGAGAAAACATCGAAATACACCATCCAAAGGTATTTCGACTTTTATGTTTATGTCAGCATTTTGCCCCATCAACCAGCTAACATAATCATCGATTAATCCCAGTAGACAGGCCAGATCAGATAACTGAGTCAACCATAATAACATGGGAAGGCTGCCCACAATATTAATACATTAATTGGCACTTTTTGTAAGCCAGTTTAGGATCAGTCATAACTAGCTGAGTCCAAATTAGGTGCCCTGCCAGACTGACATTGGTACACTGAAAGCACTCACAGCCTGTTATTAGTACAATTCTCCAAGAAGAGGCCAATTAGATAAATTGTACATTTTGGCCACTGGCATTACGCATCATCATGTTGGTTCCAACAGGAAGAGGAGAAGTTCAAAATAACTAAGGAACATCCTACTAACTACTCCGCTAAGATTCAAGTGGAAAGGCCATTCACATATGCAACTTACCTTGAAATTATTCTAACCACCATCTTATCCTAGAACTAAAGAGCCACCATAAGTCCCACCACAATAATACTGTCAGGGGTGCAGATTTGAACCCTCTAAATTCCATTTTGATGGTTCTCATACCCTCTTTGCCAAAATAATAGCTCATTAACATAATATTCAGCCACATTATCTTCTAAATCATGCATGATCTATAAATAATAGTACCATTTATATACTATTTGGAATTATATAATAAAAATTAGTGAAAGCTTTAGAAGAGATTGATATATTTATTGAAAAAGAATACCTTTATAAAGTTTTTTGGTATGCCCAACAGCATCCATAAAGATCATGTATGCCATATTGTTTGGACATGATGGTTCCTCTGAAAAATCAAGTGGTTGATCCTAGTTTAATACCTGGATTGTATCTTAGAGCCACAATATACTTAATAGTTGAGTCATTTCTTGGGGAAATAGTTTGCCAGGATAGATTGATCCTAATAAATTCCAGCCTTATAATGATCAAGCCATAGCAACTTTAGCTTAAAATCTAGATCTATTGCATAAATAAAGCATATTGTTTTCAAAGTTTCTTCTCACTTCCCCTCAGAATAATGCCTGATCATCACTGGTGGCACCATATTCTTTACTATCCTGGATAAAAGGGAAACCCCAGCTGTACCTCCAATCATTGCATAGGTCCTCTGCCAGACTACATATGCCAAAACTTGTAAAGGATCCACATCTGCCCCATAAAATCCATAAATATATCCGTACATGGCCTGGCATAGTTGAAGGACACATCCTTCCTGATGTCTATACCAAAATAATTCTGAGCAGTTGTACTTTGATCCTCACTGTCATCCCTTCAAGATATGAGCTTTCTCCTGCCAGATATGTTGTTATTGAGAGATCATATAAAAAAAGAGAAATCCTCAGATGGCTTGGTCACAAAGCATATAAACCCCACACTAGCCACATCCCCACAAACACTGGGTCCAGCAAGCATCTTGTTGCGGCTGCCACTAACCAGTTTATTGCTTGGGGAGGCTCCCCAACTAATGCCCAGCTTGATAACTGGGATGAGTTCAGGGCAGGTATCCCAGAACCTTCTGTGTTGCAGAAAATTTCCTGGATGCAGAAATCTGACAACACACCTATCTCAGAACTACAGCTCCTGCGGCATAGGCCAATAAATTAGTAAGGATAAGAAAAAGTCCACCCCCCAGAAAAAACAAATAGATCCCTGACCTAAGATCCCTCAATAATCTACATTGATCCCGCTATGGCTGAATTCATCCTCCCTGAAGCAGGCTCCTCCATGATAGTACTCATTACTGAGGCCAAGTATTCAAGAATGGAATATCCTGAACACAGGAATAACAGCAATGGTAAAAATAAGTGTAGGCCCAACAATGGCAGCAATAGCAGTGGATACAACTCTAATAGAAGAGACAGCAATGGCATCAATCACCATAAAAGTAGTAAGAAGGATCACACCTTTCCCAAAAAAGGGCATCACAGAGATTGAAAAAGCTGTTAGTGGGGCTCACTATAACTCTTAACCCACCTTCTCTGACATCAAAGCTCTCAAGTTAAAGAATGTGAAAAAGAGGGTGGGCAACAGGCCTACATACCCCTGTGTTTAACAATTGCTTAGTTGGAACAAACAGGAGTGGAAAACAATTATGCTTCAATGCATCCCAGTTAATCAAATATACCAACTGGTTGACTATTTCACTTTTAATAAAGAGCTGTTCAACTGGTTTGCCTGGTTAACTTATCCATTTAAGAGGCCACTGTCTCTGGAAGCTCCTTGGAGGAACTGTATGTACTTCTGAGATCCAGGGTGGCACTTGGCAGCCAAATAAGGGGTGTAAGTTTAAAAAACTCAATCAAACTGTTGCTTTGGCTGATACTGGAGTTACTGGCTTATCCCAATATTCACAGTTGGCTGTTCCTCCTGAGGATCACTGCCATCTCCTGCCTTCCTGCTTAAAAGCATTGCTTTATATCCAATAACATAGTTTTTTACCCCAATTCCTTTTTCTATTTGATCATAGTATACTGAACCTGTTGATAGATAAAGTGAGGAATTAAGGGTTAATGCCAAAACTTCAGGGATCCGCTGGGAGGGAAAGGGTTTCCCTAAACGTGAAAAAATTCCCCCAATTTGATGCCTGTCACTACAGAACCAATGGAGACAGAAACCATAACAAGTGGCTGAATTTCCCTAGAGCAGAGAATTGACCCAAACAATACTGAGCCTCCCCAGGACAGAAATACTTGTTAGGTAACCAAAAGATAGAAGGGAATGTTTGGGCACACTGAAGGGGACCCTCCTGAGGATCAGAAGCTGTATAACTTCCACAGTTGAATTGGCCTCCCCAATGGCAAGCTTAATAATTAAATCAAAAAAGGTTCAATGCTTCAGCTGAGTGCTGCTCAGATGATAGGGATTTATACCAATAAGTCTCCACATTCTGGTCACAAACAACAAGAATGAAGGGGTGAAGAGAAGGACCCAAAGAGAAAAAAAGACCTTAACTTCACAAAAAGAATTATATGCTTAGACAAGATCAACTGTGCTATAGCCACAATACCAATAAAATATAAGTGAATGAAGAATAAGGTCTTCAAGAAGGTTGATATCAAGGTGGTACAAACTGGATGGGGGTTGATATCCCCAAAATTTCTTAAACTTAATGGAACTGAAGAAAGGGATTTAAGAAGCTAAACCATTTTCTCTGGATAAAATTTTTCCTAGGAAATGGTATTAGGTGTATATAACAAAGGGATTACTTAATTCAATTAGCCATAGATAAAATGAATCTGCCAAAAGCCAACCAGTCAGCCAAATATAAGAAACAGGCATTCTGGGAGCTTATAGGGGAAAATATTGATATAAATATTTTGATCTCTAATCTCAATGAATTGTTGTAATTTTAAGATCAGAGCATGCTATCTGAAACCTCTGTTGACCAATAAGAAGATAGGAGAAGAAGGTAAATTTTACTGATCTGGTCAATTCTAGCACCAATTGAATCAATATATATTTGATTGTTAAGCAAAATAAGAGGCTTTAAACAGGGAAAATCCAAAATAAGCAAGGATAAAGTAAGGTCCAGCCCATTTCATGAGTGATTCTTCAAATTAAATTTTCAGGTAAAAGAAGGCGTTTATATCCACAGTGGGACCCTACCAAGGGGATCAAAAGGAAGTTTTATCCAGAAAAAACAATTTTTTGAGGCAGGCGAATGGGAATGGGGGCAGGATTAGAAATAATGTTCACATAGTCAGGAGAAGAATTTCTGACAAAAGATTTGTATATACAACAAGGAGTAGCAATTGCAACACCTTGTCTCATCTCAATCAGAAAAGATGAAACCTTCCCCGGGATCCATTGAGCTTTACACATTCAAGTAATTTCTCTCTATGCCATTTTTATGAACAAAAAATAAGGGATGCCTCACAACTTCTTGTCAACCCTCACACTTAAAAATCCCATAACCCACAAATTTTTCAGACTTGGGTGCTCAGCATTCCATGGTAAACAAAATATTTTACACAAAACACTAAATTCCCACAGGTAAATTGTACTTTTAGTACACCTAAATAGCATGTGATATTATAGTTCTACTTGAAGGCAAAACTTTTACCTTCAAAGTTGACTTACAAGGCATAATATTCCAGTATAAGAGGGTTTTTCATGCCCAATATAAAATATGATATTGCCACTAATATGGACTGTTTCTCCTTAGTTCACCTTAGTGCTTGCTGAAAACTGAAGCCATTAACTGTAAAGGTGGCAATCTCACATAAGCAAAGACCAAAACAAAATTATTCTCAGAGACAATGTCTTTCCCAATCAATAGAACCAGATGAATCAAAATCTAGCTAAATACAACAATCTTTGTATGCTAAAATAAAAGGGTATGTGATAAATAATCCATCCACAAGTGAACTATGTCCACTTGATCTCATAAAACTCTTTGAAAAGTGCAAAGATGTGCTCAAGGAAGATATCACATGCCTATTGTCTGAAATTTACATCAATAATGGTATTGGCCTATATAAAGCCACATTAAAAGTGGTACCACTTTAAATCTTCACCCATGGAAGGTATAATCTTAAAAGACTAAGTTTCTACTAACCTTTTCAAGGGCTTAAATTTTACCGTCAGACTCACCCTGGGATGAATCAGTTTATTTATCAAGAATTAAGGTGATGAATCACATCTAGTCACACACTATAGGGCTTTTAATACAAGCACTTTCAAGTATCAGCACCTAATATCTCTAATTAAATATTTGTTTACATGCAACTAAGAGATAAAATTGTCTTAAAGTTTACCTTACTTATGGATGCAACCAGGTTGAACTCAAAGTTAAAGAAATCCCAAAAACTGTATTCATGACCCATCATAGATTATTTTAATACAAGCTCAAAAGCTTTGAAATAACAAAAGCACCCACTAGTTTCATAACTACAAGTAATCAAGCCCTTGAAAGGCTAACAAAAAAAATATTTTACCTACATGATATCATCCTCATGAAGACCAAAGTTGAACACCTCATGTATGTGTGAAAGACAGTTTGACATCTTGAAAAATACACACTGTATAACCCCCCCCCCCAAAAAAAAGAAAAAGTTTGTGTAAAATGAGCTCTTGTCCCAAGGCCATATTGTCTTTGATGATGGTATCAAAGTAATCCTGATAAAGTGAAAGCCATTAATAACACAAAAAGAACCACTTCTGCTAAACAAGTGAAATTCTTTGAAGGTATGATAGCCCATTTAGAAATTATAGCAAAGACTGAAAACCCCCATATTTAACAGAGACCTTATCACTGGCAGTGCTAATAAAAAGCTTATTTGGACCCTGCAATGTGATAAACCTCCCTGATCCTCAAACAACACCTGTTCAAAGTCTCATTCTGTCAGGGACCCACTTGAGGGGAAACAAGTTCCCAATCTGGTGGGCCAAGGCCCCTATGTTAAGTCCTGCAATAACCAAACCAATGGGCACTGTGACCATGGCAAGGTGGCCAAGATGGCCCAGGTAGGTGAATCTGCCCATCATAGAGCTGAACCAACCCAACAGGTAGTACCTGAATAAGTATGTCAACAGGTAGAAGGAAGTGTTGGGTCTAACCAGCAAGAGTTTAACATAGGAGGAGGAGTGGTAGTACAACCATAATGGAATTTTCTTCCCCAGTGGCCTGAGGAATACTTGAACCACCTATTGGCCAGGGACTCCTTCTGGTGGGAATCATCAGAGGAGGAGTTGTTCCAGTCAGTGGTGGGAGTAGGGTTTTCAAGCCCCAATACAACTGTAAGCAGAAAAGCTAGAAACCAGAACAGGAATAGAATTCCTTTCATGGTTTCAAAATAAGGGGTCAGAAGATAAGTGTGGGCAGATGTAGAGTAGAAAAGTATTTATTTTTGGAACAAGTAGAATAGATAACATTTTCCCACTTAAATAGTCTCAAAATGGAGGCTGACATATTTAAGTGGTTATTGGGGAATAAAAGGGATTCACATGAATTTATGATTAAAACAAAACCTGTTTCTTGTGCTGATAAAGCTGATGCTTAATAATATGCATGGTAATGTAGTGGGTATAGAGGAGCCAAGGATAAGCCATAATGACAATCATAATTAAGCGGTGATTATGAAGAAGCTCACTGAAAATACAGTTCAGAGCTTGAATTAAAGATAGGTAAAGCAGGTCCCAGAGCGTCAAGCATGATTTGCATAGCCAATCAGAAGCAGAGCAGTAAGTGACGCTATTACTTATACTATTAACCTTTTTGCATATGAATTGAAGTCCAAAAGCAAAAACTGAATCAATTGGTTTAAAATAAATAGGTAAAGTAAGTTGGATAGTTGGTTATGTAATAACACAGGGTCCTTTCTTAGGGTTCTGGGTTTGATTCCTGCTGGGTTCAAAGCTAGAATTCCACCTAGTGTCAAATACTTTGCTGTTGTGTTTCTGTGTTTTGATATAATTAAAAATATTACCCATAAGATTAATGGACTTAGGGAAGGAATCCCTGACACATTTTTGGAATACCTAAACAACAAGAGCTTCTAAAATATTGAGTTGAATTATAGAGACACTGTCATAGGTGCAGTGCTGTAAATCCTCCAGACAGGAGCAGATTTTCTGCCAGTATGTGTCACAGCCCATACCAAAGTCTGGCTGGACTCCCACAGGGGAGGCAGGCCGGGCCTGAAAGGCCATGTACACAATCAATGCAATCCTGACAATATAACTCACAGCAGTAGCCAGGGGGCGCCAACTTCCAGTATGGGACATGGCCTGATTGGCCAGCCCCAATACTGTAATGTAGACAAACCCAACTTAATGAAGTCTTGGGCAGGAGGCACACTGGGCAAGGGGTGAGTTGAGGGGATCTCCTTCATGATAGTTGGAATTAGGCCTCTAGAATGGCCAGCAGGAAGATCCAGGTGGTGAGGGTGGAAGAGCTCTGAGTCAATGGTGTGAGGTGGCGTAAACAGGTGGACAAGAGTAGAGCCAGGAGGGAAAGGATAGGTGTGGGTTTATTGTGTAGTAGATTTACAAAGAGATGCAAACAGAATGATTATATTGGGGCAAAAATAGATAATTCCTGCAAGAAAATAATGGGTCCTGGGAATATAGTTGTTTAATTTAAGATTTCAACAGTGAGGAAGGCTTCTCCTCCTCACTACTTATATTTACTGAAGAATACTTAGTCTTGTGTGCCACTAGATCCCTGATGTCATCATTTTCAGTTATACTTGAAAAATGGCTTAAAAATTGCGCACTGGAACCTGGGGAGGGAAGGGAATTGGCTGTTTCTTCATTGTCATGGGTTTGGCTGCAGCATGCTGAGGTGCCATAGCTATTATTAAAACCCACAAGCAATCAAGCGCCCAATCACACAATTGAACAACTTCTTTCCCAATTTAAAATTTCCCAATAGCAAATGGACCTGATCTTGTGTTTAATTTCAATGTCAGGGTTTTACGGCACGTGGGCCTTACAAACCCCTGGTCATTTGCGGTCAGAAAGGAGGATTTCCTTGTAGGAAGGCAGTTGGCAATGCTTTTTGCACTGTTGTTGTTTTATCTCTAGGTAGGCTAGCTGATTTTCTAGGGAATTATGGGCCCTGAAAGTATGTCAAAAATTAATAAAACAACTAACACTGAGACAGTTATTTTATTTATGATAAAGAACCCCTTGAAATTTATCATCCATGCAAGAAGTAGAGATGTTGCTCAGAAGGGCTTCTTAATGTTAAAGTAATCACCAAAACAAATTGCTCATTAAATTCAAACTTCAAAACACACTTGCTTGGTTTCAAGCCAAATATATGTTCCTTCTGGAATAGTGAACCTGGAAATCTAATATGAAAGGCGGGAAGAGCTGGTCACAGATATGTCTTCTGTCATAGATTAGAATATATTTAAAAAAGAAAACAATGGTTAATCTCAAGATAAATTCAGAGTCTTGTCTTTAATTTGTTAGATTGGGCAGAATTAGTGAATTGATTATTGATGGATGTAAAGAACTCCAGCCTAGATAGGATATCAACTTCAGATTGGGTTTAGAGACAAGTAGCTATTTCAAAAACAGGTAGCTGCACAGAAATTGTCTTGTATAAATAATCTAACATTCTTTTTGGTGTAGGGATTGTACAGATTGTCACATATGGAAATAAAGTGGATGCAAGCCACACTATAATTTCCAGGACATGAAAGTATGTTCCTAACAATCATACAGGTTCTAATAACACCTCTACATTTATTTTGCTCCCAAAAACATATATAACTTCCCTTCTTTTCCCCAATAAAATATAATTTTACACACTTTCCTATTTGATATAAATTTTATTGCTCTTAGTTGTTACCTTCACTGATTAAGTAAAGACTTAAGGTCATTTTATAAGTGGTAAGCCATTGTAAATAAAGACTTTCCTTTTCTTGTTAAATGAGTAGCTCACCAAGATTTACCCAGAAGGGGTAGAAGTTTGAATTTGCAACACCCTATATAGATTTTGTTGGCCTAGAGAATATCACCCTGACCACCTTGACCCTGAATGGTCCAATCTATACATCATAGTCTATAAAACCAAGGGGAAAGACCTTGGAACTTACCAAAACACCCATGATAAATTAATCAGAAAATTACATATTTTAAATCAGATGTAACATTATACCATATCATAAACAAATAAACCCCATTAATTCACCTTGAATTAATGATCAAAACTATCTTAAACCTCCATCAAATATTCAGGCATAGTGGGTCCAATACCTCATATCTTACATCAAAAGATATATTTTGGTGGCCCAACCAAAAACAGGACATCTTAGATGTATTATAAAAGTTTAAATTATATAAAAATATACCAGTAAAACAGTACCCAACCCTATAGTTAACCCAGTAGCTGACCCATAACCATTTTTAGGTGTGGGACTTGAAAATAGTGGGACTATTTTCTGAAGCCAAAGCAGGGTAACAATTTCCAATTGTAGCCATCAAATTTTCCATACAGTGGCCAGACTGCTGAGTAACTAAAGAGCACCAAGAAGAAACAATCAATCTCCTTTTTAACAAAGTGATTGTCTCTGGCTATGCCACATCAGACTAAATCATCACTGATGGAGCCCTTATATTACAGGAAATATAGTGAGCACTTACATGAAGAACAAAGTAATAGAATAACAGCAGCATCTATATACTGCTAATTACTGAATGGCAGAATGGTAAATGCATATAAGTCATAAACTTACCTTGAACAGATCATGGGCAGTAAAGACAAGATAAAATGATCACACCATGTCAACCACACACTAAAATAATCTTGAATTACATTCAACCAAGGGGCTAGTAACCTCCCTGTTGACTCACCTATGATACAAACCAGATGATTTTCTTGTAATAAAAAACTCCATGTATCAGGGAACCAACCCTGGGCAACCAGCTCATCAGAATCTGGGATCATGAAGTTTGCAGGCCAAGAAAATCCCACCAAAGGATTGATGCTAACTTGAATTGGTACAGCAATGATCTTCTGAACCAGGACCAGGGACCAGAATTGGGAGCTATAGTGTCTATCATCCCCAAAAGAGTGATATACACTATTCCAAACAGCTTATTGGAGTTGTCTAGGGGGAGTTCAGAGGCAAACACAGGCATCAGTTTGGGTGTAGGAGGTGGTCTAGGACTAGTCAGTAGGCAGGGCATAAGTCATATTTATCTCTGAACAGGTGGGGTTTATTAACATATCAGATGCCTTTCCAGTTAAACCAGGCCAACTCATTAGTACATACCAGGTGACTAATGCTAGCATTTTCTCAGTGGTGCATTCTTTGTCCTTGGGCTTCAATGGGTACATGATAAAGTGAACGTGAGATTAGGCTGATTGACCACAGATGATCAGGCTTATCATCACACGCAAATCTTTATCAGTTACATGCCATATTACTGTGAATTCAGAATCTAAACGCAAAAATACAGGATTGTCAAATCCTTGGTCCAAATTTCAAATCACTTTTGCAGGCAACTCAGCTGAGTGAAAAATAAAATATTTAATAAAATTAAACATTTAACTTGACTTTTTTGATTTATTTAAATTGGCAAATTTTGAATCAAGAGCAGAAAACTCAACTAATAAAAGACAAAACACATCAAAAAATGCAGGATACATGAATCAGAAATGCGGGATTCTAATGTCCAATTTGAGATCCCTGTATTTCAAACAAATCATAGACATCATGTAAAACTTAACAAATCTGAAATTGCGGGATTGTCAAATCCAAGAACCAAATTTCAAATATAAAATGAGGTGAATTTGAAATAAATATAATTTATGGGTGTCTCAAAAAGGATGCTAAAGGATCTAAAGTGGATTTGTGCTAATTCTTTTAGGAATCATAGGCATTCTCAAAAAGCACCCTATTCCTTTTTAGGACGGCTAAAATTTAGATGCTTGATTACAGTTGATTTTAAAAAATGCTAATAATAAAGTAGAATTATATATTACAATCTATCTTATCACGTTGTCTTTTCCTTGATGTACTGATAGTTCATTTGCTGTTATAAATATGCTTGTGTTTAATTGGATATTTTCACCTCCAGTTGCCTTGACAATAGGAAGTCAAGTCTTCTCCCCAAGACCAGCTGTAGTTGCGGAGGCAACTTGTTTTCTATTGCCAAGGCAACTGGAGGTGAAACTATCCAATTAAACACAAGCACATTTATAACAGCAAATGAACTATCAGCACATCAAGGAAAAGACAACATGATAGGATAGATTGTAATATATAATTCTACTTTATTATTAGCATTTTTTAAAATCAACTGTAATCAAGTATCCTTAGTAGTAATACATGAATACATAGTTAGTAAACTGATGGTTTATATTTCCCCCTCCTTTTTTCCTTGAAATAAAGTTTTATGGCCCCCAGCGTAGCCAGGGGCCAAAAAACTTTTAAAAAATTTATGCGTCATCAGGAGGGTATCTCATATATCATTATATGGTTTTGTGGTTGTTATATTAGTGAGAAAGTGCAGAATATTGCATCATTTCCAGTTTAGACAATTTTGTATTTCACTTAATTTCATGTCTAAACATGGTTGTTGAGATTGGATTTTCATTTGATTTTATCCAGAGTGGAGCTTCTTGATTTGGGTTGATTTGTCCTATTTACTTACTGTACATTCAATTTGGATTCCAGTTCCCGCAATTATTATTTGAGTTTACTAGTGGCATTCAAAAGTGATTTGAAATTTGGTTCTTGAATTGCCAATCCCGCAATTTCAAAAAACATATTAAACTTAATGAAAATGGTTGATGGATTTGAACACTTCAAATCTGATTCCAGTTAATTCATTTTGTCCATTGGAAATATGCAGTTCAACTTGAGCTTTGCAAAGTGTCTATGAGTTCCTGTTTTTTTAAAAATCCAAATAAAAACACAAAGAATTAAATTTAATTAAAAAATGTCATCCCACAAAAGTGATTCATAATTTGGACCAAGGATTTGACAATCCCGCATTTTTAACTTTAGGTTCTGAATTTATAGTATTTGTAGGTTAATATTCTATTAAGTGTAGTAATTATACACCATATAATTACCAATTTATTATTATTGCTATGAAAGTTATACTCCGTGTAATAGTTTGTTTATTATAATAGATGCAATGTTATATGCCATATTATCACTTGATTATCATTCCTATATGTGTAGTGATTAAACGCTGTATAATCACTAGCTTATTATAATTGATATAGCTATTATACACTGTATAATTGTTGGCTGCTATAGTGATTATCATTGATTACCCAGTGTGTAATAATTAGATCATCAATTGTATATCTCTCATTCCATCCTCTGGACGTTGTATTAACTCATTTGCACCCAGCCTGAATGGTGTATATGATCATATCAAACAAGTGATGTGTGTATGGCTAGGAAATGCTGAGTTCAGATCAGCACTACATGGTGTATAATTGGTTCCTTATTGGATTGGGTCAGCATTACACGGCGGATAACATATGAGTTGATATTGGATTGAGTCTGCTATTATACAGTGTATAATCCCCAATTCAAACTGTTGCATTAATAATCAGAAGGCTCGCCAGCCAGAAAAAGATCACTGATTAAGCCCTGGAAATGGAATACTGGAATTCTACCTTCCAATGTAGGAGGACAGAACAAGGATCATTTCTAAGCGTCAACCAAATATGGCTTAGTTTTTTAGTGCTTTAATAAGCGCATAAGATAAAGCCAAACAATAATTGCCAGTAGGCTAGCTCAAGAAGAGTGTAGGCTGTAGCTGAAGTGCCATGTACACCCTGTAAAGGCCAGTAGCAGCACACATGCCAAGGACAGCCAATCAGGATAGGCACAGCCAGCAAAGATGGACCTATTGTAAAGGTAGCAACCAAGAACTGTCTGAAAGGACAAGAAGAATGGTTGTTGCAGTATATATTGATACAAACAGCTTAAAGGATGACATCAAGTTCTTAGTTACACCTGGATAGATTACAGCCGCTGTCTAGATTGTACTCCAGTTTCAATAAATGTAATGATCTTCAAAGTTCTATTCTTTTTTAGTCTGTAGTGCTCTTTCATAGAATTAGGTAGAGTACATTGACAAGGCTAACAACTATCTGTAGCTTTGAACATACCAGCAATAACCCCAGTTGCTCAAAGTGAACAATCCCAGAATGAGCACCATGTTGCAACTGAACCAATGATAGTTCAGTATTTGATTGGAGAAGACAACAGTCCAACAGAAAGGACAAGAAAAGAAATAATAAGATAAGGTTTATTAATCAGTATTGTGACTAATATACTAGATGGGGAGAGCCACAAGGCCACCAGGGGATGGCACAGAAGCATGTTCCATGTAAGGTTTGGGACCAAGGAATAACTTATGCGGGGATCAATAATATCAAATTGGTAGCGCTCCCAATTAGGAGTAGTGGCTGTAACTTGACATTACCATCAAATTGATCCATGCCATTAGATATTTCATGGGGCAACTTGTCAAGCAACCCCTGGGTATTGTGAGATACATTAGCAGGCAGGGGAGTAATTTTGGTTGCAACAACCTTACAGATAGAAAACTCCAGACAGTGGGGCTGGAAAGCTGGGAGAAATGGTGTTTGGCTGGTAGAAGGCTGAGATAAAATAGGGAACAATTGGGAGAACCAATAACTCATAGCCTTTATTTTAAAATGGCAATGAAGCCTGGCGCGGGATCTGGGAGTTCATATAGTACTCCCTTGCCAAGCTTCAATTCTAATTATTGGGGCTCTAAAAATTGGGTAATGAGGAATTGGGCAGTGGGTTGCCCGGTTTTGGGGTGTAAAAATGGCACTGTTGCAGGACAGGCTTTCACTAATCAATTTTCATGGAAGAAAGTAAGACCCTTGTGTTCTGAAAGAGCATTCTTGGGGCATCCTGTTGATTGATATCCTTTCCATAGACAAGAAGTTGATTTGCTGATATAGTGGATACTAGGATCATCAGGATAACAACAGGGTTTTCTTCCTCCTCATTTGGCCAGTGGCAGCTGGGCTTTGATGGGGCCATATTTGGTTCTTTTGCGCAGGGTTCTTAGCAGCTATGGGTATCTTTGGATCAAATCCAGGAGGATTATATCCCCAAAAATTGCAGATATCTGGTCCTCAGGTCTGGCAGCTTGTGGCCCACAATGGCCATGGTTTGAATCCTTTCCCAACCCTTGATTTTTGGAAAGCAAAGAAATGACATCCCTGATACCATATGAAAATCTCCAAAGTAACCCATAAATATAAATGCAGAACCCTACATTCAAAAACATCAGACCCAGGACCAAGTTGGTTGGTACCAAAAGAATGACTCAACAAGGATTCACATCTATAGAGGAACCACTTGCCCCTGGCACCCTGGTATGGGTACTTTCTGAAAACCACAATAAACATGGCTCAGAACAAAGATAACAATGAATGACTACAAAACACTTCCCATAAAACAATATAACCTTGTAGAATTTCACAACACCAAAGGAAATTTCATCAAGATTTGCCACATAGATCTCCTCCTCCTCAGAAAAGTAGATGCTTTCACTGTCTTAGGGCCTACTTCCAACCAACCACATTCCCATCAAGCATCCAGAGTCATTATCAGACCTCCTCATGATATCACTGATACAGCAGAGTGATCCTTTAAACAGGGATTGTGTCAAAGGAGCAGATTTCAAACCCCATTTTCCATATGTTCATCTTCATCCTGCCCTTTACCACTAAGATAGTTTAACCAAATGGAAACTCCCTACACTATCATCTCATCCATACCTTATTCTTAAGCATTAGCTTTATTGAACCACAATTTATTTAGCTAATAGAGCCAGATATATATCTCAAAATAAATATTCTTCCCTTGTGTAAATTCACTGCCACCTTTGGCCTTGAATCAAACTGTTTTTTCCCGCTGCACCAAAAAAGGGCTAAAAATAACAGCAAAGCCACTTAATTCTCTAGGAGATTTAGCCCATACTGTTGATGAGACATTTTTCCTGGCCTATCCTGCAGATCCCCCGGCTCTGGTGGTTCCAGCCTGGGAAGAAACACTGATAAATTTGGACTATTTGTTGGCATGGTGTCGCCCTTTCTTAAAAAATATCAGGAATGCCCAATCAAACAACGCCACATCAATGTCCAGAAAGTCAAATGAATCTGAACTGATTGAGGTGCCTTCCAGCCAATCAGGTGGAGCCGCGGAAATTACCCTGAAACCCTCTAACACCCCTGGCTCTGGCCAGAAAATTTTATCTTTTGGCCAATCAGATGCAGTATCTGGGGGCATGTGATTTCTATCTGGCAACTCTCCCCCCTTTTACAATGCCAGGGGACTTTGAGTCCCCTGCTTGTCAATTTCCAAATTATATTAAACTCTGGAAACAGTTGTCTATACTTTGTTATTTTAGAAATTAGTTGACTCCATTCTAGAGTCTTCATTGCCTTTAATTAAAGTGTCACTCAATTTCATATTAAGTCTTACCTTAGTGCTGTTCCTTTTGAACCTGGCTGCCCTTTCAAAGCCTTTAAGCATAGGCCTTTTGCTTAATCGTTGTGTCTGTTGCTTACGCTTTCAAAACCCTAGTTCAAACCCCAAGTTTCATTTGAAATTTCTTATAAATCTTACTTTTAATTTAAGATTTTATTTTATTTTGTTGTTTTTGAAGCCACTTTCATCTTTACAACCGCCCAAGCTACCCAAAGCCATTGTCAAGGTCCCCAAGTGGTTTCTGCCATTCTCCACCCAATTTCTCTTGTGGCTGCTCCACCCCTTTTAATTTTTATAACTCCGATATTCAAAAATTGCACTGTTAAACCCCAAATTTTGTGGCCTTTGCAACTATGATCCTCCCAGTTTTAAAAATTTGTGGTATTAACTTTGGTCCCTTTTGTAATTCTTCTCTGGACAACTGCCCCTGATCTGTGGTCTCAATTCTCTACTTCTGCACGCCTTGTGGGGGACAATCCCTATAGCCTCTTGCACCTCCCTGGTGAGCTTCTCATTTCAGGAGAGACAATTGTCAAGAGCCTAACTTGTGACAATTTGGACTTTCCCGCTGTAGGCTACACCATGTCAGCTCCCTCACTGGAGGAGATACCAGCATCTACCATCCTTAGCTTGGACAGAGACAACTTGGCGCCCCTCCCAGCACCTGGGAAGTTGCCCTCTGCTGCCACTTGCATGCCCTGGCTGCTTACTGGGCTAGTGTTGATGGGATTGAATGTGTATTTTCCTCAGCTGTTCCCTGCGTCCTCTCTATGGTCCCTCCTCTGAGCAGCTGTCCCAGTACTCCACTGGGTGGTATCCTGGTGGTTCCTCTTGCCAGAATGAGAGCCAAACTTAGTTAGTTTAGCCCCTCTCTCTCACACCCTGTCTATTAATTGCTTCCCCTTGGTAGGTTGCCTTGTTAATTGCTAGCAAATTTTCTGGAACAGGTCAGCTTAAAGCTTTAAATTATGGTTGGTTTAACATCAATTAGACTCTGAGATAATTGAGAATCCACTCTGATTTAGATCAATAGTTTCAGCTAAGATATTGCAAAAATAGTCTGAATAGAATCATAACAGTAGCTTTCAAAGTTATGGTGCTAAGCAAGAATAGCCCATCTTCAAGCAAAATAAACTCATTGGAAATAGAGATAAAAAAAGATGAAACTATAGAAGCAAACCAAAAAATGATCACAGGCATAGGTTTTCCAGATATGGCTAGGAAAAGTGTTGCTACCTGGAGAAACCTGCCCCAAAGCCCTGTCTTCTTGCAGCAATTGTAGATTTAAATCTAACACTTGAGTGCATGCAGATGGTGGGAAGGAGAATTGAGATTGAGCAGAGATGGCTGCCCTACACCCAGCTCTCCCACCTCTAATCCTTTGGTCTTCAAACCAAAGCCCCCAGGAAAAGAGTTGATGGCTTACAGGACCATCATTGGTGGTATCAGTAATCTGAACAAATACCAAACACAAGGAGGCCACCTCATCAAGGTGAATTCAAAGGCTTCTAGTAGCAATAAAACTTTTAACAAACTACCTTAGTAGTTTGATATTTTCACTTCAATAAAATATATTTCTTATGATCCATCTTATCCAGTACCCTCACATGAGATCTGTGATGATAAGATTATAAGACCCTGCATTTTGTCACTCTGGAATTCTTTCACCCCCTGCTAAACCGGTTCCTGAAATTTTCAAAGTTGAGTGTGAACTGGTCTATGCTGCTGACTCCTTAAATGTGAGTCAAACCAAAGTCTTTCTCTTGTACCTTTGCACTGTGATATGTTTCATGTTTCTATATTCTCTTTAAAGGTTAAAATCTTTGAGTAAATATATACTGTCTCCTCCTCATTGGTTATGCCATCCCTATTTAGGGGGGATTCCCTGTTTGATTAACTACAACCAGCTCTCCCTCTACTTCACCACAGCACAAGGACCATGGCTGCCAAGATCTATATGGATACTTTGTGGTTTATCATAATAATATAAAGTACTATTATTATATGCCAGATAAGTTATTATTATCTTCTTTGGTTTCTCCTGTTGTTTGGTCAATATGCTTCTAAGAGTTATATTATTGACATGTATGTAGATTTGATGAATAAAATATAGTTTATTTAATAAGTCTGATATGGTAATAAGTAGCTTCATTATACAAAGAAAGGTATATAATTTGGTATGAAGCTTTGTCATTGTCTATATCATCAGGAATGTAATAGAGGCTGAACTAAAAAAGTATCAGGGAGCGTTATTTTGAGAATAATGTGTACTTTGTTAAGAGTAATCTCAATCCTTGATTGGGTTTGACATTGGGATATTACTTGCTAGAATTGATCTAAAGGTAAAGTCCCTGAATAAGCTCATCTTTATAGTAAATTGGATTGTGTTTTGAGCTTTAAAATCAAGCCCTGTATTAAGTGGCGTCAACTTTATGAATGTTAGATTTAATTGTTTTAACTCTGACTTAATAAGTCGATATAAAAAAGTAGCTTGGTTTGAGAAAAATCGAAACTTGGCGTTCAAGTGCCAAAATAATGTCAACTTAATGAATGAGTTAATTCAGGTAGTTTAAAAAAACAATAAAAAATATTGAAGCACTATAGTAAATCCAGGTTTATGTCTGTCTTTGGGTGGTGCAGCCACCACCATTGAAATGTGAGAGATAGTTAAATTTAAAGAACTATAGTTTTATTATTGTAAACCTATTTTGGCTTACTGCCTTATAGGTTACACATACCCAGAATCTGATTTTCGAAGACATTTGAGTTTGCTACTTTGATTTGCCGCATAGCTCCCTCCGGGCTTGGAAGATGTGGCACGGTTTATTTATGCACCTTTTAGGACAGAATGCTATTGCCACTTATATCAACAGATGTGGCCCTTTGGAGTTTTGAGTAGAGACCAAATGGCTGATTGCGATTAGTCATGGATGCAAATTAAGTCAGCTTCTTAGATGGGGCACCTAAAGATAATTTATAAATCATTGCAGCACCAAGCTTCACTTGAATCCTGTTGGGATCCACACTTTTTTAAGAATTATGGTCATCCAAAAAGCCACCACATGGAAATAGGTGCCCTCCTTGACAAAACCAACGTTGAGTTCAGAGAGTACCCAGCGGGTTGAGTAAAGCATAACTGGAGGTATCAGATGACCATCACGTGCAAAGTTCCAGCCAATCAGCCTTTAGCTGTTATAACAAGGTCGGCGTGAGTACCCAGCAGGTCAGGAATAATTATCAGGTGAGCATCACGTGCGCATTTCAACCAATCAGCTTACTAAAAAGAAGTCAAGTTTAGAGTGAGTACTAATAAATTACAGGCAACCAATTACCTTTCGGCAGAAGAAAAACGAAGTTTAAATGGATCAGCTGACGTAATTAGATGGGCAAAGTGTTTTGTAGCGGCAGCTTCAAAAAGCTATCCAAAGATGGAGATGGGAATATAACCAGAGTTTAGAGGAAACGGCTGCTATGAAGTTCCTAGCGCTTTCTGTTTTGTTGGCGAAGACGTTCCTTTGCGAAAAAGAGTATGGCCACGACCATCCCTTCCTCTCAATAAAGAGCCAAGCGAAATCGGGGGAGCTAGCCAGGCTGATTTTCGAGAGCCACCACCACTGCACAGTAAATCATCTTACCGTAACCTTTTTCCTGGAAGGCAAACAAAACTCATCAATCTTTCCTGCTTCTCTTAACACTTGGACAACCGTTCAGAAATCAGTCGGGGTGGACTATGGCTTGGTGAAGAGGATCAAAGAAAGCAGCTACTCTACCGAGAAAAAAATAGAAGAAATTCACAAACTTGCTATCAAAAATATCACTTACAAACTCGCACAAATCGAAAGCAGTGACTCCCTCTACGTCTGGTATGCCCCTCCCAACATCGCCAAGGGAACAAATATGATGGAGACGGTCATGGTGGACTCATACTGCAACGGGAAAAAACATGTCATGCATGGCAATTTCACAATCACCGTTAGCTCCTCCAAGGCGCTCTCCGCCTCTTGGGCTGGACTTTTGCTCGCAACTCTGTTGGTCTTTCAATAAAGATGCTTGAAAATTTACTGTTCCTGAGTGGATTGATAAGATATTTTTATAGCTTACTTTATTGGCTACTTGTTCATTCAACAATAACTTCAACATCAAATCTTGAACCTTTTAATTTGCAATTTCATGCGCTCCGTCTTCTGCATATCCTAACTGTAGTAAGGAATAATGCCTTGATTATAATTTCAGATATTTCCATTTGGTATACTTGGCTTGGCTATAAGATTAGACAAGCTGCCTTCCACTGTTATTTCTCCTTTTCTACTAAGCGTGCTGCTTATTTTCAAAATATCCTTTATAGCTTCCAGCATGTATGTATACAGCTTATTTACTACTTGTCATGTTTGATTCAAATATGCCCAAGCCCAAAAGGTTTCCACATGCCTTCAATCTAAAGTCAAATCGGGATCCTGACGGACAGAAATTAATTAAAGCCTTTAAACCATGTCTTATATATATTAATTTAAAATATATTTTTATTTATAGATAAAATAGAGAGAAGGCAAGTAAACCCTGTATCCGAAAAATCCGGGTAAACAGCCAGCTCAATATGAAGCATGAACCGTTTTCTTTAAAAGTTGCGATCCAAAATCCAGAAACGCCCCTCAATTCTCGATAAAGGGGTTGAAGCAACCTTCTTTGTAACCCTTTCCCTGGGAAAACTATCCTCACCAGGTGGGAAGGTTCTATAATCCAAGGAATACTTAGTTTAGTAGCATCCAAAAGCCCAATCCAGTCAGCCACGAAGTTATTTGTATATAGAATTAGTAGATTTTGATACTATCTTTGGCCAATAAATAAAAGGGATATTATGATATAACCTTGATTTCTTTATAAACATGCAGTTGTTTAAAAATAGCCCCAATTATATACAGCTGTCAAGAGGAGGCTTAGCAGAAGCAAGATTCAAAAGAGAAACATAGTTATTAAAACCATTCCTTATACAGCGAAGAGATGTGGATCAGGAGCATGGAACTGATCCCAACAATGCACTGTGACTGTATTTCAGCAGTATCACATGTAGGTTCAGGAATTAGGGCTGGTTTTGCTAGTCAAGCATTATTCCAAAATTAGACAGCTTCTCAATTTGGTTGCATATTGCAACACATCCCCATCTGAAAAGCTTACTCCTCATCAGGGGATTCTTTGGATAGTAAGATGTTGGTGGTGACTGCTTATTAATCATTCATCTGTTTTTCTGTAGGTGTGAGTGGTATGAATTTTTTCACCCAGATGGGCCTTATAAAGTTTATATGGTGCTTCTTTAAGATTTTTCCTGTATTCTCTTGAATCCTACTATTTAGATCTACAGTGGAGCAGGAATCAAATGGTTTTAACCAGCCCACTGTGGACTGGGTCCAAGTTCTTTATTTTTAATTAATTACTATGTGGTAGTTCTCTTAGAGAATGGTGTTTCTATTGCTTGGATATGTTATTCTTTGACTTATTTACTGGGGCTGGTTTAAACTTGAGTCTTATTGCTTTTAACTTTGTGATATGCTCACCAAAGGTTAATTTGTCCTTTGTAATAAGAATCCAAGGTGTGTTGTTTCTTTTCTAGATTTTATTTCAACCATTTTTTAGTTTAATGGGGTTATACTGCCCCTTGGTTAGTTAGAACTCTGGAGACTAAAAGAGCATGTTTGGTATTCCAGGGCCAGGCTTATTTTTTTCCACATCCAATATTTTCTCCAGTGATCTTATCGGGCTTCTGTTAAAGCCTTTTGCATAGCCCTTTGCCTTTGGATTGTATGGCTATAGATTGGAGTGTTAGATTTATTTCCTTATAGTTGTTTGGTTACCTCCTCACTCTACAGTTCAGGTTTACCATCAGTGACAAGGTAGTATGATATTCCATATTATGCCTCAATTACAAAGGTAAAGAGACTGTTTATTGTTCTGAATAAATTATCTTTAGTTACACAGAAGAAATGACATCTGGATGAAAATACACTCACTACTATTAAAAGGGTTTAACCTGCTTTGACAACTGGAATGGGTATAATACACTAATCCTAAACCTTGAATAGTTCCAGATCTGCTTCAGAGCTTACTATAGGCTCTGGGGATTCAGTGCCTATATATTTTTCATAAATTGGGTGATTGGCTATTATGGTTTTTATGTTCAATCTTTGGTAAGTTATCCTGCATAAGATCCTGCCCATCCTCTCAATTATCATTACAAAATTCACCAAGACTCTTCTTTTTTAGGGCTCATGTTGCAAAGCTTTGGAGAGCTTTGACTCTAGAAGTACCTCTTTTTGATTTATCTCCTTGTTTCTCTCTCACCTTCTTGATATCATCCTGAAACACTTTTTTCTACATAACCTTAGTCCTTTGATTCCCCAATCATCTGTTACAATAGTCTGCTGAAAGATCTATTCAAATCCCCACAATAAATTTGAAGAGTCCCAAGTGTAGATCCTGTTGAATTGTGCAGGTGTGCCCTATTTAGCAAACTATTCAGCATACAGCTCCTCAAATGCGGCTTCCACCTCCATCAATAATTCACTAGGGAAAGACTTGGCTACTTCACAAACTCCCCAATAGTCTTCCATGTACTTCTAGGGGATATTTGTTTATAGTGTGGCACCCCCTGCCCTTGATACACCAAATCTTGTCTTACTAAAAGCTTAAATGTAGAATGATGGGAAAGCAATAATGCTAATCAGATACCTTTATTCCATTACATATGTTTCAGTTAAAATACCATTTGGGGCATATTTGACTGAAAACTATCACTTCAGAATATTCCATGGATTCCTTAAACATGATCTATGATATACCTGTCATCCAACTGAGATCTTTTACCCCAAAAGGTCTTGAATTCCTTAACCAATAATAGTGTGCTCAAATGCATTATAAAACCACCAGGCCCCTTCTGTGGAGCTGTACTTTGGCTTTGAGATCTCCTATATTTCCTGGGCAAAACCCCTGCAGATTGTCCTTGTTCCTGATTCAAACTTTAGGTTCTATCTGCAAGGTATTCAATAACACATTTGATACACAGATATCTTTGTATTCATTTTATTAGTTGATTCATCAATAGCTTCCTTGTTTTTGGTACCACTTCAATGTTTGATATATCAACCTATATGAAAGAACACTTCCTAACAGTTAAGCTTGACTGTTCTCTCAACACAGTCAATATCAACACTTCCCTAAAAAAATCCTCACCAACCATATTCCTGGGTGAGTATTGATTAACCTTCTGGGTTAATTAAACAACCTGTAAGACACCCAGCCCCTGAAACTGGAGCAGTCAACCTTGCTTTAACCCTAATGATTAGTGTAGCCTAATTAAGTTTGGGGACCTTAAAATCTATTCTAAAAAGATACCAGGTTTATTGCAGCTCTGTGTGATCAAACTCCACCAACCTATATGTATATTATCTTGGCTTAGACCTATCAATTTCAATGTACACCATGATTTTATTTAGCCAAGCATAGCAAGAAACTGTTTACAGTGACATCACCAGGGTATTGCTTTAAGGGCTTGGTAATATTTTGTTGGCTAGGGTATGGCCCAGCAGCTGGTGGTGTCCCAGGACCATGACTGCTCATCAGGAAAGGGGAATATCTTATAAATACTTGTCTTTGAACTTTTGGTCCACAACACCATTTAGCACATGAGTATTTTTTTATTTCTAATTGGGGTGCCATTATTAGCCCAGAAGTGTTGGGTTCTCTCCCCCTGGGATTAAAGACTATAGCCTATAGATCTAGCCATCCAGGGTCACAGTCAGTGAGATATTCTTCCCCAGGTGGACAAAGCCTGACCAGGGCTTCAGCAGCTACTGAATCTGGACCTCTTTCTTTAGTGTATGTCCAGATTGATATATTTGATCCCCTCCATCCATATCTTGTCCCCAAGCCACCCCAGTCTAGGCTTCACAGTATGAATTTGGTTTGCATTTTTCAAGGACCTGTACTGTAAATTCAGAACCTGAACGTAAAAATGTGGGATTGTCAAATCCTTGGTCCAAATTTTGAATCACTTTTGCGGGATGGCCTTTTTTAATTAAATTGATTTTTTTGAGTATTTATTTGAATTTTTGAAAATGCGGGAACCCATAGACACTTTGCAAAGTTCAAGTCAAATGGCATATTTCCAATGGACAAAATGAATTAACTGGAATCAATTTTAAAGCGTTCAAATCCATCAGCCATTTTTATTAAGTTTACTATGTTTTTTGAAGTTGCGGGTTTGTCAAATCCATGAACCAATTTCAAATCACTTTTGAATGCCACTGGTAAATTGAATATTAATTGCGGGAACTGGAATCCAAATTGCATGTACAGTAAGTACAATAGAAAATCAATCCAAATCAAGAAGCTCCACTCTGGATAAAATCAAATGAAAAATGCAATCTCAACAACCGTGTTAAGACATGAAATTAAGTGAAATTTTAAAATTGTCTAAACTGGAAATGATGCAATATTCTGCACTTTCTTACTAATATAGCAACCACAAACCCGTATAATGATATATGAGCTATCCTCCTAATGACACAAAAAAATTTAAGACTTTTTTGGCCCCTGGCTATGCCAGGGGCCAAACAAACTTTATTTCAAGGAAGAAAAGAGTTTGAAAAGAAAAAACTCAAAAGTGAAACATCACTGGATTGCTACATTATGTGTTAATGGATTGCTATTAAGGATACTTGATTACAGTAGATTTTAAAATATGCTAATAATAAAATAGAATTATATATTACAATCTATTTTATCATGTTGTCTTTTCCTTGATGTGCTGATTGTCTATTTGCTGTTGATAATGTGCTTGTGTTTAATTGGATAGTTTCACCTCCAGTTGCCTTGGCAATAGGAAGTCAAGTTGCCTCCCCGAGACCAGCTGTGGTCGCAGAGGCAACTTGATTTCCTATTGCCAAGGCGACTGGAGGTGAAACTATCCAATTAAACACAAGCATATTATCAACAGCAAATGAACTATCAACACATAAAGGAAAAGACAACAATATAATATAGATTGTAATGTATAATTCTATTTTATTATTAGCGTTTTTTAAAATCTACTGTAATCAAGTATCCTTAATAGCAATACATGAATACATAGTGTAGTAAACTGATGGTTTATCTTTCCCACCTCTTCTTCTTCCTTTAAAATAAAGTAAGTTTGACCCCTGGCTTTCCAGGAGCCAAAAAACTTTTAAAAAATTTCTGTGTCATCAGGAGGGTAGCTCATGTATCATTATATAGGTTTGTGGTTGCTATATTAGTGATTTGGAGGGCAGAATATTGTATAATCTCCATGTTTAGACAATTTTACATCTCACCAATATTTTATGTCTAAACATGGCTATCAAGAATGAATTTTTCATTTTATTTTATCCAGAGTGGAGCTTCTTGATTGGGACTGATTTTTCTAGTGTACTTACAGTACATTAAATTTGGATTCCAGTTCCTGCATTTAATATCTGAGTTTACTAGTGGCATTCAAAAGTGATTTGAAATTTGGTTCTTGGGTTTGACAATCCTGCAATTTCAAAAAACATGGTAAACTTAATGAAAACAGTTGCCGGACTTGAATACTTTAAATCTGATTCCAGTTAATTCATTTTGTCCATTGGAAATATGCCGTTTGACTTGAACTTTGCAAAGTGTCTATGGGTTCCCGCATTTTTAAGAATTCAAATAAATCTACAAAAAATCAATTTAATTAATAAAGGTCATCCTGAAAAAGTGATTTGAAATTTGGTTCATTAATTTGATAATCCTGCAATTTCAAAAAACATGGTAAACTTAATGAAAACAGTTGCCAGACTTGAACACTTTAAATCTGATTCCAGTTAATTCATTTTGTCCATTGGAAATATGCCGTTTGACTTGAACTTTGCAAAGTGTCTATGGGTTCCCGCATTTTTAAAAATGCAAATAAATTTACAAAAAATCAATTTGGTTAAAAAAGGCCATCCCGCAAAAGCAATTCAAAATTTGGACCAAGGATTTGACAATCCCACATTTTTACCTTTAGGTTCTGAATTCACAGTACTTGGGGACTTTGTTGGAAGTAAGCTTCTAGTCCACCACATATGTGTCCTTAAGGATTGGATGGTTGGGATCTTTTTGTACCCTGTAGCTTACCCCATTTCAGCTGCTTAGCCCTGTGTTCCTTTTTGGCATGTGGCTAGTTGACCCTTGTTGCACTTTTTGCATTACAGCGCCACAAGTATTTAAAATTATAGGGCACAGGACATTTGCTCGAGTACAGTCATATGTGAGGATATGAGTAGTATTGTATCAGAAGAGTCAGGATCAAATAAAACCATTATTATTGTCTGTCAATGGCTTCTGATTGGGCAGAAGCACTTAAGGATTAGAATAAAGGTGAGCCAGATTAAAGATAAGTCAAGATTTTTATTCATTGCAATTGATTAATTCTTATTATACCTTCTGCAAGGTTGATCCCTGGGCTGCTAGCAATGTCTTCTAGGACATTCTAACACCCCCTTAGTTTGGGTTATTAATAATCTAGGTTTGGCGCTTATTTTATGTCACCCAATAGAATATCTTCATTTTCACCCAGCACAGGTGATCCTTGCTGGCATGGGATAACTTAGTTACTTCAGGATCACTTCCTACTTCTCTGGCATACTCTAGGCATAATGCTTATTGTCATGAAAGACATTTCAATACTTGTATTGAAAACCCAAGAGTTAAACCCTGGTTCCCAGAAGGCGGATCCAACCCTCCAGACCAGTCCAGGACTCGCCAATCTGTTAAGAGATGGGCTCAAATTGGTGAATTACTCCGCGTTCTGCCGGTCTACTACAAAGGACCCTCCAAAGACAACTCAAGTCACACAAAGTAGACGGGGGACCGCCAACTCGCTAAATTGCGTACTTGAGTTGACGAGTTACTCCGAGACCTGCCAATCTCCCAAGGACAATTCCCCAAATGGTCATCAGATTGATGCTAACCTGGAGCCACCAAAGACCCAAACCTACGCAGCGGTTACAGCTTGCCTTAAAGAGGTTAAAACAAACCCTATTCTCAACTCTGCCAACAACCTGCTGGCATGCTGCCCAGAAGGGGTAGTACAATTGGATTACTCAGGTGACATAGTGAACAGTGGCGGCAAAACAAAGCATTGCCTTTCCAATTTGCCAGAACAGGCACAACCTGGATCTGCCGCCCTTGGGGCCCCAAGCCAAGACCCACGTCCCACCAGCACCTTGTCTGCAAACCTGAATCCTGCAAAAATTGAAGGAGCAAAACCCCATGGTATAAAAACCCCGGCGGTATGGTGAAGACCACATTGTCATTTTTGATAATAAAGTTTTATGAACCTTTGGTTCAAACAAATCTTACCCTATCTAGTCTTAGTGATCATCCATCTTAATTCCAGTCAAGTTGACCGCCAGGCCGCCGCCCTTCCCCAAGACCAACCTGCCAAATTGTCCCAGGCATTATACTGTCCCCCAGGAGCCCCCTTTGGACCTGTGCATTTTACTGAATACCCCCCAACCCGGCCTATTCAGAGTACAACTTGGAAACCATCCTCATTGCCGGCCCTTTGGCAAGGACTAGAAGTACCAAGTACATAGGACACAAAGGAAAGAGGGATGAGATTCTGCCCTTACTGTTCAAAGACAAGTACAATTACCTGCCTGCCTACTTTGTTCCTATGACTCCCCCTTTAACACCACAACCAGACCGCCAGTTGGAACCCACCGCTGCAGCCAAGATCACCTCTACCCAACTGTTTGGAGTACTCTACATTACTTTGACAGGATTGGTAGATTCCATGGTCCCCAACTCCGGACCTTGGTCCTTACTTGGGCGATCTGTATCTTATATTATCAAGTTAGCACCCATTCTGTGGTGGGCCCTACCCGCCGGCTTGGCTGTACCTTATCCCAAACCGCCCAAGGTCCCTACTTACGACTGGCGTCCTGACACTTATTAATATGATAAATATGGGATTTGAGATAATGGGGAATCAAACCCAGAGCCTCAGTGCTTGATGTAAAATTAAAGTGGTGCCTGCTATATTTGCTAGGCAGCGCTTGCAATAAATTTCTGTTGGCGCTTGACGTAAAAGTAGTTTGGCGCTTTGGCGCCTAATCTAGCTGCTAGGTGGCGCCTGTGTCTTTTCCAAAGTGGCAGGGCGGCAAATCATGCATCATTATGTGCCATAGCAGCTTTATTGTTGGCTAATTTAAGGTCCAGGTCAGCAGACTACTGCTGATCCAATATGTATATAATCTATGCTACCAATTTATGTTGTTGGCAGCTGCAATTTATATCCGCGGGCTCTGTCATAATTAGCATCATTGTATTTTATACTACTAATTTATGGATTTGGTTGCAGCAACCCCAATCCGTGAGCTCTGTCATAATTGGCATTGTTGCTTGGTCAGAATTCCCAACAACCTTGATGGGCCAATCCATGTTGGCAACAATTGCATTAGTCACAATCTCCTGTTCCCTAGGGCTTTAGCAAGGTTGTTTTCCCCAGCATGCAATACTGAGTGGGGTTGTTTCTCCTTCAAGCAATGCCTGGTTGCTTCCAGAAAGATGGGCTGAAATCAAATTCTGATTATATGAAAGGTGTTATATATAGCTTCCCAAAGCTATCCTAAGCATGGGTGATGAGCTCAAGATCCAGACATCATTTAATGAGCTAGGGTTCAGGAGGGCCACTGTAGACTAAGCAGTCTTAGGAACTCTTGGCCAATATTCTATTAAAAAAGGTGTCTTTGGTCTAAGGCCCACCTAGGGCTGTTGGAGAAAGGCTAAACTTGGCTGGGACATGGAACCATCCAACTGGCTACTTCCCTCTCCCCCCTTAAAGGTCTATCTCTAAAGTATCCCAGCTCCCCCTGGATAGGGTATGAGTTCTTAGATTCTGCTTGAAATGGGTTGATGTCATTGGTGTGATCATTTGCTTATATCTTCTCCACCTGTCTGAGCTACCCTTGTTGCACTTGTATCTATTGATACTTTCTCTGCCATTGCTGTTGCATTAGTTGGTGCCAATGGTGCTGGTATCCCTACACTCTTTGAAATTTGTGGAGCTACTGTTGCTTCATGCAGCATAGTCAATGTTTTGGGATGTTTACACTCTCTTAGCTCCATCAATCATTTCTGTTATTGATGGGAACTATTCAGGACTCATAAGATTTAATACCCAGGGGTGTATCTTGTTGGTAAAGGCGTCTAAAATCAAACACATTTCCTGCTTTTAACAGGGCAGTAATCTGGCAGCATATGCCTTGTATCCTCCTGGTAGGAGGTTATGGGCTGCTTCTGGGATAGGCTGTTAAGCCCCATGTAACGTCTTACAGGGGGTTCATTGATCTGAAATAAGGTCCAAGCTATGTTTTTAAGGCTTCCCATCCAGCAAGCTCTTCCTTGGATCTGGCACTTACTCAGGAGGTATACCAGTTGCTGAGAGTTCCATACAGGCGTTTTATAGCTCCCTGGGTCCGTTTTTCTCTGGGGACATGGGTGGCAGAGAATTTGATGGCTGTATGTTCATTCAGCTGTTTAAGTATTTTGGGGGGTTCAGAGAACTTTTCAATCATCAAGTATATGGATTAACTTTGCTATTCCTATTGGTTCTGTTTAGATTGTTGGCATGGGTGGTTGGAATGAGGTTGGATAGAGGTTGGGTTTGTGCAAGTGCAATTGCAAGTCTATTTGGAAATGATGTATTAGATGAATACTGTGTATCCTTATGGAATGTTGGTTACCAGATCAAAAGGAGAACAAGGTTGGGCCAAGTAGGTTTATTGGCTGCTGCATTGAGGTATCCACCAATTTGGTATGCTGATGATCCTGGCAAGATATTGTAGTGTTACTGGGTTTGCCTTTGGGGTTGTTGGTGGGGGTTGTCATGACTTAGTAGATTTTTCTCTTTATTCTGCTACCAGTGTTGAGAGGAGGCTTAGAGGAAATGAGATTTGGAAGATAAAGATATATTTATTGGTTCATAATTTTGGATTATATAATAAAGGATTGTGTATCAGGAATATGGTATTGATCCTGGTAGCTGTTTGGACCTGTATTCCTATATGATCACATACAGACTCAATAACCAGATTCCATCTGTTAGTGGGGTGCAATTATATTGTTGAGATTGGATGATTTCTCAATTTGGTTGCACATCCTGATAATACAGTGCTGAAAAGTAAAATTACAAGAAATTTAAATAAATTAAAGTAGGAGTAATAGGGCATGGGTGGATCAGGTGAAGATTTAGTTATAGATTTATTTCTTATCAGATAAATATAATAAACCATTATGACTATAAAAATATGGTACATATTGTGATATGGGATATATAGATGTAAGGGATTTGATTAAATAGTAGTATATATAAGCAAAAGAGAAAGGAAATATGTTTCTAGTGTATATCTTATTGATCAAAATATTATATAAAAGACAGTAGCTTTGATTCTAATTGCTATGATTTATTGAGATCAGGTGTATGTATTCAAACTATATCTATTTGATCTTATGAATAAGTGTTAGATTTAAGTTATCACTTGGTTTGTTTTGGGTTATCCCAGATTGTCTGGCGGGATGCAATGGTTACTTTTAACGATACGAGTTAAATACAGACTGGAGCTTCTTCAGCTTTAATTAGATTATGGAATTTATTTCACCATAAAATAAGCGCCAAAAACAAAAAATCCTTTGGTTTAGGTGCTTTTGCTTTCAGCAATTCCCCATCATGGGCATGATGTCACCCTCATTATATAGCTTTGAATAATATTCTTGCCTTTGAATCTCAATCCATGCATGTTGGAGTCAGGTAATTGTCTAAAGATAAGTCGTTTGCTGTAGTTGCAAGCTTTGAAGGACCATCTAAAGCCAAGCATTTGAATGTTATTCATCTTACTTCTGACTAATATATTGCCAGGAACCTAATTCCGATACTTTTCAAGGGATTCCAAATAAATTAACATGTTAAATGGCAAGAAGGACGTTATAAGGTTGGAAATAAATTTAGCTTGATTTACTAAAGACCTAAACAAATATTCTCATTCTTACATAAACATGAGCATAACCTGCTGGACCTAATGCTTCTGAGTGCTTGTTGGGCATTTATGAGAGGATTAAACCGTTCAGCTTGGATAATTTCAGTTTATGGAGTATTTATGGCAAGAAAAAGGGTGTTTTTCATTTATTGGCACCTGGAAGATTGAGGTATAGTCTAGACTATCACATCAAGCTTCGTGACAAGGGGGAACCCAGGGCTGGTAAACTTTGTGAAGCTTTTACCGCAAGTCTCGGTGATCTCCAGCCAGGCCTTGTTTTCAAGCTGGGGGTTGATGTGCGGGGTCTGAATGTAGACGGTGAACACGTCGCTGGGGGACTTTTTCCCGTACGTCGCATTCATGTATATGCAGTCCGCCATGATAGGGGCGGAGTTTAGATCGTAGCAGGACTTCGTATATTTGCCATTGTGGCATTGAATATCGCTTGCCTGTAGCATGCAAATCCTTGCCCCATCGAAGTTGGAGCGGGCTTCGAAGGAGATCTTGTACTCGTCCTTACATTCCATCTCTGTCTTGACATAGGTCTTTACAACACCCCCATGCTGAATCTTGGATGGGGTGTGCTCGGGGGCATTCAGCGCCAGTGCGGAAGAAATCAAAAGAATAAGCTTCATGTGGCTTGAGATAGGTTTGGACTGGGATATATAAACTAAAAGCAAAATCTTGTCTCACGTGCAAGTCAGCTGACAAACACGTGCATGTCAGATGACACGAGTGTTATAAATAGTCAAACTTTCTTTTTTTTGCTGAGGAATGACGTCTTTACCTAACCACGCCGAGTTCACTTTAGTCCAAGGAACCTGGACAAGGATTGGCAATCCAAATAACAAGTACTTTATGCCCGATACCAAGCCCAGCACGTTCGAGTATGCCAATTTCGGAACCACCTGCAAGGATGGAAGTATAACCATCGTGTTGAAGAAAATCATCCCCACTGAGAAAAGCATGCTCTGCCCAGTCGCCACCGAAGGCTTCCAAATCTCTACTGCACCCCCCAGCCCAGGTGTAACCGACTACTCCAAAATGACTAGCTGTCCCTACACCGAGATAGCTTACAAGTGGAATTCCCACCGACCCCAATTCGAGTTCTCCGTCATGCCCGAGCCGGTAGAGGCTGAGGAGCGGGGAAAGATAGCCTTCCGGAAGAACCTGACCCTCGCCGTGGCCATCAAGTGCAACGATACGCTCTTATCCATGCATCCCGAAGTGGTAGCCATTTATAACTCAAGCCCTGCCCTCCAAACCAAGAAGTTCATGTTGCTTCTCCTGGCGCTGGCCATATACCTCTAGCCTTGCGATTAAACCTGGGTGATATAAATTTTCACTTTAAATCTCTCCTCATGAACCCAGCTAAGCTTCATACATGCATATAGATCTATGCTATAATATGCGCTTTCTGCATCCACGTCAAGATGCAATTTACTGATGGTAATAGTAAGCTTTATCCAAACAGCCTCGATCTTAGTTTCCAAACGTTGCTCAAAAGGCGTAAATTCAAAGGCAACATCTGACTTCTAGCGAAAATCCTGCAGAAGTTAAGTGTTGGTGCCACTTTAAAGTTGACAAGAGTTCAATTTGGTGCTCCTCGTGAATTATGGCTTCATAGACAGTTTCGCTGGCAGCACCCAGCTTCGACAAGGATTCCGGCAGCTGTGGAGCCGATATAAAGTATAGTGATAAGTCAAGGGTTTGGCTAGCCGGCTCCTAAAAGTCAACACTATCATAATTAAGGGTACTTGCTGTACTCAAAACATTCGATATGAAACTATCCTACAACAATACAGTAAATTGGTTTACTCCCAAGAGCTCAAAAGTTCAATAAGAACATACTTCTCCAATAAGAAAAGGAGAATAAGCAACTTTACCACATTTAACTATGCAAGCCACACTCTTTACTATATTTATCAAATATAAAGATACAAAAATAGAAGCAGACAAGAATATGACCAACAGAAAGACCTGTTAAACGATGACAATTATTTATTAAACCTCATACAAGCACATCTGAAGATCTCACATTTTATCAGTAGCATAGCAAAGCTTAAAATATACCCTACCGTTCAGTTACATAACCTCTCCTGCAGCTTACCCAACTTACCTAAAGAGGTAGCATCATTTAAAGGAATCAACCGGTTAAAGGTTTAACCGATATAGATCTAATATCAAAGCAAGTCGTATTCCTCAGGCCGTTCACCCCTTTTCATACCAGCCTCTTTGAGTAGGACAGTTGTGATTAGCTCAAGCTGCCTCATACTCCACCTTTTAGGCATCCATGACAGCCTTTTCGGAGAGGGCAAACCTGGCAGTAGGATCTGTGGGAGGCAAAAAATGATTAGACCCTGTAGCTTATAGATGGGGTTCTCCTGCTGGTTCTGGTGTTGCAACTGAACCAATGAGGGTTCAGTATTTGAATTGGGGAAGACAGCAGTCCAATAGAAAGGACAGTAATAATAAGAATAAGGTATTGTTTATTATAGAATACTACAATTAATATACTATATGGGGAAAGCCACTGGGCCACAAGGGGGTGACATGTTCTATGTAAGGATTGGAGCCAAGGAATTAATTGTGTGGGATCAGCAGGTCAAATCAGTAGCGCTCCTAATTAGAAGAAAGTTCCCGCAGTTCAACATCGCCATCAGATTGGTTCATGTTGTTAGATACGTTGAGGGACGGCTCATCAAGCGCCCTCAGTGTATTGTGAGATACATTGGCAGGCAAGTCTGGAAACTCGGTTGCAAGACCCCCTGCCCCCTGCTTGTTGTCAGACACCAGGATCAGAGTTTGCGGGAGATCTGGGAAGGTCTGCACAAACAATTTTTGTGTGGGGATGGGGCAGCAGGGGCATAGGCAATCATGGTGAAGCTTTTTGGTGTTCCCTTGGGTGTCCTCCAGCTGATAGGTGTGGCTGTCATAGACTGCAGCTATCTTGAAGGGCCCCAAGTAGTTGGGTTCTGACTTGGCTGAATTGGGGTTGAGGGCGTAGACGGGGTCACCTACAGCGTATCTGGCCTCAAGGTGTCTTGTCCCTCCCTCAATTTTCTTGTGTTTAATGTCTCAGGCCTTGGCGCGCCACTGGCTCAGGGAGGGGGTAGGCAACAAGGGGGCTTTGCGGGAACCGTGGATTGTAACTTCCCTTGTTCCGCTCCTGCCAAACCATTGGGCATCCCAAAGGCCAAGGTGCTGGGGCTGAACCCAGTGCCCCTGTTGATTCTTGCTTGTAAAATGAGCAGTGCAGTGGGCAACTGTTCAGTCCACACAGTATTGGGGTACTCCTGCAAGAGCTTGGCAATCAGTTGGACCAGTGAGCTGTTTAATTGCTCTACGCGCCCATTGGCTTGCGGATGATAGGGAGCGGTAACTATCCGTTGGTGGGCATTCTTGACACAGTACACCTTCATGACCTGTCCAACAAGTTCAGGGCCACCATCTGTGATGAGATGATTGGGCCACCCAAAGCGGGCCACAGTTTCCTTGCCAATGAAGCGGGTGATGGTGGTGACAGTGAACTGACTTTCATTGTCCTTCAGCTTGGAGATGTTTGATGAGTTAAGGCCTTTATAACAATTTGCTTCAGGACAAAGGTACAACATTGGCCAGTCAGGATCCAAGCCATTGTCCCCGGTGATGGATGCTACATAGAGTTGTGAGAGGGTTTCAGCTGTGACAAGTTCCTTCCCCGGTTTGTACTCAATGCACAACTGGTAATGAGATAGGCGCTCAACCCAGCCTGCCTGGTGGCGTGCCAAGTGGGACTGTGTGTTGAAGTATTGGAGCAACTTGTGATCTGTCAAGACACAGGGTGGGAAGGTGGCCCCTTCCAAGTAACAGCGCCACCTCTCGGCGCAGTGCACAATTGCTGCTAACTCCTTGTCATGAATTGGGCAATGTTGTTCTGAGTCAGTGAGCTTCCTGGATTTGTATGCCATGGGGAGAGAGACACCCCTGTCAGTTTCTATCCGTAACATGCCCCCTATGGCTCTGTCAGAGGCATCTGTTTCGAGTTTGTACTGGTGGTTCCAATTGGGGAATTGCAATACAGGCACAGTTGTAAGTCTTTGCTTTAATGTCTCAAAGGCTTGATCTCTGGCAGGGGTCCAATGGAAGCACTTTTTAGTGTTCAGGAGCTTGGTGAGAGGTGCAATAAGTTCCCTGCAATTAGGGATGAACTTGCACATGTAGGCAACCATGCCCAAGAAGGTACACACTTGATCAACATTGATGAGGGGTGGCATTCTGGTGATTGCCTTTATTTTGGTGGGTTCAGGCTTTATCCCTTGGGCAGAGATGATGTGCCCAAGGAACAAGAGATCTGGCTTGAGGAATTCACATTTGAAGGGCTTAGCCTTCAACTGATTTTTCCAAAGGGTGTTGAGGACAGCACAGAGGTGTTGGAGGGGCCTGGTTTGATCTTGACTGAAGACAATAATGTTATCAAGGTACACAACAACACACTTTCTAATCAATTCCCCAAATGCTTTTTTCATCAACATGGAAAAGGTGGAAGGAGTGTTGGTCATTCCAAAGTTCATGACCTGACACTCAAACAACCCATAGCGCATGCAGAAGGCAGTTTTTGCCTCATCCCCTGGTGTAATGCGGACCTGGTTGTGCCCTGCAGTGAGATCAATCTTGTTAAAGACCTTCACACCTGTGAGTGTATCAAACAGGTTGTCAATCAGCAGCAGGGGGTACTTATTCTTGACTGTCACCTCATTTAGGGCGCAGTAGTCTGTGACCAGGCAAAGGGACTTGTCCTTCTTGGCTACAAAGAAGACAGCCTCCCTGTATGGAGAGAGCAAGGGGCAAACAAAGCCCTTATCAAGCACGTCCACAAGGTGAGAGCGGAGGGTCTCATCTTCCTTTGGTGTAAGATGATATAATGGTTATGCTTTAAGTAACAATCCTTGAAGTTGTACACCGTGATGGATCTCCCAGGGAGGAGGTAGTTGTTCAAGTGTCTCACTAAACACGTCCTTGTACTCCTCAAGGAGTGCAGCAAGCGCTGGTGGTGATGAAGCGGCCAAGGGAGGGACTGCAGATGGTTTGGCGTGGATAACTTTGACTGAACATTGGCTGAAGTCTAGTTCCCCCCTTGAAGTTGTACGTGCCTGTCTCTGTTATCCTAACAAACACAGTATCATGCAGTAACTTGCCTTTTTCCACAGGGTATATCTGTAATCCCACCCCCATTTATATTAAGGGTGATGACAGAGGTATCCCAGTTGATGTAGGGACAGTTGTGCCAAAGCCAGTCAAGGCCAGCAATTACGTTATGGCTGAGCCCTGCCATGATTGGCCCAGATAGCTTAACCTGGATGTTCCCCATTCTCATGGAGAAGTGTTTGTCTCGTGGGTAATTGCCACTCTTTGGGAATCAGCCACCTGTACTGCCTTGAACCTGCTTGGCCCTTGATCTAGATGTTGAGCGTCTGCAAATGTTTGGTCAACCATAGTGTGATTGGCCCCAGTATCTACCAGTAGTTTGTGGGTGTTCCCACGGAAACAAAAGTGGTAGACCAAGTGAGTCACTTTATTTGGAGATTGACTGGCTTGAAGTATGGGGTCATCACTATGAACTTGGAAGACGTTGAGGGTTTCAACTTTGCAAATGTTGTAGCTGCAGGGGTTCTTTGCTAGGAGGGATTGAGAGTGAGGGTCAAGTGGGGTTGTAGAACCTCTCATAACTACAACCCCCAGGCTTTTCCCAGGTCCTTAATATGTTCTAACTGGAGTTTCCCTTACCAGGGGCACTTAATCCCATTTTCCTGTTAGCGTGGCTGGTGGCAACCTACTTGGTTGTGAGCACTGCCAGGTGTGGGATGAGGTTGGGGTGGTGCGTCATTGGAGTGACAGAAACCCATTGAAGCCTGATTTTTAGCCTCCACAATGGCCTTACTGTAAATTCAGAACCTGAACGTAAAAGTGCGGGATTGTCAAATCCTTGGTCCAAATTTTGAATCACTTTTGCGGGCAACTCGGCAGAGTGAAAATTAAAATATTTAATAAAATCAACCATTTAATTTAAATTTTTTGATTTATTTAAATTGGCAAATTTTGAATCCCTTGAGCAGATAACTCAAATAACAAAAGACAAAACTCAGCAAAAAATGTGGGATACATGAATCAGAAATGCAGGATTCTAATGTACAATTTGAGATTTCCTGTATTTCAAACAAATCATAGACATCATGGAAAAATTAAAGAATCTGAAATTGCAGGATTGTCAAATTCAAGAACCAAATTTCAAATCAAAAATGAGGTGAATTTTGAAATAAATATAATTTATGGGCATCTCAAAAAGGATATCAAAGGATCTAGAGTGGATTTGTGCTAATTCTTTTAGAAATCATAGGCATTCTCAAAACTTGCCCTATTCCATTTTAGGATGGCTAAAATTTAGATGCTTGATTACAGTAGATTTTAAAAAATTCTAATAATAAAATAGAATTATATATTACAATCTATCTTATCATGTTGTCTTTTCCTTGATGTGTTGATAGTTTATTTTCTGTTGATAATGTGCTTGCGTTTAATTGGATAGTTTCACCTCCATTTGCCTTGGCATTAGGAAATCAAGTTGCCTCTGCAACCACAGCTGGTCTCAGGGAGGCAACTTGTGTAAATTCACTACCCCCTTTGGCCTTGGATAGGACTGTATTTCCTCATCACACAAAAAAGACTGCACCAAGCCCAGCAAAACCACTAAATTCCCTCAATGATTTAGCTCACACTGTGGATGAAAGATTTGTGTTGGCATATCCTGCAGGACCCCCAGCTCTGGTTGCTCCATCTTGGGAAGAAACACTAGTTAATTTGGACTATTTATTGGCATGGTATTGTCCACTTTTAAAGACAATTAGGAACGCCCAATCAAATGGGGCCACATCAACAACTACTAAGCCAACTAGATCTGAAATGCTTGCATTACCTTCCAGCCAATCAGAGGGAGTTGCGGAAATTATACTGTAACCCTCCAGTCCCCCTGGCCCTGGTCAGCAAATATTCTCCTCTGCCCAATAAAATGCCACATTGGAAGCCATGTGACCAAATTCTGTTAATCCCACCCCTTTTTAACAAGGCCAGGGGACTTTGAGTCCCCTGCTTGTCAATTCTCAATTATTAAAAGTTTTGGGTTTTTCTTTACACTAATTTTCAGTTTGGGTTGTTTGGGTCTTTGTTTGATCCTCTCAGCTAAAAGTGTTAAAGTGATAGTAGTCGTCTTTAACATTACCTTTACCCGCCCCGGTTTGAACCCACTCTCTCTTCTGGAACCCTTAAATTTGGCTCCAGCGTAAAGCGTTTTGGTTTTCGCTTTTGCTTTTAAAGTTTTACGCTAGAGCCTAAAGTTTTTGTTAAATTCAATATAAAAACTTACTTTATCTTGTATTTTTCTCTAAAAATATTCAATTTTGAACCCGCTTTCATTCCCGGTCACTTTAAAGACGCCCGAGCACACCGCCAAGCTCCCCGAACCCTTCCTGATCCTACTTTGGTTCTTTTCTTGTGGCTGCCCCTGTTGTCCCCAAATTTGACCAAAGTTTATCAAAAAATTACACCACTCTTCTCAGAATTTCCTGGAGAATCCACCCATGATACTCCCAGTTTTAAGATTTGTTGCATTTTTTCTGGGCCCCTTTTTGCTCCTCTTGTGGTCCATCTCGCCAGACCTGTGGTCTAAACTCTCCTCTTCAGCGCAACTTGCGAGCGCAGCCCCCTCTAGCCTCCTGAGCTTGCCTGGAAGTCTTCTTTATTCTGGGGAGGCTGTGGTGAAGAGCCTAACCTGTGATGATTTGGATTTGGGGGTCCTTGACCATGCTTCTTCCACTCCGGTGGCTGAGGAGGTGCCTAGGTCCTCCCCTCTTGGCTTAGAGAAGAGCACCTCTGCACCTTTGCGTGCATCTGTGGCGCTCCCTTCCACTCCCACTTGTACCCCCTGGCTGCTCACTGGGTTGGCGCTGATGGCGCTGAACGCTTACTTTCCTCGGTTGTCTCCTGTGTCCTCCTTGTGGTCTCCCTTTTGAGCGGCTGTTCCAGTCCTCCACTGGGCGGCATCCTGGTGGTTTGTTTTGCCGGGATGGGAGCCAAACTTAGTTAGTTTAGCCCCCTCTCTCACAACTTGATTTCCTAATGCCAAGGCAACTGAAGGTGAAACTATCCAATTAAACGCAAGCACATTATCAATAGCAAATGAACTATCAACACATCAAAGAAAAGACAACGTGATAAGATAGATTGTAATACATAATTCTATTTTATTATTAGCATTTTTTAAAATCTACTGTAATCAAGTATCCTTAATAGTAATGATAAATACATAGTGTAAGAAACTGATGGTTTATCTTTCCCACCTCTCCTTCATCCTTGAAATAAAAAATTTTATGGTCCCTGGCGTAGCCAGGGGCCAAAAACTTTTAAAAAATTTCTGCGTCATCAGGAGGGTAGCTCATATATCATTATATGGGTTTATGGTCGCTATATTAGTGATTTAGAGTGCAGAATATTGGATCATTTCCAGTTTAGAAAATTTTACATTTCACTTAATTTCATGTCTAAACATGGTTGTTGAGATTGGATTTTTCATTTGATTTTATCCAGAGTGGAGCTTCTTGATTTGGGTTGATTTGTCCTAGTTTCTTACTGTACATTCAATTTGGATTCCAGCTCCCGCAATTATTATTTGATTTTACTAGTGGCATTCAAAAGTGATTTGAAATTTGGTTCTTGGATTTGCCAATCCCGCAATTTCAAAAAACATAGTAAACTTAATGAAAATGGTTAATGGATTTGAATGCTTCAAATCTGATTTGAGTTAATTCACTTTGTCTTTGGAAATGTTCATTTTGACATGAAATTTTCAAAGTGTCTACAAGTTCCCGCATTTTTAAAAATCCAAATATAAATACAAAGAATTCATTTTAATTAAAAAAGGCTATCCCACAAAAGTGATTTGAAATTTGGACCAAGGATTTGACAATCCCGCATTTTTACGTTCAGGTTCTGAATTTACAGTACAGCAGTCATTGATGGAGGTGCAACAACTTACGGGTTACCCACTTGCAGATATGGGGGTTTAACCTATTAACTATCAAGGTAAGGAGCATGGTGTTCCCGTCAGTCACAGCTTTTGGGGTGGCAGCAAGAGCTTGCTGCCAGGCGGTAAGATATTCAGGAACAGAACCAGTCTGTTTGATAGCCAGGAGGGGAGTCCCTACCACAATGGGCAAGAATTTCTCGCTGTAGCAGGACTTCACAGCATCCCTGAATGACGCCCAGGTGATGTCTATTTATTGACTGGCCCAGGTGGTGAACCAAACTGCAGCAGGTCCCATAAGGCGGCATGGAGCAGTGGCAACCCACATAGGCTCAGGTACCTGACATACACAGAGGCAGGGTTGAGTGGAGTGGAGCCAACTGACAATGTCAGCCCCTTCCACGCCACCTGAAAAGGTTTTCAACTGGAGGTTGAGCATGTGTTATGACAGGTCTGACTAGGGCGGGGTGACACTAGTGTTGCGCTGCCCAAGGCGGAGTCAATTGTACATACATGTAAGTACCAGTTGATCTTGATAAATGACGTACCTGTCAGGGATGTCCCCCCTTGGGGATTGGCAGGAAGGTTTCTTGGTGGGGAGTAGCCATACAGCCTGTACTCCGTCCTTTCTTGGGGGAATTTTCTCTTTGGGTAGGTTGTGAACCTACCGCTGCTACCACTGTTGCAACTGAACCAATGAGGATTCAGCATTTGAATTAGGGAAGACAACAGTATAATAGAAAGGACAGGAATAATAAGAATAAAGTATTGCTTATTATAGAATAATGCAATTAATATACTATATGGGGAAAGCCACTGGGCCACAAGGGGGTGGCATATTCCATGTAAGGATTGGATCCAAGGAATAACTCATGCAGGATCAGCAGATGAAATTGGTAGCACTCCTAATTAGGAGAAAGTGACCACAGTTTGACATTGCCATCAGATTGGTTCATGTTGTTAGATACGTCAAGGGACAGCTCATCAAGTGCCCCCTGTGTATTGTGAGATACATTGGCAGGTAAGTCTGGAAACTTGGTTGCAATACTGGGGCAGGACAAGGGACTTACCAAACTTGGGGTTGACCCCAAAGCTGCTCTTTAGATATCTACAACAGGCCTCAATCACCAACCCTGCCTCCATCTTACCATTGATAACAACCCAGCCCACATCCCTGGAGGACTTAACTCTGGCCTTTCCAAAATGTTTGGTAACCACCTTGCCAACTTACTACAACTCAAAGTACTCCAGGGACAGATTGAGATCTGGGTGGTTTGCCATACAGGTATACTTTAAGAGAGCCTCAAATCCTTGCTCAATCCCCTCAGCTCTAAGGATCTATTGCCTTGAACACTTCCCACACAGAACTGAAGGGTCCAAGGGATCCCCACATACCAGCCTGCTTAGCTCACCATCAGCATGCCAATCCCAAGCAGCTTTATAAAAGAAACTGAATCAGCATCCCCTGCCCTTCCCTACCAAATGTTTGCTCATATACCTTGAGCTGGGCAGGCTTTGGGTCCATTATACATACTGGTTTGCCAAGATCTCAAAGCTGTACCTTTTCCTAAAGGTCCCAGGTGGAGCAGCCCTGTCAGCATCTTCAGGGTTGGTACAGGTATGGGTCAAGGACATCTTATCACTCTTGGTGGAAAGCGCAACAGCCAGGGAAGGGTGAGGGATCCTGAAAGCCTGAGTATAGAAAGCCTGGGTGGACCGGGGAGGGAGAAGCAAGCATGATACCCAAGTATCTGTCTGAGCATGGACCAGCTGGACCTGGTAGAACATCTGGGTTGGGTGATAAAGTTACTGCATGCTGGCCAGGGGATGCCCTTGTGTAAAGACCCAACAATTGGGGAAGTATTCTAGCAAAATAAGGGACCAAGTTGGCAACTTGGAAGCCTGTGAGCGCCGTCATAATTGGATAGATTGTCATCATCGATTGAAAGACTTTGGCGTGCATGTTATAAAGTCCAAAATTACCGGCAAAATACGTAAGTATGTAGTATACACAGGTGTATATAGCTACGGACTGGGTGGAATGGGGCAATACCAGTGTGGGCCAGGAGTACTGCTTGGAGGAGTTGAGCTGCACCAGCTCCTTGTAGTAATACTTACCAGGTGGTTTGTTAAATGGCCCATGCTGGTGGTTATATTGGTGGCCCCCAATCCCTAGGCATGCTGTGAAGACAGCTGAGAAGATTAGGTGATTCATCTTCTGATCCTGGGAAAGAACAGACAAAGCTAGTGTCTTGTTTAACTTCTTGAAGGTGAAGTTTTTAAATTGATTTATGTGATACTATTGAGAGGTAATTTCACTCAATGATAGCACAAACTAGCATCAAGTGATTTGGCTTTATTATATACTATCATCCTTGTGGGGCATGAATAGTGCAAAACATTGGACAGGGAACCCCAAACACTTGGTGTTGCCTGGAATTCTCTTTTGGGAGTGGGATGGGAATGGATTGGAAGGCAATGAATTGTTAATCTTGCCATTGCATGACTTTGGAGCTTCTTCAGGTACTTTCATGCAATCATATTCAACTTCTGTAGTTGATGCATTAATTGTCATGCTGGGCATCTTGTAAACCCCCTCCAAATTTGGTAGGATCCAAATTTGGGCAGCAGTTCCCCCCATTTTTGGGTTTGGGGAAATTTCCTTTTAGGGATTCCCAGTTTGACAATTTCCCCATTTAGCGGGGGTGTGCAGTCCCGCCGTGGGGTGTGCACTGTCCCCCGCCAGCTGGCTGGCTGGGGACTGGCCTGCGGGCAGCCGAGGTATAAAACCTGTTTTTCCCAAAATTTAATTTTTTAATTTCTGTTTCTTTGACCGGGTGTTTTGCGGCAGTTTCCCCAATCAGGGGGAACTGCTGCAATTTTTATTTTGCTCTTTGAGCCTGATTGCGCCCAAAAGTTTATCTTGACAAAAGGTGTTATCAGGAATATTCCTGACACCTTGTGAGCTCCAGCAAGGTCAGTTGGGCATCATGGTATCCAATCCAACTCCTGAAAGCTGTCCAGCTGTGATACAGGAGGAGACCCTATCTAATCTGCCGCTGTTTGAGCTTATGAGGGAGTGTAGGCTCAGAAAGAGCATTAGAGGCCTTAGGGGAGGGGGTTGGCAGCATTTCACTTGCCACTGATAAAGTTTACTAGCTGTTTCTCAGTGGGCACTGATTTGAGAATGTTGGCCCAAGGTGCTTGTGGGCCTTAATATCTTGTTCATATGCCTCAAGGTGGTCAGAAATTGGGACCATGTGATCAAGGTGCTGCTTAGGAACTGTTGCTTTAGGAGGATTAGGAGGCCCACATATGTGCATCATCTCAACAGCTACCTTTTCCCAGCCTTCAGGTTTGTGGCAGGCACCACAGGACTTGTTTGCACAGATAAAGTGCTTGCTTTTGGTCCTGGGCTTTTGGTTGCTGCAATTAAAAACATGGCTGCTGATGATATAACCCAGGGCCCTCTTCACTGGCATGCTTGGGCAGTAGCAGGGCGGATCCTTGGAGAAATCAACCTCCCCATCCATGCATAAATGTTGTGGATGACCAGTGGATCCCAAGCCACATGGATGGCAGCCTTGGAGCTCTTCTGTTACTTTCCAGGCCTGGTTGGGGATCAAGAGTTGAGGAGGAGGGAATACTACTGGAGAGAGACTCCTTGAGACCTTCTTATAACTTACATCCCCTTCTCACTTGGAGATGCAGGCTCTTCAGCAGTCTTTTCCTTTGAACCATGGCACTTTTTGTTAGGCTCTGAGCTGCTGGCAGACTCATGAATGGGATGATAAGCCAAATCAGCATCACTTTTCATGGAAGAATGGTGGGAGGGGAAAGATGAAGGAGTAGGGTGTGTGGCCTGGGAGGCCTCCTGTATACACTTAGTAGTGATATAAGGGGCCTTAGACGCTGAGCCCTTGGAGACTTTTTCTGTTTAATCTTGGCTAATGATATGCTAGTGCTGGAAAGGTTTACAAAGGTAGGCAGAAAAGATATTGAATGGGTAAACAAAGAGAATAGCTAAAATAAAGCAAAAAATACAGGATAGATAAATGAAGTTAATAGAAATAAGCTGAGGTCCTGCTTGATGAGTCATTGAAGATGTTAGGTTCATCAGGGAATCTTAGGGCCAATCCAAATTTAAATATATCTGGAAGGGAAGATTGTGATAAAAACAGATCCAAGGTATTAAACAGGATGCTAAAAAGGCCAGGGGATATAATTTTATCCAGAAATCAAATTTAATTATGAATTTTTTGCCTAAATAATAAAAGGGTTTGAGGCTGGCACCGTAAGCCAGCAAGCAACCCCCAAACTCTCCCTGCAAAGTCAATCAGCAGACTGAACTCTAACCAGCAACTCCACCAGAGCTGTTAAACAATCAAAGCTTGGTGTGCTTACATACAGCTCTTGCTTATTTTTACCCGGGCTTCAAAAGCTAGGCAAAAAGAAGGGGTGTCACCATACAAAGATTAAAAATCACATGCAAATTGTTGCAACCAAGTTTCCCTCCTTGTCTGCCAATGTATCTAATGACATGAACCAATCTGATGGCAATTTTGAATTGCAGGTGCTTTCTCCTAATTAGGAGCGCTGCCTATTTGACTTGCTGATCCCCACACAAGTTATTCCTTGGCTTCAAACCTTACATGAAACATGTCACTATTCCACCCCCTCTGGCCTTGTGGCTTTCCCCATATGGTATATTAGTCACAATATTCTATAATAAATTACATCTTATTTTATTCATTCCTCTCCTTTCTATTGGACTGTTATCTTCATCAATCAAATACTGAATGCTAACTGGTTCAGTTGCAACAAAAAGAAATGTTCAGAAAGGTGCTTATTAGGAAAAGTACCCTGTTGGGGGTGCTGGGAGCTGGCTATTTACCATAGCCTGGGTTAAAAATTTAAAGAGCTCTCTCCATCAGCCAGCCTGAGAAGGTGCAATTTGGTTTGTTTTGATCACCAAACATAATGAAACAGAATAGTTTGAGCTTAAATACAAGCCTTTGGTTTGTTGAATTCCTGATGAATATGCAGTGAGGGGATACTGCTGAACATGGGGCGTTGACTTTCTTTTTCAATAAACCATATGCAGAAACTAATCATAAATGAGGCTTTGTGAGATAAGTTAAATGTACACAAATGATCAGCCTAACCATTACAATCAGATCTTGGAGATTAAATACCATGCTATCACAAATCTGGCCACCATTGATGGATTGATTATACACCATACAGTCACCAGTTTAAAAAATTTAGCTGGCAGCTGCACTCCAGATAATCATCAACCAATCAGGTTCATTTTGACCATCTCACCCTATGGATGCCAGCTGTCACTTTTTTGCAGAAACCCCAATGTATCAGAAATGAGTAGGTTGCAATTGCACGGTGCACAATCCATCTTAAATGCTAGTTTCTATCCAATCCAATTATGTGTAATAAATTTTCAGGGTACCATTTTCTAGTTGGTGGTATAGCAGGCACAGTTGCAGGCTAGGCACTAGCCCAGAGGGCAAGGATCACCTTAAGATTGGTGCCAACTTGATAATATAAGAGGTATAGTGTCCCTGCATAGACCAAGTACAGGAGGAGGAAACCATAGAGTCTACTGACCCTTTCAGAGTAATACATATTCCCCAAAAAATTGGGGTGGGATTATCCATATTGGCAACAACAGAAACTTGCAGGCAGATGAGGGTAAGAGGAGGAGTGTTGATACTAGATACCCAGTAAGGTAGTTGCACTTCTCCCTAATTATTCTAGGCTGTATTTTTATCAGATACTTTCCCAGTCAACTTGTTAAGGCGCTCTAGCTTGGTACAAGGGGCATATAGGAGATATTTTATAGGTTAAACTCAAAATAAACCAGGTTAAAAGGGTACTTGGTAAAAGGCACAGGTATAAAAGGAACACCAGGAGGACAAGCTAACTTGAGATCAGGATCTGCGGGTTCAGCAGGTGATATTTCAGGAGCAGAAGGGCCTTCTAGAGCTGGGTTGAAATGGTAAAAAACAATAAATAGGTAAAGTAAAATATGGTTGAACCAAAGGGTTATCACAATTTTTTACATAACGGTAATAAAGCCTTATCCAGTCTTGGCAAGAAATATATACTAGCTTTCCAGTCTTCATATTTTAGGCAGGAATATTAAATTTAGGCAGGCTGGTGTCAAGAAACTGGGGGCAGCAGGGTGGCTTCAGGGTTGGGCAGACTAATATTGGCTGGTACTAGAGAATAGCCACAGAAAACTTCTTGCCTACAAAGCTTATTCCCAAAATCAGGCAGGCTGGCTAAATGTGTGCTAATCCTAATGCTAGGTACCAGTATCTGATGACTTCTATTGGCAAGATCTATTATGGTTTTATTTGAAATCACCATTGGACAAGCAGCTTCTTCTGTGTAGGTGCAGAATCCAGGTGGCGCACTATTGTATTTGATTCTTCCTGAGGCTGAAAACTTTCTTGATTTTCAGGTTTTCTATAAAATAAAATGCATATACAAGCCAAAAAAGCATGGGCGCCAGGTCCTTTGGGCAGACAGACTGTAGGGCAAGCGGCCTGGATTTTTATCCTCAATTCCAGTTTTTCTTCATAATGAGAAGTGAAATCTAATTTGTGACAACCTTGATTTGATATCAGATTGATTTGGACATTACATGGTGTATATTCTCCAGCTTTAATTGATTAATTCAACCAAAGGCACACCATCAGTTGAGGGACTCTGATTGTAAACCAATATGGAGTTTAAAATTACCATCATCATGCTTTCTACAAGTAGAAGGATGGGATTAGAATGTTTTAAATAACCCTCCAAAATCTGGTGCAGCTGTTTATTGCTAGCTGGGGGCAAAAAAGTGGCCAATTGACGTTTATTGGTAGGTCAGCTTAAGAGGAGGGTAAGCTACAGCTGGAACACTTGCATGTCTTGAAAAGAACACTAGTGGTAAAAGGATCAAGGGAAGCCATTTGGTTTAATCATAACCAGTAAGAACAGGGCCACCAACGTAGGTAGCCACTGGGAACCGTCTGAAAGATCAGGTTAGAGGCTGCCACAGTATAAAAATACTGACAACTTGAAGCCCAACAACAAGTCCTTAGTTACATCCCTGGAAAGATTGCTGCCGGTTTCTAGATTAAACTCCAGCTTTAATAAGAACATAGTTATCTACAGGTTCTATTCTATTGTCTTGTCTGTAGCGCCTTGGTATGTAGGACAGGTTGATTGTGTTAATTTAGCATGGCTAGGTAGGCCATCAAGACCTTTCATAGCTTTGAACTTACAAGTAATCAGTGATATTGCTTATGCTATAACTGAACTATTTATAGCTCAGTATTGTAAGAGAGAAGACAACAGTCCAAGGATGAGAATAGTTATTTAGGATAAGATAATAGCTTTTTTGGAAATGGAAGTTATTACTCAATAAAAGGATGTCATAGAGTCACAAGGGGGCAGCATTGGCAGCATGATCTGAATATGGTTTGGTTATATATAAGTTTTTGAGGGTGTTTGGTTGGAATCAGCTATGCTCCTTATTAGAAATCATTTCCCCATATCCCAAGTTTTTGGCAGGGGTGGAATGTTGTCTGATATGTCATGGGGCAACTCATTGAGATCCCTGTGAATTTTAAGATATGTTGTCAGGCAGAGTATCAAACTTGGTTGCAACCTGTGGCTAGTCCTTTAGAGGGAAGAAGCTTCAGGTTGGATTTGGTGGCAAGTGGCAATCCATTGTAGTTTTGATAGGTTGATTAGGTCTATTTTATGGCACTGATGAGGTGCTTTGGAATAGAATGCTTTGCCATACTAGAAACCTGATTTGGTTCTTTGAGTTTTTCTTGTACCTCCCTCCCAAAAAAAGAAAGTGATTGAGTATGTGTTACTTGATGGGATGTATCCAAATGACTTGCACCTTGACTAGAGTAGTGCTGGGCACCAAAATCAACACATTCTGTGTTATGACCAAGCTTTGATTTTCACAATTGGGGTTGTGGATTGGAAGTTGGGTACAGATCAATTTGTGACTTTTATGTCACATCACAGTCCATGCAGAAATGCTTTGTCCTTTTAGGGGGCAGGTTACAAATGTAACTGTCACATCCTGTGCCCTGCTCCTAAAGTCCCTAAACAAATATGCATGGACTGTGATGTGACTGAGCACAATATTATCTTGTTTTGTGTTGTTTCTGATCATAATTAGGATAATATTACTTTGGTTGAAATATATGTATCTTTGTTTATTTAATTGGTATTTCACTATAATTATCTAAAAAAACTGTGGTTCAATCAAAACTTTGTGACCAGACAATGCCAGATAAAGCTGTAAGAAATAGTAGTTAAAAATAAACCCCAACAGCTGAAACTGCTCTAATTTTACACCCTGTACCTTGCACAAAATTGTATCATATGTCTCATCTTTAAAAGCTATTCTAATTTTACACTTTATGCCTTTCATGAAATGAAACCATCTGCTTCATCCTCAGAAACGCCTTCCTTTTATATTTTGTGACCTACACGATGAAGTGAGGCAAAAATTGCAATCTGCTTCAAAAGTTGAAAGCAGATCCATCCAGAACGTTCTGTGGCCCAATCCAAATCTCAAAAAATGGGGTTGTGACTCTGTGTTTATACAATTGCTGTTCCTGTCCCTACTTTGAAACATTCACCTGGTGTGTGAAGTGTTGCCTACTCACATAACTTTGGGTCTTCAACATCAGTTTCTTATAAGTGTTCTAGAGATTGCTATAACAGCTATTGATTGATATGCTCAACACCATGAGCCTGCCCAGAAAGCTTTGTGGGGTTAAGGGTCATTGTATCCTTGAGTAAGGGGAAGCAATCAATGGTATGTTTGAAAAGCAAACTTGAGGTTATTTAGACAAGAGGGGAAGTGATGGCCTGCCGACATGGTTGATCCTTTTTGCATAGCTGGATCTATCCTTCTTCCAATGCTTACATCATCCTGGACTTACAATGGGAGAAACTTCACCATTCTTGTTTGATATAGCATAAACTCAAAAAAGGAATCATCTCCAAGTGGAGTGGTATCAGGAAATGGGAATGGTTTACAGATACCTAGCTGTCAAAACAGTAGGCTTGCCCCACCAGCAAGGTTCCAAGTAAGCAGGTCTGTGACCTGTAATCCAATTATCCAGTCACTTGAAGCCAGACTAGAAAGTCAACTCAAATTTCCAAATCCAACAACAGGAACAAACGATGATCCTTTACAGTGTATACCTCGTTTTGGTGCTTGACTCATTACTAGGATCAAGCCACCCCCTTCATCATCCTACTGTGTGATCTACAAAATCATGCTCCTGTTATCCATGACTCACATTAACTATATAATTACTATCTCTCAATAAAGAATATTATCTAGTTTCTAAATATTTTCCCCTTGTAACTCTGCTAAAACAGCACAGTTACAACATTGGTAGCAGAAGTAAGTTTTCTATCCTACTTTACCCCCAAAATTCCGCCTGTTGCCCATACTTGCTGCGGCCAATAAATCCTCAATAGAATCATGTCTGGCCTCCCAGCAGACTGGACACTGTAAAAACCTGATGCCAAGATACCTGATGGGTTCTTCCTCTACCAGAACATGGTGATCCCACTCCCCGTGTTCAATGCCCTATTAGCACAGGGGTTCTTCCAGGCTCCCTCTGCTATGCCTTGACCAACTGAAAAAACACTATGCCAGCCTACGTAGCCCAGAGAATTCAAAGCGCGGCCCTGGAATTCTTTGCTGGGGCCAATAATGATAACACCACTGCATAAATCCAATCTGTTCAAAGCAAACTGGCCTAAATGGAATGCCCACAGCAATTCTGGATTGTAGATATCTCCATCCACCTGACTCATGTTGCTGGCACTTGGTGCAACCAGTGGCATGAAGAGCACACAGAGAAGGACTGGGACACCTTCAAACAAGACTTCTTGGAAAGGTTTGTGATAAAAGACATCACACTTATGATCATACACCAAGTAAAGAACCTAACCCAGACTGGCACCATGAAGGAGCTTACCCGTGCCTACAAGGAACTCCGACTACAAGCCCCCTTGGATATGGCCTTTGACACTCTAACTACCCATCTCATGTACTATGAAGCTCTCAAGTTTCATGTAATGATACATGTAAACCTGGACCAAGTAACCAACCTGCAAAGTTTTTACCTCAAGGCAGAGAAAGCAGAGCAAACGTCCAACATCCTCCACAAGGTGCAAACTGGAAAAAGAGAGAGACCCAAAGACTCTCACTCAGCCAGGCGCTTGAGTCAACCATCCCTGGGAACAACAGCAGCAATGCAAACCATAAACCTGCAGGTTCCAATGGACACGGAAACAGGAAAAACAATCAGTCAAACCATACCCATTTCTGTATCACTGCCATGCAAGGCAATCAAGACAAGGGAAAAGCCTAGGGAGAGAATTAAGCGAGCCAAGCTCTCCCGCACAACTCCTGACTCACCTAATGATTAATACCGACCTGAGGACGTGGACCAGTGTCCAATGATCCAAGTGCCCTCAGAGGACCCGGTACTGTAAACCATTGCCTGTCAGGATTCTCCTTTATTATTTAGCTGCTAGTATTTTTCTCTTTTGGACACCAATATTATTTTTGAAGTATTTGGGTTATTTTGCTCATTTTGCTTTCAGAAAAATTCCCTTACTCTTACCCTTTTGACTGGCTAAATTATATCTATTTTACAGTTAGTTTTTAAGTTCAAAGCTTACCTTTGTTCTCCTGGACAATTTTTAAACCGTGGACCTATATGTTTAGTTAAAATTATTCAAGTCCAAAATCAGAATACCTTTTTGCTTTTGCCGCTTACGCCAGCACCTTTGGACCAGGTTTTCCCCGCTCTTCTGATTTCTCTTTTGCTTTCACACTCTGCCAAGCAACCACCGTTCCCCTGGTCTATCTCCTTTACCATTTGGTGTTAACCTTTTAAGTTTAAACCACAAGAAACATGTGCTTCTGTTTTGTTTCTCTACATCATTCCCACTAACCAATCTTGGTTAAATCTTATCACCTCATTTCTGCACCTCACAACCAAATAAAATAAAAAGGCTTGGTTTTTTCAATCTTAACAGTAAGTTGAGATTGTTTGACTTGCACCTCAAAAAGGTACTTGTTAGGTTTTGTGGCTTGTGTTTTCTTTCCAATTTTAGTTTAGGTTTTAATCTTGATTCCATGATTCCTTTTGATTTTCTTCTTCACCAGCTAGGTAGTTTTTATAGTAGTACACACAATTTAATTGTTGATAGCTTTAATCCTCCCACTAGTGCAGAGCAATTCCCAGACTTAGAAATTGACTTTTTGACCAAATTGCCCGTCATTAAGACTGGACTCTATTTTATCTTCTTAGGGTTAATAAACCGCCTTAGTCCTTATTCACCTTGTATAAACTTTTAGGAGCCTTAGTACAGTTGCTACTGCAGACCTTGCCCACCTTTTTGTATTTGACTAATATAAATATCACTGGGTTAAAAGCTTTAGTCTATAACCATCTTCCCCAGACCATGAGATCTTACATTGCCAGACATCCCAATAAGCTGATGTCTTACCCTTTCTGCTTTTGCAGTTACATGGGCTCAGCACTCCTGGACTCAGGTGTAGATCAAACCCTAGTCAAAAGCACCTTTGTAGATAAGTTCAAGCTAGCCACTAATCCTTTGCAGATTAAAAATGTGGTTTTAGCTGATGAACATCAGATTGCTGTGATAAGGGAAACTGCCCCTTTCTCTGTCATGCTTGAGAACCTGAATTCTGCCATCCAAGGCCCCATCATTGACTTTTCCAAGTTTGACATTGTACTGGGCCTGGACTGGTTGCAAAAAAACAATCCCCACGTAGACTGGGCAACCTCGGTATTGACTATCAAACACGAGGGCGTCAACCACCAGATCTACCTTGACTCAGTATTCCTTCTCCTACACAACCACGTATTTGTGCGTATCACAGAGACCCTGGAAAAAAGAGAACCTCAAGGCAATTGACTGGGACTCCTGACATTACGAGATCATACACTTCAAAGATCACCAGGACACCACTACATCTCAAGATCACAAAATTGTAGCCCACCATCCAGAAATCTTCAAGGAGGCCTTACCTGGACTTCCTCCAGAAAAACATATCTAACACTCCATCTAACTCAAAAGAGCTATACCTAAGGCACAACCCATCTATTGCCCAACTCCTAATGAAGATGACGCCCTATGTGCTTACCTCAAAGAGGCATTGGAGAAGGGACTTATCTGCCCTCACAGTCTCCTTTTGGGGCCGCTGTATTCTTTATGGCCAAGAAAGATGGTACCCTGCATCTAGTCACAGATTATTGAGCCCTAAACAAAGTTTTCCATTAATAATTGTTACCCACTGCCACTCATTGACAACCTCTCTGATGCCTTGGGCGGCGCAAAAGTCTTTTCCAAGATTGACTTAACCGCAGGCTACAACCAGATCCGTATCAAAGAGGAAGATATCCCCAAAACGGCCTTCTGCACTAAATACGGCTCATAAAAATGTGTAGTGCTTAATTTCAGTATGACAAACGCATGTCAACCTTTGTGGCCTTCATGAACAAGGTGTTTGCACCACACATAGACAAGCATGCCCTAGTCTACCTGGACAACATCATTGTCCACAGCCCCTTGGTGGAACAGCATCACAAAGACCTAGAGGCAGTCTTTGATACCCTGGCACAACACAAACTGTTGGCCAAACCCTCCAAGTGCCAGTTCTTCTTCGAGCAACTACCCTTCCTGGGACACATAGTCTCAAAGGACGGCATCAAACCCAACAGTCAAAAGATACATGCCATATGAAAGATGCTGCCACCCAAGTACAAGTTGGAACTCCGCACCTTCTTGGGGATGGTGGCTTATGTACACTGCTTCATACCCGACTGTGGCGTTTTGAATTCCCCCTTATCTGCCATAACAGGCGCCAAATCCAAGTTTGTGTGGACCCCCCAACGAGACCTCTGCTTTAGACACCTCAAAGAGAAACTCACAACAGCACCTAATCTACAGTATCCCAAACGCAACAGGGAATACCAAATGCAAACCAACACCTCACACACATCCATTGGGGGAGTACTACAAATCAAAAACAATCAATTATGACTTCTTTCCCATAGCCTATGAATCACACAAAAAGATAGACAGCAAGTGCCAATACCCTATACATGGAAAGGAATAGTTGGCAATTTTGCACTGCCTAGTAAAATGGTGTTGCTACCTAGGACAACAGGAAGAATTCACAGTGTTGACCGACCACAAGTCTCTTATATATTTCAAAACCTAAGCAAATCTGTCCTGTTGTCAGGCCTTCTGGATAGAACTCCTGGAGAGATTCAATATGCTCATACAGTACAAGCCTGGTCCAGAGCTTGCCATGGCAGACACCCTCTCACGCCTGTACGTTAGAGCCACAAGGGGAGAGAATGGGCTTGACCCAGATTGGCCCCTCCTGGTACTCTAAACAAAGGACAAGGGGTTCCCCCTGGCACCACGGACATAACAAAGGAAACAGTCATTAAGAACAAACACTTATTTGCAGACGTGTATGGAACCCTATATCAAAAAATTTCTGACAGAACCACTATCCCTTATGTTCCCACACATCAGTGAGTCAACACCATCCTGTGTTACCATAGAGACCTAGGGCACACAAAAAGACACAACCTCTATGAATTCCTTAAACACAAAGCATGGTGGCCAACCCTGTACCGAGACGTTCATGAAGTCTTGGACCAATGCAAAGTATGTGAGAAATTTGCAAGAAGCAAAACCCCACCTAAGTCAGTACTACCTATCTGCACACAACTACCCTTCAATGTGTGGGCCCTAGACATTGTGGGCCCCATGCCAGGAAAACATAATGAGAAGAAGTACATCATTACCACAATAGACTTTGCCACATGATGGCCAGTGGTACAAGCAGTAAAAACACATACGGGCAATGCCATGCAGCGGTTCATATGGAAAGAAATCATCAGCAAGTCTAGAAAGCCAGAACTCCTGATAACCAACAGAGGCAAAGAATTGAAGACTGAAGATACCAATAAATACCTCACCAAGAATGGGGTAAAGCACATGGTGACAACGCCTTATCATCCTCAGGCCAATGGACGTGTGGAGCGGCTAAATGGCAGCCCTGCGCAAGCCTTGGCCAAGCTCACTGCCGGGAGACCTGAGGAATGGTACAAGAAGCTATTGGCTGCATTGCTCATATGCCGGACTCGTGTGAACAGATCCACCGGGAAAAGCCCCTTAGAGTTAGTATATGGCACACAGCCCAATATCATCCAAGCATTATCAGGACCCAAGCTGGAAATACCAAGCAAGGTTCCACCCTGCTCAGATCCCCAGGTCATAGAGGCCAATAGATATAAAGAAGAAAGAGAAAACAAGCGTCTACAAAAGACATTCATTCCCATCCAAAACAGACATGAGGTCAGCGACAAAGTTTGGGTCATGAACATTGACAAAAGCAAACTACAACCAGAGAAAGTAGGCCCGGAGATCATCATAAAGATAAAAAAACACTTACCTTGTGCAAGGACTGGGAAAACAAAAAAAGACAAGGTCCTCCACCACAATTGCCTGAGACCCTGCAAGGCAAGACAGAAACAATGTGAGACTGTCCTACCTGCCACAGAACAACAGTTAGTCCAGTATAGCGCCCGGGCTCCTGAGGACCTCCCTGACGACCTGTCCCCAGAGGAGGCCAACCTTCAGTCGGGGGGGGGGGGTCGAAATAGCAGGCTTGGCCCACCAGCAAGGTTCCGAGTAAGCAGGTCCGTGTCCCACAATCCTATTATCCAGCCACTTGAAGCCAGACTAGGAAGTTAACTCGAATTTCCAAATCCAACAACATGAACAAATGATGATCCCTTACAATAGATACCTTGTTTTGGCACTTGACTCATTACCAGGATCAAGCCACCCCCTTCACCATCCTACTGTATGATCAACACAATCATATTCCTGTTACCCATGACTCACACTAACTATATAATCATTATCTCTCAATAGAGAATATTATCTAGTTTATAAATATTTCCCCTTGTAACTCTACTAAAACAGCACAGTTATGACATAGCCACAGTTTATAAAGGACATGATTTGAAATTCCTGGACTGGAATTGGGTTCTAAAGGGGTTATGGCTGTTGTGAAGCCTTGGCAGATTGTCTTCAGAGTAAAGAGAAGCAATGTTGGTTCGATGCACAGTTAAATGGATATGGAAGCGTGCATCCGAAGTGATGCCATTAGGGGAAGTAATGATGTCATCGCTGGTAGTTTGCTGGCTATATCTGATTTTTAATCAAACCTTGGTGTAATCAAGGCGGGTAGCTCATTTCAAATCAAATGGAGAACCGTTTGGGAACCTTTTGGTACTGGTGAGCGATGAGATCCTGTTTAAGGAGTAATGGGTGGCCTGGGAGCTAGTCATCTATTGCTGTGCATGGATACCCATCCCACGCGGAAGCTTCAAGCCGGGATAAAGTCTTACGTTTAAGTGGAATGGGAACTATGCCGCCGCACAATGCAATCCTCATGGCTAGTGTATGGTTTAGATGTAAAATATTTCGGATCACACTGTGCCAGCACTTTGATGCACTTTTAAAATCCCACTTCTACGCAATGTCGTTTGAAGGTGTAATTAAATTGAACTCAAACATGGATATCACTTGTTGTTAAAGTAAATCTATTTTTTATTACAAGGTGCCCAGTTTCAATCTCTGGTCTACTTGAAACTTGGAAATTTAAATCCCATCTAAAAACCCATGGTACATTTTACTACTGCAGACCATTAAATCTCCTTGACTGCCATTGAGTCAATTGATATAAAATCTAAATGAATAAGTGAAAGCGTAATCGCAGGTGGATGTTAAAAAGTTCGATTTCAACAAGAATCTAAATAGAGCACTTGTGTTTTAAACTGATTCCAAATGTGCCGGACAAGTCAAGAGTTGGCATAATCCCAAACCCTATTTGATCGCTGACCAGATATGATGTTTTAAGCTACCATCATGCATGTTTGGTTTAGCATGCGTTAATTAAGCACATCATTGACAGCAGTGAACCAAGCGGGATATAAGGAGGGTGGTTGAATTTAAAAAAGTCAATGTCTTCTACCACCTTAGCTATCAATTCAAAGCTGCCTTGGTCGGTTTACCACATCTTGCCTCTGCAGTTTGCTGAGCAGTATTGCAACACAGGCGTGAGGGGCATGCTGAATCTCTATCTGCAGACAAAGTCTAAGCTGGGCCCAGAAGAGGCGAGGGCTCAAGTCCACGTCGTGGGTGCGCTAATGTACTTCGCACCGCTTGCTGGTGGCATAGTGGCTGATTTGGCAGTTGGATCCTTCTATGCTGCATGCCTGTTTGTTGCCGTCCTTGTTGGGGGCATGGGTGGATTGACTTTGGTTTCGTATTCTGAAAATCATATATCAATCAACATGCTGGTTCTAGCTATCCTCAGCCTGGGCTTGGGCGCTTTGAAGCCATGCTTGACTGCCCTTGCCAGCCACCAAATTGAAATCGATCTCTTCCCCAATCCATTCAACAACACGATGGACAAGTACTTTCGCAACGCATTCATGATTTCAAATGCTGGCATCCTAAGTGCTGCTCTACTCACTCCCATCCTGGCTTCCTTAGCCTGTCATCAAGGCAGCTGCTACCCACTTGGCTTTGGCGTTGCTGCAATCCTTTTACTTGTTACGTGTGTTATATTTCTCGCAGGATGGCCTCGCTTTGTCAAGATGTATACTGCAAGAACAATCAATGGCACCAAACAGAAGTGGGGTGAGCTTTTCCAAGATAAGCATGTTGGGGAGGACATTCTTAAATTACTTCGCTTCTTTGTCATGTGTTTGCCTCTCTCCTTCTTTTGGATGCTTTACGACCAAGCAACTACGGCTTGGCAGATGCAATATGAAAACATGGGCCATAGTTGGCTGGGATTTGATGTGCGCACAGAGTTGATGGCCAATGTAGGCGGCATCTTCCTCCTCGTCATGATCCCCATTTTAACTTACATTGTTGATCCTCTGCTACTTCGACTTGGGTTCAGACTACACGGTGTCCCTCGCATGGGGGTTGCGTTCCTTGTGCTGATTGCATCGTTTGGAGTCTCCATGGCTGTTCAGACGCAATCCTTTGGCGTTGGAGTTGTTGAGAATGGAAGAGTGGTGGGATGCGTTGATTGTCTTTCTGGGGCGTGGCAGCTACCGCAATGGTTCCTGCATGCGCTGGCTGAAGCTCTGCTGGGCACTGCCACGCCAGAGTTCGCCCACTGCCAGGGTGGTGAAAGGTTCCGTACATTGGGGCCTGGCCTGTTATACTTGACAAATGCATTTGGAAACTTGCTTGTGTTTGTCTTGGACAGATACCTCTTCCATGGCATGGACTACATCCCCCGTATGGGCTACTACCTCGGATTAGCCGCTTTTGCCAACCTGACGATGATGCTGATGTATGTGGTGTGGTTCAAGCCACTCCATCAGCCGAGCTCTTCGCCATCAAAGGCTAAGTCCAGCTCCTCAAGCTCTACCCAAACCCTCCCCCTTGCTTAGCCCCTAGGCAAAGCTATAAAAGTTGTTGTTATCAATCCTCAATTAAATAGACTTCCCCTCCCAATCAAATAAACACAAACACCATGACCATCCCAATATCTCCTTAAAATAAAATAAAAATACTTGACCAACGCCTTGTAGCTCTAGGGCTAGCCCTTGGCATGGTCGGAATTCCCGATCAACCTTTCATAAAGTCGACAGTCCAGCTGTACCCGGCTACGTTTAATAAGCTTCGGCCTGCCCCAGCTAGCTTCCGACTCGGGGCTTCACCACCAATGCGGCCGCTCTTAATATTAAACCAATAAAAAATAAATCTTTAACCGAGTGGCCCGACCCAGAACCTAGCCGAGCTAAGCCGATCAGCCCCAACCGCGGTTGAACCTTATATGCCGCTGTTGATTAGATTACAATATTCCCGATGAGATTATGGCTCGATCAGGGTTGTGGGTGGTAGACTCTAAAATACAAAAGTCACACCTAGGGCTGCGTCAGATTTCGGACAGATGGCTCCTTTTCTTAAAAGAAGCACCCATCCGAAATTGGTTTCTTCTTCATCCACAGAAGGATGAAGAAATTTGGATTTTTTTAAAATAAAAAATATATGTTTTTGACTTTATTTATTTTAAAAATTAAAATAGTATATTTTGAAATTAAAATTATTTTTCTGAAAATAAAATTTATTATAAAATTTTATCTAAAAGTCTTAAAATCCGGAAAGCAAAAAGCCTTCTATCACCTTTTATTCTAGTGATTTTGGATTCCTCTAAGCTGGGGGAATCCGAAAGAAGAGGACGGGGAAGGGAGGACGGGAAAATTATAGCAAATGCTGTAGTCTTCCCTTTTTTGGACAGCCACAGCCCTAGTCACACCTATTCAACTTGAGCTTTGGGTGGTGTCACAACATCTACAGTCACTCCCTCTTGGGGAAACTATTCCCTGGGAAACCCTCCATTTAATGAATAATATGTGCCACACTCATCATATGATCATGTTGTATAGAGATCAGGGCTGTGGCAGATTAAAAACATGATGATTACAGCTAGGGATGCTTTGGCTCAGCCCCAGCTAGCTTTTGGCTCAAGGCCGCTACAGCTAAAATGGAATTACAATATATTTAATTATTTTTAAATAAATATTTGATGAGAGTGGCCAGGAGCCAGAAACTGGCCATGGCTGCCCGGAGCTTGGCTGAAGCAGCTCTAATTACAGCAATGCTGTATTTATTGCATCCAAGCCGTCCGTTTTTTGTTTTTTGGATTCCCTAATGTCAGGGAAATCTGAAATTTAAAAGAAAAAACGGCTGCAGACAGCTTTCCTTTTCCAGATAAGCCATTATAATATATATAATAAGAAATTCTTAGTTTTGAATTAGATTGAACTTCAAACTCATACAGTAGTTTTAAAAGCTATGGCGACAAGCGAAAACAATTCAGATTTAAACAAATGAACTCAGATTTAAACAAATTAATTTTAAACATATTTATATTGATTTACAATAGATTTGGATTCATTTCAATTTTGTTTAAATCTATGTTCATTTTGTTTAAATCTGAATTGTTTTTGCTTGGCGCCATAGCTTTTAAAACTAATGTATTTTTTATCATATTAAAATTTGAAAGCTAAAATCTATATTTTTAAAAAAAAATAATCAGGAAAAAACATCCTCCTGTGGATGTGTACAGCTACAGTTCCAGAAAACTGTAACCAAGATAATTTTCTGGAATTATTTCCTGATCTTAAATGGTTGGCTGCTTTTTTTTATAAAGCAGCCACTGCTTCAGATCTGACACAGCTCTAATGGAGATCAAACATTTTGAATCCCAAGCAGAACATTAATTGGACAAGTCCCATGAAGTACATGAAAATTATGCAGCTTGTCATGATTGTCGAGTATATACTTCTTAGAAAAGTAATAAATGAGATAAAGGGAAAAATTAAGAAGAGAATGATACTTTATTTGATATGAATATAGGGTATTATATAGTATCATGGTAAACCACATACGGTTCATGTATGTCATGGTAGTCATGAGGCTTTGTCAGGATTCTCCTTCATTTTTATTCTTGCTGCTAGTATTTCATTTTACTACAAATGGCCATTTTATAATCCTAGCTAGGATCTTCAACATCTTTACAATTCCCCAGTTCCCCTCTTCATTTTCTTGGCAACTGTGGTAAGGTCAACTCCCTTAAATTTGACTCCCTGGTACTTGACACTTTGTCGAGTACCAGGGAGTCAAGTGCCGCATATGTAGATCTATTAGTATTTTCGGCTTAACCAATTTAAGCTAATTTTTACTAGTAATTTAGGTGTTCAAAACCAAAAACCAAGGTTAAATTTACTCAAACTTGACTCTGTTTAATAAATTGGTTAGCTAAAATACCAATTTAAGGGGCAATTTATAAGTAAATTTACTAATAGAAATGAAAAAACCTGTGTTTGACACTCTAAACCCAAAAGTGACCAGTTTGACACTTTTTAAGCCAAATTTTAATTTTATTAATAAAATACATATGCGCTTATATAAAATTTGTTATTTACTATTATATTTTTATTATTAGTGTCCATAGTTGTTGATTAGGCTCCCAAGCACCACTATACTGGATTTAGTGGCATAGACATTAATCAAATACCCCACTTGTTTTACATTATGTCATTCCCGGGTTTTTGGATTAAGTGGTGCCACATAAATTAAGCCCAATTTATTAAGAGATTTCATATGTAATTTATAAAAAACTGAAACTTGACACTTTCTTTGTTTGACTCTATCCACTTGACACCTGATTGGTTTCGGATTTAACTAATCAAAGGCTTAGGATTAAGGCTAAATTAATATGTGACATACTATGAGCGCCACTTGACACTCACCCACTTGACACTTTAACTTGGGGATTAGTACAGAGAGCTTCTTAATGTTTTAACCAACACTATGGTAAATAATTCACTCCCAGCTCCTCCCAGCATAACTTAAACACTAATAAACACATTCCCATTCATTTACTTTTTTAACTTATATTGTATTTTTTTATTTTTGAGCATACAAAACTGCCTTGCTTTTGGGTTAACTTTTGAACCCAGTTTAAATTTAAGCAAGTTTTATATGTAAAAAACATAGTAAATTTGATGTTTCTTCTCAACTCTGGCATGCTCGACAGTGAGAATTCAGCTTTTTCTGGCTGATCGACAGTGCCAAACTTGACACTTTACTATGTTTTGAATTTTCAACTCTCAATAAAAAAATTCCACATAATAATTTTTTGCTATTATAATCTACTACATTTTCTGTTGCTCTCCATATAATTTTCATACATTTTTTTATTTTCAATTAAACTTTTACATTGATTTAACACTAAGATGTTATGCTGAACCTAACATCTTTGATGCTTTATCATAAATTCACTTATTTTCTATGTTTTAACCTTTATATCTACACTTTGAGTTTTTATTTTGCTTCTATTTACTTTTTTATGTTTTTTTTGATAAATAAAACTTTATTTGCATACTTTTTATTCAATTTTTGCTTTGCTTTACCTCTTTGTGTTTGCAATATCTTCTCAATCATTTGATTTACAATGCTAAACTTTTCTTTAGACAAAATCAAACAAGAACAGCCAACAGCCTAAGCACCAAGCCTCCAAAGGCTCCAAAGAAACTGCCTCCACTCCCAAGCGTGCCAAGAAGCCTACAAAGGCAAAGTCTCCAACCCCATCTCCATCTCCTCCTACTCCTCCCCCCTCCACCCTCATCTTCTACATCCCCTTTACCTTCCCCCAAAAAATCCTCCCCCAATAAATCTGATGGTGATCTTAACAACCACTCATTTTATCACTCAGAGGTTGACTCCAAGCCCACCAAGGAGCGGCATGCCAAGAATCAAAGACTGCCAAGGAGCCCACCTCTTCTTCTGGTAAGAAAAAGGAGGCATCCAAGCAGGCCTCAAAGAACCCTTCCCCTCCCCCCTCCCAATGGCTCTTCCCCTCCTTCTTCATCTGACCTCCAAGATGAGCTGGAGGATTACTCCAAGAAGTTTAAAGCTTCTGGTCATGTGGCTTGGGATCCACTGGCCATCCACAACATTTGCAACGTGGACGGAGAGTTTAAAGTTCCCAAGCGCTTCACCCGGTACTTTCTGATCATGTCCTTAAAGGGTGGCCCTGTTTACGTTGCCAACAATTATATCTTTAATTGCAACAATCAAAAGCGGCAGACCAAAAGCAAGCACTTTGTCTGCAAGGATAAGACTTGCGGGGCCTGGTTGAACACCAAGGGCTGGGAGCGAGTAACGTTGAAGAAGGGGGAACATACTTGTGAGCCCCCCAATCATCTAACCACTCAGATGCTAAAGTGGTACCTTGTGCAAGTAATACCCACATCCTCTCATCTTTGCGCATCAGATCTGGCCATCAAGGCTCTCCAACATCTCAAACCCAACAATCTCAAGTTGGTACCAACACAGGAGCAGTTGGTCAAATTCATCAGCGATAAGTGTATTGCTGCCAATCCCCCTCCCCCCAAGGCTTCTGATGTCCTCTCTGAGCTCACGCTCACTCATGAGCTTAAGCAGCTTCCTAGTGGGGAGCGCTTCCTGCTTCCTGATGACAAGCCTGCAGCCAAGGACCCTATAATCTGCTACTCAACTCAGTAGAACCTGATGGAGTTGAAAAGGGCGTCAACCTGGCTAGTTGATGGTACCTTTGCCACTTGCCCCCAGATGTTCAAGCAGCTCTGGATGGTTCATGCCCAGATTGACATCCGGGTGATTCCACTCATGTTCTTTCTTCTTCCTGGGGCCACTGAGGCCATCTATACCCGCGCATTCTCCATCCTCTGCCAAGCAATTGCCCTCCTTCCTCCCGCAATATGATGATGAATCCAAGAAGACTCCCCCCACACCTGCGCCAACCCACTTGCCTCTGACAAGGACCAGACCACCCTGGACTCAGAGGAAAAGGCGAGGCTAAGAGCTCTTGGGCCTCACATGTGCATTATGGACTTTGAGCCTGCTCAGTTCAATGCATTTGAGCAGCTGTTTAGCAGGGAGGTGCAGGGGTGCCACTTCCACTTCTGCCAAGCAGTTGCTTGTAACGTGCAGGCCCACACTGAGCTTAGTAGATTGAGCCAGAGGGATACTTTGGACACTTGCAGATTTGTGCTGGCACAATTCAGTGCCTTGGCTTTTTCAAAGCCAGAGCACAATATGCAGGGGTTTGAGGTGCTCTCAAAGGATCCCTACATAGTGAAGCACCCAGAGTTCAAGCCTTTCCTCAAGTACTTCAAGCCCCAGTGGATTGGGAAGGTTGTCACGCAGAGGCAAGGCAAGTCCCATGCCAAAGCCAGCTGGAATGTGTACTGGGCGGCAGTGAATGGTGAGCTCAAGACCACCTCAGCGCTAGAGGCTTACCACAAACACCTCAAGGCCAACTTTGGGCTCCACCCAAAATTCAATAAGTTCTTTTCTCTCTTGCAGCACAAGCAGGAGAAAACCATCTCCAAGCTGTGTGATCTCTCCAACCACGTCCCCCCACCAAGCCAACAACCCGCTGTACCCTCTTCACCAAGGCCATCCAGGGTGCAGCCAAGCACAAATACAAGGCCTCTGAGCTTAAGCAGCAGCTTGAGCTTATTGTCACTGCCCTTCTGGAAGGGGCCAAGATGAAACAGGGAAAGAATGACAAGGAATAAACTTGCTTGCTTGCTCAGTTATATGATTTTTACTTTTAACTTTTAACTTTTTAACTTAAAATTTTTACTTATTAGCTTTGATCATTTAGTTTTTAGTTTTAATTTTTCTATTTTTTAATTTAATTAGATAGCAGTGATGTTTTATGTATGCATGGTAAGTTTGAGATGAATATTTATAGTTGAAAGTAAGTGAAATATCTTATTTTTTGTTAATTTCCTAATAAAACATGATATTCACAGTTGTACTTATATAAACCATATCAAATAAGTTTTAATATTTCTTCATATTTTGCATAAATTTTTTGTTGTGTTTGTGTTTATTTTTGTCTCATTGGAATTTTAATTTTTATGGTAATAAAAAATATTTTTATAATGAAGAGTGTAAATTACATAGTAAAATGGGAAATAATTGCTTATTTCTTCTTATTTAAATTAATTAAGGTACTGTTTTATTGCATTTCTGAGATTTCTGGGGGCACGTCAGTATACCATAGCTGTATAGATTAAGTTTTTATATTAAAAGTTTTCATTACATCAAGATCCGTTAATTAAAAAAGTGTCAATTTCCAGTTGTCAATCAGGGCAAAAGCTGAATTCTCACTTTACTACAGTGTTGACTACCAGGGAGTCAAGTTTAAGGGAGTCAATCACCAGGGAGTTGATCACCAGGGAGTCAAACTTACCACAGTTGCCATTTTCTTATCTTTTGGGCCAATTAACCTAAAGATTAATGGTTAGTTTCAAGTTCAAACTTACCTCCCTTTTGCAAACGGGACTCAAACCTTTACCTATACGCTGGGTTAGTTTAAATCTAGTCCAAATTCAATTACCTTTTGCTTTTGCTCTCTTCCCTTCCTGCTTACACCAGCAGCCTCAGACCAAGTTTTCCCGCTCTTCTGCCTTCGCTTTTCTAGTTTTTAAGCAAACAATTAACCACTGGCTTCCTTGTTCTTTCCTTTAACTTGCCTTAACCTTTTTTAAGTTAAGAAAGTGTAAACATGTGCTTGTGGTTGTTTTTCATGCTTTAAAACCAACTACCTATTCTTGGTTAGTTCACACACCCTTTACTTTCACCTCAAAACCCAGACTTGAATAAAAGCCTGAGTTTTACTCAGTCTCAACTTAAGTTGAGATTGTTTGACTTGCACCTCAAAAAGGTACTTGTTAGGTTTTGTGGCTTTTGTTCTTCTTTAAATTTTTAGTCTTAGTTTAAATCTTTGGTCCCATTATTCCTTTGAATTTATTCTTCACCAGTTAGGTAGTTTTTATAGTAGCACCCACAATTTAATTGTTGATAGCTTTAATCCTCCCTCTAGTGTAGACCATTTCCCAGACTTAGAGATTGACTTTTTAATCAAATCATCTGTCATTAAGACTGGTCTCTATTTTATCTTCTTAGGGTTAATAAATTGTCTTAGTCCTTATTTTATCTTTATAAGCTCTTACAAGCCTTATTTCAGTTGCTATTGAGACCTTGCCCACCTTTTTGTATTTGACTAATATAAATATCACTGGGTTAAAAGCTTTAGTTTATAATCATCTTCCCCAAACCATGAGACCTTACAGGCTTATCCAATTAAGTGTTCCTCTTAAGTCATGAGGTCTGCCCAAGTAGTGTTTCTTTTAAGATTCAAAAGGTTTGATCCCTGTAATAGATGTGCAATTGATAGGAGTGCCACTGACTTAGTGATTAGTCAGGGAATCACTCCCGGGAATTGCTTTCCTGAGAGGGAGTAATCAAAGATGTTGTGACATCTCCCCCTGGGGTGCTGGAAGGTGGAACCTTGGGAATTTTCCTAAGAGAGTCAGGGATTTGAGCTTGGTACTGATCTAGTTTGGCGTTATGGACAGGTAGCTTTGAATTACGTTGTGCTGCCCTTGCTTTGCAAAGGCGGAGTTGGTCATGGTGAATGTGTTTGAGTTCAGTGTATATGCCAATTCCTTTGATAAGGTAACTGTTGTCGGGCTTGGTTGCCATGACAGTTCCTAGTCCTCTTAAGCCTGGATCTAGTTTATGCTGATAATGGTTGATAACCTGAATCTTGTCTCCAACTTATAATCTCTCTTGTTGAAGGGGGATTGTCTCTCTTTCCACTCTTTCCTTTTTCTTTGACTTCTAGGTCTTTCCTGGCGTCTTGGATGCCAGGATCATTGTTGGTGGGCACCTTCTTGGGTAGAGGTAACTATGGCCCTAGTGTAGTACTGATAAATGTGGGTTTTTGTCCATGTACAAGTTCATATGGGCATTTTTCTGTATTTTGGTTGACCCATGTACAGTACACCATTATTGCTGTTGGGAGCATGTCAGATCATAATTTTGGATTGTTGGCAGATAGTTTACTGAGTGCCTCTACAAGGGAGCCATTCAATTGCTCTACTCTACCATTTGCTTGTGAGTGATATGAACTGACAATGATGTGCTTTATCCCATTCTTGGCAAGGTATATGGGGTGTCTATGGAAGTGAGTTTGGTTCCTCCATCTGTAACCAGAAGTTCAGGTTTCCCAAACTTAGCTATAATTTTTTTGCCAATAAATATTCTCACATCATTTCCTTTGTGCTCTTTTGTAGCTTGTGCTACAGGCCATGTAGTTGCATAGTTAATAGCTGTTATAATGTACTTTTTGCCTTTTTTGTTGCCAGTTATTGATCTCACAATACCAGATGACCATACTTTGATAGGCTGTGTGACTGATACTGGCATTAGTGTCTTGGCGTCAAAAATATTCCTGACACTAGCCAAATGTTGGGAATTTTGACCAAGCAATGATGCCAATTATGACAGAGCCCACAGATTGGGATTGCTACAACCAAATCCATAAATTAGTAGTACAAAATACAATGATACTAATTATGACGGAGCTCGCAGATATGAATTGCAGCTACCAAATAACATAAATTGGTAGTATAAAGTATATGCATATTGAATCAGCAGTAGTCTGCTGAAATGAGCCTTAAACTAGCCAATGATAAGCACCGCCACAGCAATTAAATGATACATGATTTGCCTCTGTGGCACTTTAAAAATACACAAGCGCTGCAGCGCCACTTAGCAACTGAATTAGGCGCCAAAGCGCCAAACTACTTTTACGTCAAGTGCCACCGCACCAACTGAAAATTATTGCAAGCGCCAAGGCATAGCTTTACTTTTACATCAAGTGCCAAGGCGCTGGGTTCAATTCCCCATAATCTCAAATTCCTATATTTATCACATTAATAAGTATTAAGCTTGCAGTATGCCAGAGAAATAGGAAGTGATCCTGAAGTACTAAATTATTCCATGCCAGCAAGCATCACCTGTGCTGAGTGAAGATGAATATATTCTATTGGGTGATGTGTAATAAGCGCCAAACCTAGATTAATAATTACCCAAATTAGGGGCGTGTTAGAATATCCTAGAAGACATTGCTAGCAGCCCAGGGATTAACCTTTGTAGAAGTTATAAGAAGAATAAATCACTCACAATGAAAATAAGCTTTAATCTTGAATCATCTTTGATATATCTTTAATCTGGTTGACCTTTATCATAATCCTTAAGTGCTTCTGCGCAATCAGAAGCCATTGCTGGATAATAATCCTGATTTCATTCAATCCTGGCTCTTCTGATACAATACTACTCATATCCTCACATATGACTGTATTGAAGCAAATGTCATGTGCCCTATAATATCAAATAATTGTGGTGCTGTAATGCAAAAAAGAGCAACAATGGTGCTCACTACAGAGGGCACACACTTGCCTGCAGAATAAGGAGTCAATTAGAAAACTGCTGTTAACTGCAGGCAACACATCCGAGCGCCAATGGAGACCAGCATCATAGGAAGCAACAAATGACACCAATGGGTAGGCGTCAGTTCAGGTCCCAGCTCACGTTGTGGTACAATTCTAAGAGGATACACAACTAGAGTAAAACAATACAATTACCGCCCTTGCAAAAATGCTTGAAGGCGCTACCAAGCAGCAGGTTGTTACACCAACCCTGCTGAATGGGCACGCTCAAGGCATATTTTGTTTCATGAAAGCACTATCAAGCAGCAGGTTGTTACAACTATCTTGCTGCATGGGCGCACTCAAAGCACATTTGATATTGTGGAATCAGACAAGAGCTATCACAGGTTTGAACTATATCAGCCACTTTTTCTGGATCAAGGTCCTGATAAGTCAAAGGGCTCAAAGGATAGCCCACTATCACAAAGGCTCAAGCTGTGGTGGCCACCTCTGCATTGGCAACAAACAACCAGTTACTTACTCTTGCACCAACCAAAACCCCACCAAGACAATGTGTTGTACAGGAGTTTCTAGGCGCAACTGATAGTACAGCTACTTTATGTAAGCCTCCTCTAGGAAGGGGAGCAATATGCTACTTCAGAAAAATAACTCTAAGTCAATTTCTAGGGACAAGACCTGTGAAATTGCCAGCAAGACTCAAAAAGGTACACTATTACAAACAAAAAGACTGGGCTCACAGTTGACTGAATGAGTGCCATATCTCCAAAAAAGATTCAAAGGAAGAAAATTAAAAATAAGAAATTAAAAATATACAAAAAGATAATGAAAATAAAAAATAAGCAAAAAAGATAAAATTAAAAAGATAATAAAAAAGAAATGAGGAACCAAGCAAGTTTATTGCAAACAAAAGCTTACTGGGGACGGTCTGTGGGAGTGAGGGCGCCTCTGCGCGGCTGGGAGGAGGATGCTGCGGGGGGAGCGGCCTGACAGTTGGCACGTTGGGGATGCTTTGCAGGGTGTTGGATGTTGACAACAGGGAGCTCATGGGCGGGAAGAGGTACTGATTGTTTTCAAGGCGCTGTCGCACGTGCGCCAAGACCACCAGCATCTGCACCCAGGCCAACTGGGAGTTCTGGGACATGGAAGTCCAGTTGTAAAGTGGGAGGCGGAGCTGGCTTACAGGCACCAGGTGGCCCTAACCCCATCATGAGCAGAGAACACGGCCCCAATTAACAGGCAGTCCATTAAGGCGTCCTTCATGTAGGAGTAAGCCAGGGGCAAAGGGACCTGGAGCTGGTAGGCCAGAGCTCAATAATGCTCCAGGCAGAGACCAGCATACCCTGGCTGGCCAGGCTGGTAGCTATTGTGGGCGTACCACATGAAGTGGCACGCAGCGGCAGCCAAGGGAAGATATAGACTGGTGTTCCCAGTGCCCACCACCTGGAGAAAGGCCTTGAAAGTAGCCAAGAAGCACCGACTTGTGTTGGCCTGGATAGGAAGGTCCAGGGTCTGGTGGAATGACGGGTCAGCAGCAAGCTTGAGGGCCCAAATCCGAGTCACCTCATCTATGAATTTGTTACAGATGGTGATGGTGTGGGCGTGCTGAGCAGAGATCTGGCCAGGCGCCAAGGAAGAGGACTGTAAGCCAAGGCACACCTCAGCAGCCAAGCGAGAAGCATCATATTAACCATGGTATAGCTCCCCGGCACAGATGGGGGTCATGGCGTCCTTGTCAGAGTGCATCACCTGCAAAAAGCTGTACATAGTCTCCTTGTGGTGACAAACACCAAACTTGCTCAAAAGATCAGGATAATCCATTGGGACCTTGTCCAAGTTGCGCCAAGCGCAGAGCATCAACAATGGAGTGGCAGGAGGCTCACCAAAGAAAGGCAGGCACTGCAGGAATGAGCGCAAATCACCAGAAGGACCACCAACAGGAGGTGTACCAGTTACAGGAGGAGGCTCATGAAACATGAAATCCTCATCAAAAAGGTCACCAGCATCAGAGCTGGGAGTGGAGTTAGGTACAGAGCCAGCCACAGTGGTGGCGCAGTCTTGCTCGCGGAATTGTTCCTTGCTAGAGCAAAGACGGTCAAGGAAGGCAATTCTCACAGAGCGGGGCATCTTGTGGAAGGCATTACACTCTGCCTTGCCCATGGTGGCCATCATGGTGTTGTACGCTTGGCGTATACTTTGGCGGTTGTTTTTGTTACTGGTTAGGTTCATCTGAGAAAGAAAAGAAGTAGTGCTTGGTCAAGTGGGGATATGTTGGAAATTTTGATCAAGCAATGATGCCAATTATGACAGAGCCCACAGATTGGGATTGCTACAACCAAATCCATGAATTAGTAGTACAAAATACAATGATACTAATTATGACAGAGCTTGCAGATATGAATTGCAGCTACCAAATAACATAAATTTGTAGTATAAATTATATGCATATTGGATGAGTAGTAGTCTGCTGAAATGAGCCTTAAAATAGCCAATGATAAGCGCTGCGGCGGCAATTAAATGATACATGATCTGCCACTGCAGCACTTTAAAAATACACAAGCGCTGCGGCGCCGCCTAGCAACTAAATTAGGCTCCAAAGTGTGAAACTCTTTTGCGTCAAGCACCATCACACCAACTGAAATTATTGCAAGCGCTGCCTGGCAAATATTGCAGGTGCCAAGGCATAGCTTTACTTTTACATCAAGCGCCGAGGCGCTGGGTTTGATTCCCCATTATCTCAAATTCCCATATTTATCACATTAATAAGTATTAAGCTTGCAGTATTCCAGAGAAGTAGGAAGTGATCCTGAAGTACTAAATTATTCCATGTCAGCAAGTATCACCTGTGCTGAGTGAAGATGAATATATTCTATTGGGTGATGTGTAATAAGCGCCAAACCTAGATTAATAATTACCCAAATTAGGGGCGTGTTAGAATGTCCTAGAAGACATTGCTAGCAGCCCAGGGATTAACCTTTGCAGAAGTTATAAGAAGAATAAATCACTCACAATGAAAATAAGCTTTAATCTTGAATCATCTTTGATATATCTTTAATCTGGTTGACCTTTATCATAATCCTTAAGTGCTTCTGCGCAATCAGAAGCCATTGCTGGACAATAATCCTGATTCCATTCAATACTGGCTCTTCTGATACAATACTACTCATATCCTCACATATGACTGTATTGAAGCAAATGCCCTGTGCCCTATAATCTCAAATAATTGTGACACTGTAATGCAAAAAGTGTGACACCAAATTTCTAATTTTGTTCCATATTAGCACAAGAAAGAAATTATGGAATCAAATAATCCCCAATATAATTGGTATTTTCCACCCATAGAACAATAAAATAAAATTATGAAAGTCCAAACAAACTTGACTTGGACCAGAATAATTTATCATCTGGGCAGGTGCCTTCCACGCCCGCCAACCCCCCACAACCCAGGGAGCTGTGGTGAAGCCTCCCACCCGCCCACTTGCTCCCCAGGGCCCAGCCTGCCACCCAGGTCCCAGGCTCTACCCCCTCCAGCCAATTAGATCCAACTCAAGGGAGTAACCAATCAAATAATTCCCATCCATTAGGGATAAAACAGAGGGCGAACCATGCAGGCCTGAACTATTCAAGAATAATGCCCAAACCTTGACCATCAATCCTGGCCCTAACCAATGGGGATCTGGGCCCCAGACCACATGGTTGGGGCCAAACTCATGCCAAACCCAACAAACTGAGCTAAAAATAACCCAGGAAGAGACCATGAACCCTTTGCCTCTCATACTCAAGGTCAAGTCAGAATCCATTAGTCCCAGCTAAGAATTGGCAAACCAGCCACTGATAATAGATGAACAAAGGTTTGACCTTATTCCAATTGCCCAATTTTAGCCCTCACCAACCAGACTCTGGGGTTCACCCATTCATTGTGTTCATTCCCACTTGTAAACTTTGTATAGTGGGAGGTACTATAAATAAAATATCCCTCTCAGTGATAGCTTATGCTATGATTGAGAGAAATACCCCTCAATAATATCAGTTAACCTTTACTCTTACTCCAACCACTAGATTATTTTGAATCCACCTATTACAAAAGTAACAGATTTAAAGCCCCAGGTGGGGCTCAAACCTGCGCCTAGCCGCTAGGCGGGGGATTTGCCTGCAGCTGGATTTGCTTTGAAAAGCATAAATCCGGGTGCAGGAACCATCCCTGCCCTAGTGGCAGCTGTGGGGCCCATTCTGGGCCCCAAAAGCTACACCCAAGCCTTGGTGGGTTTGGCTGGGCCTGGGAAGGCTAATTTTAGCTGCCCAGTAAACCCAGTCCAAGCCCACCCTCCATTTAGTAATTTGGGGTTTCCAATTAGGAACCACTTTTTTAATCAAGTTCTTTCACATCAAAAATTGCCTGTCAAGCCAGTTCAAAAATGGTAATCAAATTAGGAAAAACTCCATGACTCCTGAAGCCAAACCTACCAGAACCAATGACCAGCCAGGCCAAGATGGGTCACCAAAAAGCCAAACAACTATTCCTGAAGACCCCAAAAATGACCATGAAGCAGCCAACCAAACAGAAAAATCTGAGATGTAAAGCCTTGCCACACAGATAGCATCAAAAGAATGCCCAGAGACACTTTTATGTGAGTAAGTATATAAATCAGAAGCTCCTGAAAAAGTTCTGTATTGTCATCCTTACCAATAAAGTTGTTATGAACCTTTGGTTCACCTATCTGTTTCCATACATATTTTTGATACTATTTCATCTGCAATCACCAAAGCATCAGTATCCATCCTCAGGAATAGAAAGCCAGACTTCAGTTGACAAAACCAAAGCCTTTGATTTCTATCATTCACCCAACACTCCCTTTGGCACTGTGCATTTTACTGAGTATCCCCCAACCCAAATCACGGACCCTGGACCTTGGAGGACTTTCAGTGGTACACCCGCCAAAATGCCCCTAAGGAACCCTACCAAATTATCTGTGACAGCAGAGAAATCACTATATACCCTTTGATCTTCAACAGGAAATACAACAATCCTGCTGCCTACCTGGTCCTTATGGAACTGCCCCTAACACCCAAACCAACTATCTCATCCCCACTGTTGCAGATCCTGAATGGATTAGATGTAAAATTGTTCATCTAGGGATTAAGCAATGGAACAATTCTGCAGTTGCGCTATTGTATCCTAATTCTAGTAGTGATAAAGACTTTTAAAATGCGCTTTAAACGGGTGTTTAATTTGCCTTTTGATTGCGCACAAGACACGTGCTTCACTTCCGGGATTATAAATAGAACAACTAAGTTATTTATATCTACCTCCTTAAGGGAAGCCGCAAGGAAGCGGTTGTTCTCTTGCGCGGGGCTTTTAACTGTGCCACTCCACTCCCCTCCATTTGGAAAGTCCTTCTTTCTGTGCCTCCCTGCCTCTGGTGGGAATTCCCCTGCCTTACACTATATAAGTGTGATGCTATCTAAATAAATACCAGTTTTGTCTATACACCTTATTATTCTTCTGTCCTTCATAGGCTGTCACTATACCATCAACAGGTATAGTATTAAGAATTAGGTCACTGACTAACTATTTGTAGAAACTAGCGACCCTTTGCTGCAACTTTTATGACACCCACCCACCTCTGATGCCACGGAACAGAGTAGTCAATTCCTGGGAGTGCTTTACCTGGCGCTCACAGGATTGATTGAGTGCAATACACCATCTTGAAAATGCCATCTCAAAAGAATTTTAAGGTGGTGTTGGGATTTACATCAGCAAAATTAAAAAATAACTATTTAATAAAAATTATTAAATAGTTATTTTTACATATTGGTTTCTAATACAATATCTCAAAAAACCGCATCACAAAAACGTTATCTTGAATCAAAATAAAAAGAGTGTTATCCAAACAAGATTTTTTGAGTATAAAAACACTTAATAAATACCCTAAAATACACCATCACAAAAAACTGCATCACAAAAACGCTATCTTGAATCAAAATAAAAAGTCTGTTATCAAAATAAGGTACCAAAACTCTTCAAATTCAACTGCAAAACTACCCAGCTTTAAGCGCCGCCACGCCACCTTAAACAACTAAAAGGCGCTGCGGCGCCAACTTGGGAAAGTCTTGGGCGCCGCCGCACCGCCTTGCAAAAATATTTTATGCCCCATTGGCGCCTTACTTTTATATTTAGTGCTGCGGCAGCGCAAGATTCAAATCCTCAACTCACAAACTCCGCTTATCAATAATATTTCTATAAGCACTAAATTTAGAAGATAACTACAATAATTAAAAACTTAATATAATAAAAAATTAAGAACTAAAAAATAATAGAAACAATAAAAAAGAGGATAAGCAAAAGCAAGTTTATTGCAAGAAAAGGAAAAGGCAGGCTCATTGGGATTGATCCCTTGTGTTGAGGGCACCTCTATGCTGATGAGCAGAAGACATAGCAGGAGGAGAGACCTGACAGTTGGCAGGGCAGGGATGCTTGGCAGTACTGAATAGTGATCACTGGGTGCTCATGGGTGGGGATTGTATAGTGTTTGTTGTCCAGGCGCTGGCGCACGTGAGCCAGGATCATCAGCATTTAGGCCCAGGCCAACTGGGAGTTGCGCAACATAGAAGACCAGCTGCACAAGGGAAGTTAGATCTGACTAACTGGCACCAAACAGCTCCAGCCACCACAAGCAGAGAATGCAGCACCTATGGTGAAGCAGTCCATCAACACTTCTTCCATGTAGGATTAGGATAGGGGTAGGGGACGCAGAGCTGGTAAGTCAGGGAGCGGTAATGCTCCAAGCAACAACCAGCTTACCCAGGCTGGCAGCTCTCAGGAGGATACCACATAAAGTGGCAAGTCACAGCAGCCAAAGGAAGGTACAAAGAAGCATTTCCAGTACCAACGCCTGAAGAAACACCTTAAATATGGCAGAGAAGCAACGGTTGGTATTGGCTTGGACGGGCAAGTCAAAGGTTTGATGGAAGGAGGGGTCAGCGGCAAGCTCAAGAGCCCAAACCCAAGCTACCTTGTCAATATACTCATTGTGGATGGCAATGGTATGAGCATGTTGGACGGAAATCTCACTTGGAGCTAAGGTAGATGACTGCAGCACTAGAAGCACCTCAGCAGCCAAATGGGAGGCATTGTATTGGCTGTGGTATAACTCCCCTGCCCAAATTGAGGTCATTGCATCCTCATTAGAATGCAGTGCCTGTAAAAAGCTGTACATTGTCTCCTCATGGTGGCAGATCCCAAACTTTCTAAGAAGGTCGGGGTAGTCCACCATCACATTGTCAGAGTTGTGGCGGGCGTGGAGAATGGCAGATGGGGTAGGGGGAGGTGCACCAGTAGAGGGAAGGCGTTGAGGAAAGGGGTACTGAGCACCAGAAGGATTTCCACTGGGAGGCGCACTGCTGATAGGAAGAGGCTCCTCAAACATGGAGTTCTCATCAGGGAAATCTCCAGCGCTGGAGTTTGGTGAAGTACTGCGCTCAGAGCCAGCCACAGTGGTTGCACAGTCCTGTTTGCAAAACTGAGAGTCACTGGCCCAAAGTCAATTCAAGAAACCAATACAAACTGAGTGCGGCATTTTTCGAAAAGCACGTTGCTCCGCTTTGTCCATTAAAGCCATAATTTTGTTGTAGGCTTGGCGTGTGTTGGTGTTGGTTGAGTTCATCTTGGAAAGAAAGAAAGTAGTGTTTAGTCAAGTGGGGAGATATTTTAGAAATTTTGACCAAGCAATGATACCAATTATGACGGCGCCCACAGATTAGGATTCCAGCAGCCAGCTACATAAATTAGCAGTATAAAATCAATGATGCCAATCATTACAGAGCTCACAGAACAGAATTACTGTAAGCTTATTGTCATAAACTTATAATATAAAATTTATATATATTCAATTGGCAGTAGATTTTGGATCATTACTGCAGAATACCCAATGACATGTGCTGCCACGCTGTCCCTATCATACATAAAGCACCACCACTCCACCTAAAAAACTCCAGGCGCTGTGGTGCTGCCTTGCAAATATTTTTTATGCCAAAGCGCTGCTTTACTTTTACATCAAGCGCTGCGGCGGCGCCGTTTTTGAATCCCCAAAATGTTAATCTAACTATTAATAATATTTTTAAGCACTAGTCTCAATAAGATAATTGAAAAAAGATATTTTGGATCAGTAGTAGATTTATAATTGTAATGACAAAATCCAACCCACTGAAAAAAAGCGCCACAGCAACTAAAATATTTTCAATGCAGCGCTGCGGCGTCTGAAGTTTTTAATAGTTGGCGCTGCGGCGCCTAGTACTTTGTAAGGGATTCCATACCTTACACAAATACAAAATCAGACTCAATATCTCTGGATAAATCTCAAGGGCTGGAAACTGCATTTTTAAATGCAGATTTAAAAACTAAGTAAGTCAACAAAACAATTAATTCAATTGTTTCAAAAACACATTCAAAATTGCTAAACAAATGTGTTTTAAATCAAAAACACATACAAAAACAAAAGCAAGAGTAAAAACCAAGAAAAAAACATAAATTCTACTTCAAATTTGGATTTTAAGGCTTTGGACAACAATTATGACAAGAAGAATAACAATTCAGCATATAATATTGGCTACAATAATTACAAAACAGCCAATCAATCTAAATTTAAATGCAAAAACTGTCCAAACCAGACATTCAGGAATCTAGGAAGCCAATAAAACCCAGCAAACCAACAAAGCCAAAGAAATACTTCACATCCAACCCCAGATACCATCCCTGCCATAGTGAGGTACAATACTGCAATACAATATCCCAACCTGCCTCTTCTTGCATTGCAGGCTGCAGCCTGCAGCCTGCTGCAATCCTGCAAGGCAATCCTTCTCAAATCACTCTTACAGTATCACCTGATAGCCACAATGCTCCCTTACTCACTTGAGGTCAGTATTTAAACTGGAAAATTCTTCCCTTCCAAATTGCTCCAACAATTTCTCTTATTCCTATCAACCAATAAATCTATATTTTCAACCTATAAACACTTGATTAGTAGATTCCAAAGGTTCTCCCTTCAACAGCATGAAGTTCATCTTCCTTGTATGGACTTTTTGTGTGTTAATTAGTTATGAACAAGTCAATGTGAACTTCAAAACCCCCAAACCAACCCCTACAGACAGATCAGAAGACTCAATTTGGTACTGTTTTTGACCACGTCTCCGCCATGCCCCTTGCGCAGAAACAGCTTGATTCCCACCTATTATCCACCCCAAGGCCCCCTGGTTGGTCTTGGGGTACATCAGCGTCTATTATCTTCTAAACCACTTCACTCCCTTCTTGAGAAGATTCCACTTATTTGGTCACCTTCTACACATATTAATTATAGGGATTCCAGTAGGGTCCACTCTAGTCAAATTCAACTTGGAGGCTTTCCTTCATTCAATTGGAGAGAGACTTCCCAATGAGTGGATCCCTGACATACTTCCACCAGTTGGCGCCGCGGCGCCTAAGCTTTTACTAAGACAGCGTGGCAGCGCTATCTTTGATTTTGTTTGTCTATACAATCATACTTTTATGTGATAAATCCAAGCCTTTTCCTTTTTAATTGGAAATGAAGTATGGTATTAATTTAAGACTCCATATAATAAATCAACCTAAATTAGAGCCACTTTTATATTGATAGTCCCTATAATACAGCCATTCAAAAACCACATTTAAGATGCTAGCCTTATTCTTTATCATAGTATGGACTATGCTATTTGGATTTCAATAATACAATGTGTTACTAGTGATTTTATTTAGTAATGAGGGTATTTCCTTTGTGAAAAATGTGCCCATTACAAAATTAACTAAGCTTCTAAGCGTCCAATAGGAGTGGTGCCCACCAATGTGGCACTAATAATTAACCTGTTAACATATGATGTCATAGAACACTATAAAGAGCACACCATCACAAATTGACTGTTTCCACTTTTAAAAAGTACAATTCAGCGCCAAATCTCACTTAACTAAAGAATGTAAGAAACCATCTGAAATTTTGCATATATATATATTTATCTCCTCTAAACAACTAGGTACTTTTTAACCCCAGTTGTATAAGCTAGTTTTAAAAATATTCAAGTTTTACTCTTTGGCCCAGTTGAGGTAGCTCCACTGTAGATTTCTTAATTTAATATAAAAATGGTTAAAATCACTATATTTTTGAGCTACAGCATCTCAATTACGTCATCTTGAAAACACCATTTCACTTGCAAGTTTTCAGTCAAAACTCACAGTTTTGCATACTTGCACTACTTATAAAAATTTAATTTTCACACAATAAAAAATATAATAACTTTGATGGTATATAATTTGAGAGTTTTTCTATAATTCCCTGTAAAAATATTGACTACTTTTATATTTAAAACATTCTCATTTTTCTCTTTAAAATTTGTCCCCAAATTTTAAATTTTCTGATGCAAATTCACTCTTAGATGCCTCCCAAGCCTACTAACAACACTACCCTCAAGTCTCCCAAGAGCACGGCTGCTCCTGCTCAGGCAAGCAAGACCAAGGTTACCCTCTCCAGGTAGCCTCCTAAAGAAACAACGCCTGCCAAGAGCTCCATGCCTTCCCCCAAGCCTGAGGCTGATAGCCTCACCTCACTCCACTCTTCCTTTGTCTACTCTTCCTCTAATCTCCAGGAGAAGCATGTCCACTTTAATGATGAAGATGAGAATGAAAGAGACTCTGAAAACGACTCTGATGATCATGGTTTTGCAGCCTCAGAGGAGGAGCCCATCCTAGAGTGGGACTTATATACAGTTGCCAATATCTGCAACGTCAACAGACAATTTAAAGTTACAGCTGTTTTCCCAACTCTTTTCCCATTATGACCAAGAAGGGGGTGCTGGCTTTGTCAAGGACCGCTTTTTTTCACATGCAATGACCAGAGAAAAAATATGGTGTACCATCACTACCGGTGTGATAAACCAGGTTGACCCGCACAATTAACTACAATTGGGTTTACCCAAGTCAAGGAGCTCACCATTGAGCATGACTGTTTGGGCTCTGATATGATTGTCTAATATCTTATGCACTGGTACCTTTTCCAAGCCATTCCTTTCAACAAGTAATTGACTTCAATTGAGCTGGTAATGCATACTCTCCTTTACCTGAATGAGGATTAGAGAGAGGAGGTTGGAGAAAAGACCAGACTCCAACTGTGAGAATTGGGGAGCAGGTTAAGAGGAAATAAAACCAAGCTCTCAACCACAATAAAATTGCGGTTTCAGCAACAACCAAAATGTTGTTACCAACAATTCCTGGAAGGCCAAAGGGGGGAAGAATCAACTGAACACCAAGAGCAACAGAAAAACCAAATGGCCATATCAGACTAACAGATTTTGAGCTTTATTAGAGTAGAGAATGATGAAGCAAGCTCTTTTACAACTCTTGCATTCATTTAAGTGATTTGATAGGATTGGGGTAGTAGATTGAATGTCACAAACCAATTGACCAATGATATGAGCGGATACAAATGCATTTCTTGGGGCAAGAAGATCTTGACAAATTTTGAATGGACATAGTCAAAAGGAAAACTGAACCAACTAACATCAGGAATATGCTTTGGATGCAATTACCACTGCTCCTGGCTGCTCTTGCACATGATATTTAACCAGAGGTGTCTCTTGGGTGGGTTAGGTGAAGGCATCTTATGAATAATTCCAAAATATTAAATTGATGGCTTTTATTGGGATTTTTCAGCAACCTTTTAGATAAATATTCAAACATAATTTGGTAGAAATTCCCATGCATTTGGCAAGAATTGAAGTGGAGGCCTAAGGGGGAGGCGTAACTTTACACCAACAGTATGTGACTGATCAATGGTCAATTGATGCCAATATTGGCGTCAGCACTAGAAGAATCAATGAGCTTATACTTTTGGAATTCCAGAAGACTGCCATGCTTGGCGATCCCTTTCTGCTACATGACAATGGGCAAGGTTCACCAAACCGTATTTTGTGCTTTTCAACACAAGAGGATCTTGTACACCTTTTAAAGTGTGATACCTGGTTTGATGATGGGGCTTTTGCCTCTTGTTCAAAGCTATTTTATCAGCTTTGGGCCATCCATGGTCAGTTAAATGAACACACAATCCCATTTGTCTTCTTCTTTCTCCCTAATAAAAGGGAAGAGACTTACATTCACACCTTGGATATACTCAAGCAAAATCTGGATGTCATCTTTCCCACGCTTGAAGAAGAGACAACTGAGAAAAGGGGCTGTAAGAAGAAGGTTAGTCCAGAGGCCACCCAGGAGCAACAGGCCACAAACAGAAAGACGTCAGAGTCCCTTCCCTACCATACCATGTTAATGGTTAACTTTGAGGCTGCACAGGCCAACACCTTTATTAAGGTATTTAGGAGCAGGCCCCAAGGCTGCTTCTTTCACTACCACCAGGCTCTGCACAAAAACCTGATGAAAAACCCAGCCCTCAATAAGCTGGTATTCAAAGATGGCACAAAGGAGGCCCAAAAGATCTTCAATTGCTTTGCTGCTCTGGCCATGGTCAGAAACGAAGAGGTTAACCTTTTTTACAACAAGCTTCTCAATAACAATTATATTATTGAGAACCAAGAAGCTTTTTCTCCTTTCATCCAGTACTTTGAGCACCAGTGGATGGGTGTATTCCAGGGAAATTTTTTCATCCACAAGGGCGGCAACCTAATTAATTAGAACTCTTATAAGCAGGTCAAAGAAGGCGTAACTAAGACCACCTCATCACTTGAAGGTTGGCATAATCAATTTCCCCACCTGGTTAAGGTAAAAAAGCCTATGTTCAATGTAATTGTCAATAAGCTGAAGATTCAGCATGCTCATGGAGATCAGCTATACTCCCAGGCTGTCAAAGGTAAAGATGTTGTATCCAAGCATGCTTGCCAGCAGGTCAAGCTCGCAAATGTTACCAAGGAGGTTTTGGCCTATTACACCAGAGAAGGCTGCCTTAACCATCTCAAAGGCATTTTCACAGCCCTTGGATCTAATTTATAATCACTTTTTTTTAAAATAAACTTCTTTCTTTCAAATATTTTATTTCAACTTTATTTTTAGTATATACATGTTTAATATAGAGTTAAAATTTAATACAAAAAATATCACCATTTTAGGATGTGTCAACTTTGGAGCTTTGAGCACTATAGTTAGTATTAGCTGACCCCACATTTTTATTACAGATTTAAAAGCCTTGAATGATTTTGAGTCTAGCTGCATGCTTTGTTTGAAACTTTTAATATGTATATATATGTGCTTAATATAGAGTTAAAATTTAATACAAAAATATCTCCGTTTTAGGATGTGTCAACTTTGGAGCTTTGCACAATATAGTTAGTATTAGCTGACCTCACATTTCTATTGCAAATTTGGAATTCTTGGATAATTTTGAGTCTATTCATATGTTTTTTATAGTTTTCAAAATTATTTTGGGCTTTTATCAATATTTTAAGTTATCTGGCGCGGTTTAGCCAGGAATCTGGGATAGGGTTTGAGATGGCGTCTTTCTAGATGGTGTTTTTGAGATGGCGTTTTTGGACACATTTTTTAGATAGTGTCTTTCTAGATAGTGTATCCCACCATTGATTGAATCTGCCTTGCCAGCAGCTGGGGCCTTGTCTGTGGCTGGTAAGGCCCTTTCCTACCTAGTAAAGTTAGGTCCCATCATCTGGTGGGCCATGCCAGTACCTACTTTGACTCCTCCCTCACCTGCTGGAGCTCCACAGTACTCCTGGTATCCTGATACCACCCTCAATCCCCAACAGAGTAAAAATAAATCACCTCATCTTCACATCTATGCTCACAGCTTGCCTAGGGATTGGAGGGTACCTGCCTGACTCTGCAACCTTTGGGCCCTTGCCAGAAGGGCTTGGCCAAGCTTACTATGAAGGACCAGGACAATTTAACTCTTAATACACTGGAACCAGGCCTTCCCTGGTGTCACCCCACTCCTCCCTGTCTGTTGTAGCATAAATGCCCACTTACCACATCTTGACCTAATTTGCTGGCAGCTTTGGTTAAACAACACCCATTCCAAGGTGTTCTGATGGATGATGAACATTTACCCCATTGTTAAGTCCCTGACAGGATTCCAATTTTCTAACCTCCTGTTGTATCTGCTTCAGGTAGTACCCACTACTCTTGGTTATTACAACCAGGAGCACCTTAGGGTTCAATACATTTCACAGAATATCCCCCAATCCTTCCTATTCATTGTTCATCTTAGAAGAAATTTAAATATACAAACCTGAAGCCAAAACCACAGAGCCTGAACTTATTGGATGTGAAGGCACCTTTCATATCAAACAATCATTACTATTATGTGACAAATATAACTACCTGCCCGCCTATTTAGTGCCTATAACTCCTCCTGTGACCCCATGGCCCAACCACCCACAAGAAACTGTGATTACCAATAATTCAGCATTCACCTAGTTACTTGGTGTCTTCTAAATAACCCTCACTGGATTAGTTGATTACATGGTGCCCACCAATAGACCTTGGGCCTTGCTCAGAAAATTGTTCTCCTATATTGTAAAGTTAGCCCCATCCTGTGGTGGACCCTTCCCTCTGGGCTCGCAGGCCGTCCACCCACAAGTACTCCTGAATCTGCCGCAGGCTGGCTCCCTGACAGCCATGAAGTATATGGACATTATGTGGCTTTCCATGATGATTTACAGCTGCCTATCTTTGTATCAAAAAAGTATCATTCTCTTCTTAATTTTTCCTTATCTCATTTTATATACTTTCCATAAGTATATACTTGACAGAGGTAAAAGATCTCCTTCATTAAAAATATTGGAGAAAGCAAGCCAAATCTCATTCCCTAGCTAAATTCATTTTAATTTGAAAAAATTAAAATCATTTAAAAATTTTTAACTTAGCTAAGAAAGTTGAAAATTGACGTTAAAAAATTAAAGTTTGTAAAGATATAAAGGGGTTGAGAGAAAATTTAGAGGATTAAGATTAAAATTGTAAAAATTAGTAAGTGCAGAAAATTGCTTAGAACTTCAGCTTAAGCTTACTCTTCAAAGGTGTATGGAATTACTTACACCCATTTAAATCATAAATCAAAACCCAAGAAAAAATTAATGTGGATGTCAATAATTAAGGAATCAAATAATGAAATTAATTTATTTCAATTAAATTATTAGAATTGATTGAATACTTAATCTAAATACATTTTTGCATTTGTTTTTAAGTCTTAAAAGCAAAAAAAAGATGAAAACCTGGAAATCGATATAAAATCTACTCTAAGTTCAAAAACAAACCAATTGTCACGCTAGACAAGAATAAGCATGCACTTGAAGACAAAAACTGTTTCCAACCAGTTAAAATAAGATTTTTAAAAGACAAACCAACCAATGAGCCAGAAAATGAACACAGATTTATTAGTCAAATAAAAAGATCAATACCAATCAGCCACTCACTTCATGAGCAATGCCCAAGCCTCCAGAATGCCATACATCCAAGCCTGCAAGGCTATGCAAGTATCAAAATCCAAACCTTATAAGAAGCAAGCAGATCCCAAATCAGCTGTTTCTTCTTACCTGCTTACTGCTGCAGGCCTGCAAGGCATTGTTTTACCTCCAGGATACCCAGCAAGATCACATGGTAAACTTGGTACCCATCCTCAATTTCCATCATCAGTATTTAAACTGATTCTTTGATTAGGAGCAATTTCTCTAAAAACTTCTTTCTGATCTTCTATACTCAATAAATCTATATTCTCTTCCAGATTAGTAGATACTAATTATCTTTAGAACATTATGGAGTCACGTTTCTTGGTGTATTTACTTATGCTTGGAATATTCCTGACATGTCTCTCTAATGAAGAAATCCTGCCTCCAACTCTAACTGAGAAGTATGAGGACTTAATGTTGTAACTGTGCTGTTTTAGCAAAGTTACAAGGGAAAAATATTTAGAGGATTGATAATAATCTTTATTGTAAGATAGTGATTATATAAATATTGTGAATCAATGGATAGAAGGAACATGATTGATGATCACACGGCTGGATGGAAGAGGGGGTGGCTTGATCCTGCTAATGAGTCAAGCGCCAAATTGAGGTATCCACCGTGATGGATCATCATTTGTTCATGTTGATTGATTTGGTAATCCGAGTTGACTTCCGGGTCTGGCTTCAAGTGGCCGGGTAATTGGATTGCGGGTCAAAAACCCGCTTGGTTGGAACCTTGCTGGCAGGTCGAGCCTGCGGTTTCAACACCCCCCCAGCTGAACGTCGGCCTCCTCAGGAGGCAGGTTGTTGGGGAGGTTGTCAGGAGCCCGTGCGCCATATTGAACCAGTTGTTGTTTGATGGCAGGCAGGGAAGTTTCTTGCTGCTTCTGTCTTGCTTTGCAAGGCCGTAGGCGGTTGTGGTGCAGCGTCTTGTCTTGCTTGCGTTTCCTGAGCCCTTGCACAAGGTAAGTGTTATTGTTATTTACCTTTATGATTATTGCTGGCCCTACTTTTTTTGGTTGTAGTTTGCTCTTGTTGACATTCATGACCCAGACTTTGTCTCCAACTTCATTTATCTGGCAGATGGGAATGAAGGTCTTTTGTAAGCGTTCCTTTTCTCTGGCTGCTTGTTTGCTGTTGGCCTCTATTACTTGAGGATCAGAATAAGGGGGGACTTGACTTGGGATTTCCAGTTTGGATCCTGTCAATGCTTGAATGATATTTGGCTGTGTGCCGTATATCAGTTCAAACGGGCTTTTCCCTGTGGATCTGTTCATTTGGGTTTGGCACACAAGTAACACAGTCGGTAGCTGCTTATACCAGTCTTCAGGTCTTCCGGCGGTGAGTTTGGCTAGGGCTTGCATGAGGCTACAATTAAGCTGCTCCACAAGTCCATTGGCCTGTGGATGGTATGGTGTAGTGACAGTGTGTTTGACCCCATTTTTGGCGAGGTACACATTGGTATTTTTGGAGGTCAATTCTTTGCCCCCATTGGTTATCAGGAGTTCTGGCTTTCCAAACTTACTGATGATTTCTTTGCCAATGAATTGTTGGACGTTGTTACTGGTGTGCAATTTCACTGCTTGGGCTACTGGCCACCTTGTTGCAAAATTGATGGCTGTAATGATGTATTTTTTGTCGTTGTGCTTTCCTGGCATGGGGCCCACAATGTCCAGAGCCCATACCTTGAACAGTAGTTGGGTTTGAATGGGGAGTACAGAATTAGGCGGGGTTTTGCTTCTGGCAAACTTTTTGCAGACCTCGCACTGTTCTAACACTTCTTGGACATTGCGGTATAAGGTTGGCCACCAGGCTTTATGTTTTAGGAATTTGTATAGATTTTGGCTCTTGGTATGTCCAAGATCTCTGTGGTAGCAAAGAATGGTATTGGCTTGTTGATGTGTGGGGATGTAGGGAATGGTTGTGCCATCTGACATCTTTCTGTGAAGAGTCCCATATACATCAGCAAAGAGGTGCTCATTCTTGATGACTGTTTCTTTGGTGATATTGGTTGTGCCTGCAGGGAATCCTTCATCCTTTGTACGTAGCACTAGGAGAGGCCAGTCTGGGTTGAGCCCATTTTCTCCCCTAGAAGCGCGGACATACAGGCGGGACAGGGCGTCTGCCATGGCAAGTTTGTCCCCGGACTTATATTGGATGAGCATGTTAAACCTTTCTAAGATTTCCATCCACTGCGCTTGGCGGCGTGACAAGTTTGCCTGTGTCTTGAAGTAGATGAGCAACTTATGATCAGTTAATGCTGTGAATTCTTCCTGCCATTCTAGGTAACAGCACCATTTGACTAGGCAGTGTACAATGGCCAGTAGTTCTTTGTTGTGGATAGGGTATCTACACTTGCCATCTGTCAGCTTGTGCAACTTGTAGGCTACAGGCAGGAAGTCACCGTCACTATTCTTAATTTGCAGAACTCCCCCAATGGATGCATCTGAAGCGTTGGTTTCCATCCGGTATTCTCTATCCCGTTTGGGGTATTGTAAGATGGGAGCTGTTGTGAGAATTTCCTTGAGGCGTCTAAAACAGAGGTCACATTGGGGGGTCCATACAAACTTGGACTTGGCGCCTGTTATGGCGGACAAAGGGGCGGTCAAGACGCCACAGTCGGGTATGAAGTGTTGTACATAGGCCACCATTCCCAAGAAGGTGTGTAGTTCTGACTTGTCCTTGGGGGGTGGCATCTTGCAGATGGCTTGTATCTTTTGACTGTTGGGTTTGATACCGTCCTTTGAGACTATGTTTCCCAAGAAGGGTAGTTGCTCCCAGAAGAACTGGCATTTAGAGGGCTTGGCCAGCAGTTTGTGTTGTGCCAGGGTCGCAAAGACTTCTTCCAGGTCCTTGTGATGCTGTTCTACCAAGGGGCTGTAGACAATAATACCGTCCAGGTACACAAGGGCGTGTCTGCCTATGTGTGGTACAAACACTTTGTTCATGAAGGTTACAAAGGTGGATGGGGCATTGGTCATGCCAAAGTTGAGTACCACACATTTGTAGGAACCGTACTTGGCGCAGAAGGCTGTCTTGGGGATGTCTCTTTCCTTGATACAAATCTGGTTGTAGCTTGCAGTTAGATCAATCTTGGAGAAGACAGAGGCTCCTCCCAAGGTTTCAAAGAGATTGCCAATTAGTGGCAATGGGTAACAATTCTTAATGGTGACTTTGTTTAAGGCGCAATAGTCTGTGACCAGGCGTAAGCTACCGTCCTTTTTAGCCACAAAGAATACAGCGGCCCCAAAGGGAGACTGTGAGGGGCGGATAAGTCCTTTTTCAAGTGCTTCCTTGAGATAGGTGTGCAGGGTGTTGTCCTCATTTGGGGTCAGCCTGTAAATGGGGCGTGCCTTGGGTACGGCCCCCTTGAGTTGGATAGAGTGTTGGATGTGCTTCTCAGGGTTAGACCAGGTAACGCTTCCTTAAAGATTTCTGGGTGACGGGCCACAATGTCGCAATCTTGCGGCGTGGAGATGTCCTGGTGGTCCTTGAAGTGTATGATTTCATACTGACAGGAGTCCCAGTCAATTGATTTCAGGTTTTCCTTCTCATCTGAGGTCTCCGTGATGCGTACAAAGACGTTGTCTTGTAGGAGTTGGTCTACAGAGTCTGGGTAGATTTGGTGGTTGACACCTTCACGCTTGATGGTCAACACTGAGGTCGCCCAACCCACGTGGGGGTTGTTTTTCTGTAACCAGTCTAGTCCCAGTACAATGTCAAACTTAGGGAAGTCAATGATGGGACCTTGGATGGTGGAGTGGAGGTTCTTGAGCATGACAGAGAAGGGGGCAGTTTCTTTTGTCACAGCAATGTGATATTCATCAGCCAGGACCACATTTTTAATCCGCAAAGGATTAGTGGCCAGCTTGAATTTATCCAACAAGCTGCTATTGACTAAGGTTCAATCTGCGCCCAAGTCCAAGAGAGCTGAGCCTGTGTAACTGCAAAAGCAGAAAGGGTAAGACATCAATTTATTGGGATGTCTGGAGATGGTGTATAGCACCAGGTCTTCCGAGGGCACTTGGATCATTGGGCATTGGTCCACGTCCTTGGGTTGGTATTCATTGTTGGGCAAGTCAGGAGTTGCGTGGGGAGAGCTTGGCTTGCTTAGTGCTCTCCCCGGGCTTTTCCCTCATCTTGGTTGCCTTGGGTGGCGGTGACATGGAAATGGGTACAATTTGATTGGCCGTTGTTTCTGTTCCCATTCCCATTTGATTGTGTGGGTTTGTTGTTGTTGTTGTTGTTGTTACCATTACCCCCAGGAGGTGGTCAAGAGGAACGCCCACTTGAATGTGAGTCCTTGCGTCTCTCTTGTTTCTCAGTCTGTGCCTTGTGAAGAGCGTTGGATGTTTGCTCCGCTTTTTCTACTTCACGGTACAGGCTTTGTAAGTTGGTAACTTGGTCCAGGTTCACATGTCTCATTACGTGCAACTTGAGGGCGTTGTAGTACATGAGGTGTGTTGCTGGAGTGTCAAAGGCCATGTTGGATGGGGCGCAGAGACAGAGTTCCTTGTAGGCGCAGGTGAGTTCTTTGACAGTGCCTGTCTGGGTTAGGTTCTTTACTTGGTGTATGATCATGAGTGATGTATCCTTAAGCGCAAATCTCACCAAGAAGTCCTGTTTGAAAGTGTCCCAGTTCTTGTTGGTGTGCTCTTTGTGCCACTTGTTGCACCAAGTGCCAGCATCATGGGTAAGACAAATGGAAATCTCTGCAATCCAAAAACGCTGTGGGCACTCCATCTGAGCCAACTTGCTTTGGGCAGACTGAATCCATGCAGCAGCATTGTTGTTGTTGGCCCCTGTGAAGGGTTCCAAGGCGGCGCTGCAAAGTCTTTGTGCTACATAGGCGGGCATGGTGGTTTTGTCAGCTGGTTGCGGCATTGAGGGAGGTGCCTGAAAGAAACCTTGTGCAGACATGGCGTTGAAGGCGGGTAGCAGGATCACCATGTTTTGGTAGAGGACAAAACCATCAGGTATCGCGGTACCAGGAGTATAAAGAGTCCAGTCGGGCAGGAGGTCAGACATAATTCTGTTGAGGATTTGTTGGCTGCAGCGTGTGCGGGCAACAGCGGAATTTTTCAAGATAAGGTAGGATGGAGAGCCTACCTGTGCTACAATGTCGTAACTGTGCTGTTTTAGCAAAGTTACAAGGGAAAAATATTTAGAGGATTGATAATAATCTTTATTGTGAGATAGTGATTATATAGCTATTGTGAATCAATGGATAGAAGGAACATGATTGGTGATCACACAGCTGGATGGAAGAGGGGGTGGCTTGATCCTGCTAATGAGTCAAGCGCCAAATCGAGGTATCCACTGTGATAGATCATCATTTGTTCATGTTGATTGATTTGGTAATCTGAGTGGACTTCCTGGTCTGGCTTTGAGTCGCCGGGTAATTGGATTGCAGGTCACAAACCTGCTTGGTTGGAACCTTGCTGGTGGGTCAAGCCTGTGGTTTCAACATTAATTTTGTACTAATTTGGCTCCTAACGCCGCCATATGCCCTATGTTAAGGCAGCTCATTTCCCCCCCATTGTTCACTCTCATGCTCCTTGTATGTCCTTGCCTACACCTCCTCCTATTATCTGCTATACCAATCTAATCCCTTCTTTGGAAGGTTTCAAGTTGTTGGTCAGTTAAGAATGTGTTGATGGTGGGGATTCTGGTAGAATCAGCCTTAGTTAAATTCAATCTTTGGGCCCTTCTTTACACAGTTACACTAGTTTTAAAAGCTATGGCAACAACCAAAAATACTTTGGATTTAAACAGGAAAACTCAGATGTAAACAAAATTAAAAGTAATAAATTTATATTGATTTACAATATATTTATCTATTTTTAATTTTTGTTTACATCTGAGTTTTTTTGTTTAAATCCAAAGTGTTTTTGCTTGTTGCCATAGCTTTTAAAACTACTGTAGAGATCACCTATCACCAATCTAATTCCTGGTAAAAGAAAATCTTTATTTATTGCAAAAGAAATGTAACAGTTAAAACAGTTGAAATTGATGCTTGGGGTAATAACCTTAAGCCACATAACAGTGTTAAAAAGTAAAATAAAGGGGGCAATAAAGCTCAAGTTTCCCTTTGAAAGCAGTTACAGAAAACTACTTGAAACACAAAAAACTGCTGATAGCTGCTGACACAAGCCATTGAGCAAAAATTAAAATTTTCTTCAGAAAAGCAAAAGCAAAAACAGTAAAACTGAAAACAAGGCACTAAAATCTAAAATTGAAGGTAAGAGTGGATATTTAAAATATAACATTTCCAGTTCTTTAGGAAAAACAAAAACAATCAATACTTCAAAAAATAGTAAAAAGCCTGCCCTTAATGACAGAACATTACATGTCAGAGATCCAACCAGTGGGGGGTTCCTGGGAACTTGCAGGTGGACAGCCCGCGGGCCCAGCAGGGAGGACCCACCACATGATTGGGGCTAACTTTACAATATAAGATAATTATTTTCCCAGGATTGCCCAAGGTCTGCTTGCAGGCACCATAGAATTGATCAGACCGGTAAGAGTGATATGCATCACCCCAAATATCTGGGTGGAAGTGGATTCATTGGCAGCAACAGATTCTTGCAGGTGGTTGGGCCGCAGGGTGTGGGGCGGTGTTATTGGAATCAAATATGCAGGCAGGTAGTTGTACCTGTTGCGGAATAGCAGAGGGGGCCGGGTAATCTTGGTGCCCTCTTTATAAAGGATCTCTGTCTCTCTAGTTCTAGCCTTGGGGTTGTTTATTAGAATCTCCTCTAGGATAAACTCTAAATATGCAGGGTTGGGTGGGTACTCGGTGAAATGTACTGGGCCAAAGGGAACTCCTGATGGACAATAAAGGTCGGGCGGCTGGTCCGCAGTTTCTTGGGGTAAATAGGTGGGAGGCAGGGAACCACAGAAGTTGGTCTGCAGATGAAGTAGAACTAAAATCAGATATGGGATGACTTAGTTGAACCAAAGGTTCATGACACTTTATTGCAAGAATGGCAATGGGTAACTTCCTGGCGGCCCAGGGTATAAGTATACCTATCTGCCATGGAGAAAATTTTACAAATTTTTTTGGGCCTAATGCTACTGTCTACCAGGCTTTTACAGTCCTTGGTGGTATCTATTGTGGGAGTTAATTCATTGGCTGGTTTGAACTGAGAATACTCAAATTCCCTTGTTGGGTTGTAGGGTTGATCATCTCTGGACGGCCTGCGTTCTATAGGAAGTTTCTTTGTTTCCCCTTCTGTGGTGGCCCAAGTTATTTTGGGTTCTATGGCTAGATCCACCCGCTGATTGGTTGAGTTAACAGGAACCTTCAACGTGGGGAGCGTCGATGTAGGTGGTTTTGACTCATCAAGCCTTAGAGTATTTCCCAAAGTCAATCCCTGCTCTGGTTCAAGCCCAAAAATCTGCAGGCAGCCGGGCGGCTGGTCCTGAGGGCTGGCGGCCCGCAGGGTGTCAGGGTTCAAATCCTGTAGTTGAGGCTTTCCAGTAAGCATGGTCAATAGGAGTTTATCACTCGTGACATTACAGCTAAGTTATTATAATCTATAAAGTAGTTTTATGGCCTGCTAAGATGAAAAATCACTACAGTCTAAAAAAATTGAGGTAGATCCAAATATATTTTAATTTGATATAAATTCCTTGATTTTCAATCTTTTTAGACTGAGTTAATTTTATTTATTTTGACAGGTTATTAGCATAATTTACTTATAAATTATGTGAACTGATGATTCAACCTCATCTACACTCTGATTTACTATGTCTAATTAATACATTATATCATTGAAAACTGATAAGTAGTTTTCAAAGCTATGGTGCTAAGAAAAATGACTCTTCTGTAAGTGAAAACAACTCAGATGAAAACAAAATCAACTATTTGAAAAGGAAATGAACTTGGATGAAAACAAAACAGAAACCCCCCAAATCTACTGTTAATAAATATAGTGGTTTTTAAAGCTATGGCGCTAAGCAAAAAAAACTCATCTGTAACCAAAAATAACTCAGATACAAACAAAAACAACTCAGATGTAAGTGAAATCAACTCAGATACAAATAAAAGAGAAGTGAACCCATATCTACTTTTAATCAATATAAATCAATTGGGCTTTGATTTTTTTGCAGCCGAGTTAATTATATCTACATCTGAGTTGTTTTTGTTTGGATCTGAGTTAATTTTGGTAACAGATGAGTTTTTTTTCGCTTAGCGCCATAGCTTTGACAACTACTATACTTTTTGGATGGCGGATTTTAGCGATCCTTTAAAGCAGGACAGTCGCGCTGCGAATATTCGATCTGGGCGCACGAATGGTGGCTATGTTTTGTTATTTTTTAAAAAAAATTGGCTGCTCAGAGCCGCGTTCGCAGTCGCCATCGCGAGAATATATCGAATTGGCCATTTTTGAGGTGATGACTTCGATTTCGGCTAATTCGCTGAAAAGTCAAGTACTGTCGGGCAGCATTGTAGCTGTTGAGTTTTCTGAGCCGATCACCGCTATAGAGGCCTGAGGTTAAACCGCCACCATCCCGCCTTTATGATGATCAACCTCACTAAAATAGGAAGCTCGGTTAAGCGCGGGCAATTATGAAACGCATACACCACCCAAATTGCTGCCATCATCATACGAAATTTTAGCACCAGCTCGTTGCATCATTCTCCATGTATACATGTTTCAGACCATATCGCAAGAACGAAGATTATCCCAATTTATTTTTACAATCTTCATTGATTCCAATGCAAAAGCCTATATATTCTTTTCAAGTATGACAGGATTTATGATTAGCTTTGGAAGCGTGTTATTGAAATAATACTTGATTGATATCTTACCTACTTTAACATTGCCGGATTTTAAACTAAGCCTAGATAAGCTTAACATATTTCAATTGCTGTAGACCATTAGAAACTAAAGCTTATGTGATTAAATCCAATCTGCTAGACTATTTAAACTAAGTCTAAATGGTTATGCTATATTTTAATTGCTGAAGACCGCTGGAAATTAAAGCTTACGTGATTTAATCCAATCTGCTAGACTAGCATTGAATCGATTGGCGCGGAATTTAAATGAGGTTAGATAGTGGCGCTGTTTCAGGGATGTTAACTGCTCCAGTTTATCAATGAGTCTTTTTAGGGCTCTAATATCAATTGTATCGTTTCCATGATACTAATTTTAATTTAGAGTTTATATCGGATAGGATAAAAAATACGACTCTATTCTAAATAAATATTCATGTTTGACTGATTACTGTTGGCTGATAAACCAAATATAAAATTTGAATTATTTGAATGTTTTGGAAAAGTATGTTATTATTTTAAGTTGCAGCCCTGTATTGTTGGATAAAGCAGGTATTCATCTAAGTATATAATTTCTCAATGTTAAATTGGGGAGGATGCAAACTTTTCTTAGCTACGTTAGTCCAACCGAATTGCCTCTAAACTGATAGAAAGCATTGCTATTCAAACAGCCAATGAAATGGTGACACATTTCATACTTTTATGATGCTGCCTTTTTATTGGCTATACAAATTTTAGCGTTTCACAATCTAAATTGGGGCAACTCCGGTGGACTATCAAGCTAAGAAAAGCTCATATAAGGAACGTGACTAGAATTAAAAACTCAATGTCTTCTACTACCTTGACTGTCCGTTTAAAGTTGCCTAGGCCGGTTTACCACATCTTACCTCTGCAGTTTGCTGAGCAATATTGCAACACAAGCGTAAGGGGCATGCTGAATCTTTATCTGCAGACAAAGTCTAAGCTGGGCCCGGAAGAGGCGAGGGCTCAAGTCCACGTCGTGGGTGCGCTGATTTACTTCGCACCGCTTGCTGGTGGCATAGTGGCTGATTTGGCAGTTGGATCCTTCTATGCTGCATGCCTGTTTGTTGCCGTCCTTGTTGGGGGCATGGGTGGATTGACTTTGGTTTCGTATTCTGAAAATCATATATCAATCAACATGCTGGTTCTAGCTATCCTCAGCCTGGGCTTGGGCGCTTTGAAGCCATGCTTGACTGCCCTTGCCAGCCACCAAATTGAAATCGATCTCTTCCCCAATCCATTCAACAACACGATGGACAAGTACTTTCGCAACGCATTCATGATTTCAAATGCTGGCATCCTAAGTGCTGCTCTACTCACTCCCATCCTGGCTTCCTTAGCCTGTCATCAAGGCAGCTGCTACCCACTTGGCTTTGGCGTTGCTGCAATCCTTTTACTTGTTACGTGTGTTATATTTCTCGCAGGATGGCCTCGCTTTGTCAAGATGTATACTGCAAGAACAATCAATGGCACCAAACAGAAGTGGGGTGAGCTTTTCCAAGATAAGCATGTTGGGGAGGACATTCTTAAATTACTTCGCTTCTTTGTCATGTGTTTGCCTCTCTCCTTCTTTTGGATGCTTTACGACCAAGCAACTACGGCTTGGCAGATGCAATATGAAAACATGGGCCATAGTTGGCTGGGATTTGATGTGCGCACAGAGTTGATGGCCAATGTAGGCGGCATCTTCCTCCTCGTCATGATCCCCATTTTAACTTACATTGTTGATCCTCTGCTACTTCGACTTGGGTTCAGACTACACGGTGTCCCTCGCATGGGGGTTGCGTTCCTTGTGCTGATTGCATCGTTTGGAGTCTCCATGGCTGTTCAGACGCAATCCTTTGGCGTTGGAGTTGTTGAGAATGGAAGAGTGGTGGGATGCGTTGATTGTCTTTCTGGGGCGTGGCAGCTACCGCAATGGTTCCTGCATGCGCTGGCCGAAGCTCTGCTGGGCACTGCTACGCCAGAGTTCGCCCATTGCCAGGGCGGTAAACGGTTTCGTACATTGGGACCTGGCCTTTTATATTTGACAAATGCATTTGGAAATTTGCTTGTGTTTGTCTTGGACAGGTACTTCTTCCATGGCATGGATTACATCCCCCGTATGGGCTACTATCTCGGAGTAGCCACCATTGCCAACCTGACGATGATGCTGATGTATGTGCTGTGGTTCAAGCCACTTCACCAATTGATCCCATTGTTATCAAAGGATATGTCCAGCTCCTCCTACTCTACCCAAACCCTATACATTGATTAGCCAATCCCCAACCAAAGCTTAAAAGGTTGCTAAACATCCTTATTTAATAAAATAAACCTTTCTCCTTGTAATGATATGGACTCATGTAAAAATGACTTTTGATATTTTCAATTTAAAACCATGTTTCTGAAACAAGGCATCAGGGTTTCGTGAAGATAACACACAAACTCTAAAAAAACACGTTTGTCGAGATCCGACCAGATTTCCAACACGGGCCTGTAGAAAAGGTGCCCACCTCATTCCCGACACAGTTTTTTCGACAAATTATTTCCAGCACCTTGATTTTTAAACCCATATTTCTGACACGCATAGTAAAGTGAATGTTATTAAACCCATATTTCCGAAACTTTGGAAACCAAACCAAAAAACTTTAAACTATAACCTAAAAGATATATCATACCAAATAGCAGACATATAAGCAATTTATTCATAGATAATATGGCATTTGATATCCCTCAATATAATTTCCTATAGCTTATGCAGTATTGCCAGAGCTGACCCGTTTTATAGATATTCTCCTTCTTCATCTCATATTTTTTCTTCCCTGCCGGATGCAGCTTCACCCCTTTCAATCTGATCCAGCCGCTTTTAGAAGTAACATTTTCACTCTGTATGACTTCAAAATACTTCCCAAAATGGGACTTGCTATCCCTGACTGAGTTGTCAAGCTTTATACGCCATCCTTCAAGGGCAGAGGTTATCATCAGCCCCTATTCAAGCACAGCATGATAGAAGTTCCTGGGGCCCTTGTTGTCATCCTTGCCACCTCCCACATCCACTTTGTCACCAACCCATTGATCTTAAAAGTATTCCACAAACCCTTGGCAACAGCATCATAACCAATAGTGTACGGATTGCTCTGGAGAAGATAAAACCCTTTCCTAACATCAGCTGGTGTACAAAAGACCAAAATCACACCCCAAAAAAAAGTTGGTCTTGGTCACAAAGGTCTTATCCCAATGAATCTTCTTGTACAGGGGCTTGGAATGTGAGAGAGAGGCTAAACTAACTAAGTTTGGCTCCCATCCCAATGGGACAAACCACCAGGATGCCATCCAGTGAATCACTGTAATTGCTTCTCTAAAGGTGGACCACGAGGAGGACACAGGAGATAGCTGAGGGAATTAGGCGTTCAACCCCATCCACGTCAGGCCAACAAGCATTCAAGGGGTGCACATGAGAGTGCGCTCTACAACTAGGGGTGCTAGTTGGGGACTGGGGTTCTTTCCTTTCTGATGGGGAGGAGAAGAAGCCAAGGGTTTCACAATCAAAGGGGTGTCCAGATCTAGGTCAAGGGAATATAGAGCCAGATTGTCACATGCAAGGCTTTTGACAAGAGTCTTCCCAGAATAGAGGAGGTTCTTTGGAAAGTGAAGGAATCTAGTGGAGTCATCATCCACAACACGTGCAAGGGAAGAAATCTGGGTCCAGAGGTCTGGGGAAGCGGTCCAGATTAACAACAGAGCCAGGGCCAGAGAAAACACCACAAACTTGACAGCAGGGAGGATCATTTTTGAAATCTCCAGAGAATTTGGAGATCCTTGGTGTGTTTTCCAACGCTAAAATTTATAAAATCTTCCCAGGCAGAAGTTGCCACAAGAAACTTGATAAAAAAGAGGCTTAAAATGCCAGGGGGGCTTGGAAAGAATGTTGGGTGTCTTTAACCACTGTTAAAGTGAAAGAGAGTTTGAAAGCAAGCAAAAACAGAGAGAGTTCAAAGTTTACGTAAGTTTTTATATTAGCTACTAACTTAACTTTTAAGTTCAAATATGATTTTTGAAACCATAAGGTAACAAGACAACGCTTATACACTATGCTTCTCCTAGTGGTTTCAGAAAGACTGCCGGGTTTGAAAGGACCAGAGGTAAGGTAAGGAATTTGGAAATCTTTACTAACACTTTTCTTGATTTTAGAGAACTCAAATGAGAGGTCAAAAAGTCAAATAAAATATATTGTGTTCAAAACTGCAAATTTTATTTAGTTTTATAAAAGAATGAGCCAACAGGGGGAAGAAAGTCCCCCCTGCTTGACTTAAGGGATCAGGCTTGAACTTGGCAGATCACCTGACACCACCTGATCATCTGATTGGTTGGTGGAGAAATTTTTCAGGGGAGAACCAGGGAGACTGGAGAGCTCCAAACTAACTTAAAAGTCACCATTTGGCTGGCTGGTGTTGGTTTGAAGCTTTTGAGATTCATTTGGATTTGAGGACATTGATGTGACTTGTTTTGATTGGCCAGCCCTGATAGTTTTTAACAACTGTCAGTACCAAGCCAGCAAATGGTCCAAATTGACCAGTGTTTCTTCCCAGGGTAGAGCAACATAAGCAGGGGAGTTTGTGGAGTATGCTAGGACAAATATTTTTTCCACGATGTGAGACAGATCCTAAAAAGAATTAAGAGGTTTAACTGGGTTTTGAGTGGTCTTCTTTGTGCGCCGAGGAAAGATAGTCCTATCCAGGGCTAAAGGGGGAGTAAATTTACATGGAAGTCCTGATCCTCCTTTTGATGGCCTGGTAGAAGTGAAAGAAGTATCCCTTGGGAAGTGAACCCAAAAACCTCCTTGAAGGCCTCATACTGAGCATTCTCAAAGTCCAGCACCACAGACTTGGGATTCTCAAGCTTCTTGGGGAAGAATGAGTTTTCTGGATGATGATTCTTTGTCAACTGGAGTGTAGAGCTTTGCAATAGACCCTTTAAGAATCTTCATGCATTAATGGAGCCTTGCTGAAACTCCAAAGTGTTGAGAGAATGGGGATAAAAAAGCAAATGCTAAAGACATTTGGCAACAAAACAATCCTCAATGTCAAAATCCACAAACAATAAGCTCCAAGTAGAGGCATTGGGAGGAGACAGCCAAGAGAACTGGGGCAGAAATAATAAGGGCAGCAGTTCAGATATATGAATCAGGATCTTGCAAGTAAACTATTTGGCAGACTGGCTCAACCATTTCTTCAAACTTGGGCTCAGGGGTTGCAGCAATCATCATGGAGGCTGCAGACACCGCAAAAGCAGTGCTGCAGCTCACAAGAAGCCAGAAAGACATATAAGTTAATAAAGGCACCATTCTCATGAAGTTTTTTTGCCACATGATTAATATTGTAGTTTTAATAACATATGTCTTGTTGAACTACTAGGTTAGTTCTGAGTTCCAACCAGCCCATTATCAACCATATACTTCTTAGAAGTATAATAAACGAGATAAATGGGGAAATTAAGAAGAGAATGATAATTTATTTAGCAGAATACTGCATCCCAGTTGGGGTTCTGTTTATCTTGGCTGCTAACTTGCTCTATTGGGAGGAGAGAAGAGCCCACCATAGGTGGATGCTAACTTGATGAGATAAGATGCTGATTGACCTACCAAGGCCCAAGGTCCAGTGGAGGGCATCTGTAAATTTACACATCCCCCTTAGGCCTCCACTTCAATTCCTGCCAAATGCTTGGGAATTTCTACCAAATTATGTTTGAATTTTATCTAAAAGGTTACTGAAAAAGCCCAATAAAAGCCATCAATTTAATATTTTGGAATTATTCATAAGATGCCTCCACCTAACCCACCCAAGAGATACCTCTGGTTAAACATCATGTGCAAGAGCGGCCAGGAGCAGTGATAATTGCATCCAAAGCATATTCCTGATGTTAGTTGGTTCAGTTTTCCTTTTGACTATGTCCGTTCAAAATTTGTCAAGATCTTCCTGCCTCAAGAAATCCATTTGTATCCGCTCATATCATTGGTCAATTGGTTTGTGACATTCAATCTACCACCCCAATCCTATCCCACCCCTTAAATGGATGCAAGAGTTGCAAAAGACCTTGCTTCATTATTCTCTAATCTAATAAAGTTTGAAATTTGTTAGTAAAACTGGCCAGTTGGTTTTATCTGTTGCTTTCTGTGTTCAGTTGATTCCTTTTCCCCCTTTGGCCTCCCATGAATTTTTAGTGACAACCTTTTTGTTGTTACCAAAACCATTATTTTTATTATGGTTAAGAGCATGGTTCTATTTCCTACTAACCTGCTCCCCAATTCTCACAGCACCATGGTGTCAACTAACCCAGCCAAGGTAATGTAGGCTATGCCTGCATATCAACTGGCTGTGGGAGGGTATGAATCTGGGCTAGAGACAGACAGTAAGGTTTGGGTATTGGGGGCGCTTCCATATCTGTCTGATAGGCAGGCAAATAGTTGTACTTCTCACAGAATATGGCGGCTGGGTGCCTGTACCAGGCTCATTTGTGAAAGACTGTTGGTGGAGTTATCTGCTGGGCCAGGTGGTCTGTGTGTGGGGGGGTTCCTTCACAGTAAGCTCCCTGTACTCTGGTTTAAGAGGATAGTCAGATAAATTCAGTGGGCCAAAGGGGGCTTCAGGAGGACAATAAAATGCGGGCTGGGTTTCAGGGGCTTCCTCAGGAATGCGGGCTGTCGGCCCAAGATTTTCTGTTGGAACAGTAGTAAAATGGAAACAAACAAGACAAAATAAGAAATAAATTGGTAAAGCCATGGTCCCATAATCTAATTTATTTCATAATGGCAATACCATTTTAGCAAGCCTTCACAGAGTTTAAATATCATTCAAAATGCTAGGTTTGGATTAAACCATCACCTGATGACTGAGTTGCTCAATTTCTTCTGGCCTGAGAGTTCCAGGCCCATTCTGAACCTTCTGGCCTGTCATTTCTTCTATTTAAATGACCTCTATCTGAAGGTCTGTAGATAATATCTTCATGGCTTCATCATTGCCACTGGCGGTCCTGTCATCCTGGATCAAGAGACCTTCAGAAATTATAAGCCAGTTCATCCTTTGCCCCATGAATTGTGCATCTTCTGGAGTAACTTCTGGGTCACTTTCCAGCCAGAGGTCACATGGCCAGGCAGCCCAAACTTCTAGCCAATCATCTGAAGTCACTTCAGACTTTGAATCTTCATGCTAAGCAGCAATCCCCTTTTTGGATGGCCTTTCATCTGTGACAGAAGTGACACCATGTTGGTTCAGCGCTTCCAGCAATCTAAATTGGTCTAGATTAATCACCAGCCTATGACGTTCTTCTGCACTCTGAAAATTTGTGGCCAGACAGGCCTGCAAATTCCACTGATTAATCAGATTTGAATTGCTGCCTGTTCCAGCTCTCTCACTAGTTAACAGTAAAAAACACAGGTGGCCAGCCTGAGGGTCTGCAGAAACCTAAAATAATCAGAGCCTGGTCCCAAGTTTGATTCTCCTAGTTGGAGTTTATTGCTTTTCTTTAGGAGAAATGTCATTCATGAAATTATTGAATATGAGTTTATAGTATTATATAGTATCATGAGAAGCCACATACTGTCCATGCACGTCATGGCAGTCACAAGGCTTGTCCAATTAGTGTTTTGCTTAGGACTCAAAAGGTTTGATCCCAGTAATAGATGGGTAATTGATAAGAGTGCCACCAACTTAATGATTAGTTGGGGAGTCACTCAGGAAATTACTTTCCCAAGAGGGAGTAATTGAAGATGTTGCAACACCATATATATGTTTATGACAAAATGCTGGTATCATCAGGGGGAATTTACTCAATCATGCCATTTGAATTGACCAAAAATTTTGTGACATCATATTTTGATTTTTGGGTCAAAATACTAAATTACCTAATTCTTGCGTCTTAAGGCTTGAAACTGTGATGGAAATTGCGGGATAGTAGGAAGCTGTCTCTAAGTGGTGGGGAATTACCACCCAAATCCACATATAGTTAATGATTAACCACCAACGCAGCTTCAGATACTGTTTTGTAAAATTTCCAAATGAGATACTAGGATTAAGTAAAATCATTAATCCTAACCAGAATAACCTAAGATAAATAGCCTGGGAAAGCATCAGAGAGTCTTCAAGATAAAATTCTGGACATTGAGATACAACAAGATTTTCTGCTTCAAAGACGGGTGGAACAACTCCAAGATTGGTAGGCATTGAACTAATATTGGGCGGTGCCAACAACGTAGTACCAACAACTGGGCCCCATCTGCCAGTAATAATTCTGCTGAGAATCAGATTTTAGGGGATGTAACGCAACAACCCAACTACTAGATGCATTTCTTAAAATAAAATTAGACCAAGGGATAAGTGTTTTTTATTGAGTAAATTTTGGGAGGACTCAACTCTTAGAGTTGAAACAGTGAAAATTATTCAATATATATCAAAAATTGACTAAGCAATACCACCTGGATCCTGGGCTCCTATTCCTTCTACATTATCAAGTAAGTATCTGGTCCAGGCTGCAAAGAACCCTTGGGTGATTGATTTCTGACAACCATGCTGATTAACAAGCTCAAATCAGGTGACCCTCAAATTACTTCAATTTATCAACATCAATTTGAAAGGAGTAATTGGTTTCAGTTGGAAGACTGGAGCAGCCATAACCCATTTTCAATTGACCGTTTGATTTAAATCCATTAATTTGGTCAATTTTGGTAAAGGTTTTCTGGCTTTTCAAGCCTTTCTATTTGGCCAAATAATTCCCGGCATGATGGAACCTACCGTGACATTACCCTCTGCTTTAGCCCTGGGCACAATACCACCATCCAAAAAATGGGACAAGGAGAAGTTTTTGTGGGTAGAGGGAAGTTTTATTGTGGCTAAGGTAAGCTCAGTGTGACTAATGGCAGTTGGGTTGCAATCATAGAACTCTTGGATAAGATCTGGAGAGTTAGAGCAATCATAGCAGGGAACCCAAGAGTTTTCAGAATCAGGATAACCTTTCCAAGATACCAAATATTCCAAACAGCAGCAATTCTTGTGGGAAGCCAGAATATAATTTAACTCATACTCAGGTTCTCCTTCCACAATAATGGGTTGGGAAGAAGGAGTCTCTGTATCCTTAAAGGGAGTAAGAAGGCATTCATTAAAGGTGTGGAAGATCTTAAAAGCTGAGGGTAAATCTAGCCAATATGCGGAGGGACCAATTTGATGTTCAAATTTGAAGGGATCAACTTGCTTAGGCCCTAACTTGCAACAGGGAACCTTCAGTTTCATATTGCAAGCATCAACCATGACTAGATCACCTGACCTGTTGGTTGGACCTTCCTGGCACTTGTAATCTGCTTATTCCTTGTAAGTTTTCACGGCAGCGGCAAGAGTAACCTGGAGCTCCTGATGGACCTGCTTCAATGCAGCGGCTTGATCAGTTGCAGCTTCCACGTTGCTAACTAAGCGGGGACCCATGTTAGATGAAGGGTTATAGCCTACATTGGCATAGAATGAGAGACCTGAGTTGATGTGTATGGGGTGTTATTATATTTGAACTCTGCCATGGGTAGGTTAGCACACCAGTCATCTTGTCACACATTGGTATAGAAATGAAGGTAAACCTCCAAAATTTGGTTTACCCTCTCAGTTTGTCCATTAGATTTGGGGTGAGAAGACATGGAATAGCACAATTTGATCCCAAGAATTCCAGTAAAAGCTTCCCAGAGCTAGGTAATGTTATAATTGTGCTGTTTTAGCAGAGTTACAAGGGGAAAATATTTAGAAACTAGATAATAATCTTTATTGAGAGATAGTGATTATATAGTCATTGTGAATCAAGGATAACAGGAACATGATTGTGTTGATCACATGGTTGGATGGTGAAGGGGGTGGCTTGATCCTGTTAATGAGTCAAGCACCAAAACAAGGTATCCACTGTAGGAGATCAGCATTTGTACATGTTGTTGGATTTGGTAATTTGAGTTGACTTCCTAGTCTGGATTTGAGTGGCCAGGTAATTGGATTGCAGGTCACAACCCCGCTTGCTTGAAACCTTGCTGGCGGGTCAAGCCTTCTGTATCAACACCCCCCAACTGAAGGTTGGCCTCCTCTGGGGGTAGGTTGTTGGGGAGGTTGTCAGGAGCCCGGGCGCCATACTGGACTAGCTGTTGTTCTGTGGCAAGCAGGGCGGTTTTGCGTTGTTTTTGTCTTGCTTTGAAGGGTCTTAGGAAATTATTATACAGGGTTTTGTCTTGTTTGTGCTTTCTGAGTCCTTGCACAATTTAAGTGTTATTTTTTACCTTTAGAATGATTTCTGAGCCTACTTTCTTGGGTTATAGTTTGCATTTATCAACGTTCATGACCCAAACTTTGTCACCAACTTCATGTCTATCCTGGATGGGGACAAAAGTCTTTTGCAGAAGTTTGTTTTAATTTTCTGTTTGCTTACTGTTGGCCTCTATAACTTGAGGGTCTGAACAAGGGGGAACTTTACTTGGAATTTCCTGTTTGGGTCCTGTCAGTGCTTGAATGATATTTGGCTGTGTGCTGTATACCATCTCAAAAGGGCTCTTTCCAGTGGATCTGTTCACATGAGTCTGGCATACAATCAATGCAGTTGGTAGCTGCTTGTACCAGTCCTCAGGTCTCCTGTGATGAGCTTGGTCAAGGCTTGCACAAGACTGCCATTTAGCCGCACTACATGTCCATTAGCCTGCGGGTGATATGGTGTTGTCACAGTATGTTTGACCCCATTTTTAGCGAGGTATACATTGGTGTTTTTGGAGGTCAATTCTTTCCCTCCATCAGTTATCAGGAGTTCTGGCTTTCCAAACTCGCTGATTATTTCTCTTCCTATGAACTGTCACATGTCATTGCCAGTGTGCGCCTGTGACAATCCACATTTTTGGTGGTTTGCAGGCAGGGCTAATGTTGGCCAAGAAAAAGTTTGGTTGTTTGTTGCAGGTAGAGGCCTAGTAGGTAACATAGGACTACTAGGGGTAAGTAAGGTGAGCCTAGTAGATAACATAGGACTACTAGGATAAGTAAGACCTGGCTGGTAGGTAACAAAGGACTACCAGAGGCAGATGTTGTCTCCACCCAGCAGAAGATATTGGCTGCTTTGGGATATAGTGCTTCACCTTGCAGGAAACTGTGGCTGCAGAAGGGTAAAGACTGAGATAGCAAGCAGGGAACTTTGTCTGTCTGGGGGGAGTAGGTTTTGGAACCCTGGTGGGTAACGTGGGCTGCCAGGGAGGGGAAGAGCTTTGAGAGCTCTATTTACCCTAATACACTTACAGGAGGTCTGTGAGCAAGCATCCTACCTAACAGACTGGTAGGGTGTCCTCGTTTATGCCCCTATGGGAGATTTGGGGGGAACCCAAAGTGAGCATTGAAGGGCATAGATTTGCTCAGAGGTGTCACCAAGGCGGTTTGCTTGGGGAAGCAAGCTGAAGAACTTGGAGTGATCAGGCCTCTGGGAAGTAGAGCTGATTACTCTGCAACTGAAAGCCTAGACTTAATCACCTGGGTGATTAAAGACAATGCATAGGCATTAATCTATGGTTGAATGGCCTAAGTGGATTACCACTTACAAGGCCCCAGTCAAACGCCAGTTCAATGTAGACCCATGCCTGGGTCTACAAGTTCTGGTAATGGGGACTGAGATAAAGAACCAAGGTGGTTCACAGAATTAACAGGGAAGACTAGCAAGAGGGACTGTTTGATCACAGTGAAGGCTAGTTGACAAACTGTTAATTCATATTTAATTGTGGGAACCAATATGGTTCAGTGTGTAGAAGAAACAAAGGAGGTTCCTAGAGAGGATTTGTTGAGGAACTGGTTGAGGATAAGCTGAAGGATAAGAAGATTATGATGCAGGATTAGCTGATCATAATTCAGGATGACCAAAGGACCAGAAGTTTGTGTTGAAGAACTGAAGAGCTGAGAGAATGTGAGTGCAGGACCAGGAGATAACCTGAAGGAACTAGCCAGAATGGATACAGAGGCTGGACAAACTGTTTTAGTGTCTTTTGGGAGAAAAATAGCTAAAAAGAAGCAGTTAAAAAATAATTAAATGCTGCCTGATTATGATTAAAAAAAGGATTTAATATCATTTAATAAAAAGAAAGAGGAGATAAAATAACATACAGTTTGTTAGAACTGTGAATTTATTTAAAGAAGAGAATTGAGTCAGAAAGAAGCTAGAAAGAGGCCGGAAATGGAACAGAGAAACTGTGAGGGTGAAAGGGCAAATCTTGTCAAGAACAACTAGGAGGGGCAAGAGGACAAGCAGCAAGCAGGTTCTAAGTTGCAAAAAGTTGAGAATAACACGGAGAAACACGGAGAAACATTGTAAAATCAAGGGGTCAAAATTTGCCTGAGTAAAACATATGTGGAAGCGCTCAATATTTGCCGGGGAAACATGACAGGAATCACAGCAAAACTGTCTGAAACCCAGAGCAGTTGTTTACCTGGAGCAATAAAGCCTCAGGTTCAAACCAGGGTCAAGAGCAAGTCATCCGGGGAAACTTTTTTTGCAAAACCATTGAATCAAGGCATATGATTGGTTGTGAGCCAGAGTCTATTAAATCAGTGTTTTGAGGGCTTTAACTTAAGAGTTAGAGCCTAAAAAATGAGGAGCAGAAGCGGAAAAGTCAGGGCTTTTATTGGCTGAAGTAAGTTTTAAAGTTTAATATATTGTAGAGAGAGAAAAAATGGATAGTTTAAGCTTTTAAGAACCAGAGTTCTAAGAGGGATTTTTGGGTCTGAAACAAGAAGCTATAAAAGAGGGAGCTATCTGAGACTCTTGAGGGACTGGATCAAGTGGATTACAAAGGCCACAAGAGCTACAGAAGGAACCAAAGACCAAGAGTAGGAAGACAGAGCTGGAACAGACCGCAGGAGCCCAAGATCAGAACCCAGGAGCCCAAGACCAAAGTGCAGTAGCCCAAGACCAAGTACAAGGAGTTCAAGATATTGTTGGAAGACTCCAAGTATTGGCAAATCCCTATTGTTTCCTTGACCCCCTGTGCCATATACCAGAAGGTTTCTAAGGGGATCTTCCTTCTGAGAGTGAATAAAATCCCATTTCAACCCCTAAACATATTTCTGAGATACATTTCCCCTTACTAGAGAATGACAACCCCTTCCAGCCAGTCCCTGGCTACAATCCAGGAAACACTTGGGGACTGGTGGACAGGAACCCCACAGCGCCTTTACTGCTTGGGCTACTGGCCATTGTGTAGCAAAGTCTATGGCAGTGATAATGTACTTCTTTTTGTTTTGTTTTCCTGGCATGGGGCCAACAATGTCAAGGGCCCACACCTTAAAGGATAGTTGTGTGTGGATGGGTAGTACTGGCTTTGGAGGGGCTTTGCTTTTAGCAAATTTTTTGCATACCTCACATTAGTCTAGTACTTCTTAAACGTCACAATACAGGGTTGGCTATCAGGCTGTGTGTTTAAGGAACTCATATAGGTTGTGGCTCTTGGTGAGTCCTAGGTCTCTATGATATTGTATGATGGTGTCCACTTGCTGGTGTGTGGGGATATAAGAGGTGGTAGTCCCGTTGGACATTTTTCTGTGTAGGGTCCCGTACATGTCAGCAAATAGGTGTTTGTTTTTGATGAATGTTTCCTTTGTTATGTCAGTTGTACCAGGAGGGAAACCCTTGTCTTTTGTTTGTAGTACCAAGAGGGGCCAGTCTGGGTCAAGCCCATTTTCCCCTCTTGTGGCATGGACATACAGGCGTGAGAGGGCGTCTGCCATGGCAAGCTCAGGACCAGGTTTGTACTGTATGAGCATGTTGAATCTCTCCAAGAGTTTCATCCAGTGGGCTTGGCGGCAATATAGATTTGCTTGAGTTTTGAAATATATAGCAACTTGTGGTCAGTCAATGCCGTAAATTCCTCCTGCCGTTCTAGATAACAACACCATTTGACTAGGCAGTGTACAATGGCCAGCAGTTCCTTGTCATGGATAGGGCATTAACACTTTACATCTGTCAACTTTTGGGATTCATAAGCTACAAGCAGGAAATCACCATCATTATTTTTTATTTGTAGTACTCCCCCAATGGATGCGTCTGAGGTGTCAGTTTCCATTTGGTATTTCCCGTCATGTTTGGGGTATTGCAGAATAGAAGCTGTTGTGAGCTTCTCCTTGAGGCGTCTAAAACAGAGGTTGCTTTGGGGGGGGGGTTCACACAAACTTGGATTTGGCACCAGTTATGGTGGATAAGGGGGCAGTCAAAACGCCACAGTCAGGTATGAAGTGGCGTACATAGGCCATCATTCCCAAGAAGGTGCGGAGTTCCAACTTATCCTTGGGTTGGCATCTTACAGATGGCCTGTATCTTCTGACTGTCAGGTTTGATGCCGCCTTTTGAGACTATGTGTCCCAGGAAAGGTAATTGCTTGCGGAAGAACTGGCACTTGGAGGGCTTGGCCAACAGTTTGTGTTGTGCCAGGGTAGCAAAGACTGCCTTTAGGTCTTTGTGGTGCTGTTCCACCAAGAGGCTGTAGACAATGATGTTGTCCATGTAGACTAGGGTATGCTTGCCTATGTGTGGTGTGAATACTTTGCTCATGAAGGTCACAAAGGTGGAAGAAGCGTTTGTCATGCTAAAGTTGAGCACCACACATTTGTATGAGACATATTTAGTGTGGAAGGCTGTTTTGGGAATGTCTTCCTCCTTAATACAAATCTGGTTGTAGCCTGCGGTTAGGTCAATCTTGGAGAAGACTGTGGCTCTTCCCAAGGCGTCAAAGAGGTTGTCAATCAGTGGTAGTGGATAACAATTCTTGATGGTAACTTTGTTTAGGGCTTGGTAGTCTGTGACCAGACGCAAGGTACTGTCCTTCTTGGCCACAAAAAATACAGCAGCCCCAAAGGGAGACTGTGAGGGGCAGATAAGCCCTTTCTCCAACGCTTCCTTGAGGTAGGCATATAGGGTGTTGTCTTTTTTTGGGGTCAGCCTGTAGATAGGAAGTGCTTTGGGTTCAGCTCCTTTGAGCTGGATGGAGTGTTGAATGTGTTTCTTTGGAGGCAACCAGGGTAGAGCTTCCTTGAAGATTTCTGGATGATGGGCCACAATTTTGCAATCCTGAGGTGTGAAGATATCCTGGTGATCTTTGAAGTGTATGATCTCGTACTGGCAGGAGTCCCAGTCAATTGCCTTCAGGTTTTTCTTTTTGTCCAGGGTCTTTGTGAAGCGCACAAAGACATGGTTGCTGTCATGAACCGCCATGACATTATTATTTATAAAAATTGTGTTTTAACTACCTGGGCTGATAGAGCAGATCCTTGCCGTCAAAACGAGCTCTTGATGGTCTCTCTAGGTGAACTGGTTCAGAAGTTAATTTGATTTGAATATTTAGCCCAGGAGAACTCATTGATACGTCCCAAAAAGGAAATGCAATTAGGTATTGGGCCTACAAAGACAACGTTCAACGCTGTGCGGACAAATACTAGTGTATCTCAGCTGATACTGATCAGATTTGGACGTTTTTACGCTCAAATTGAAACCACAAAGCAGGAGCTTCAATTTGAACTATTTTTGGACAATAAACAGAAGCAAAGCGCAAAGTTCAAAGATTCTCAAAGGAATATGATGTCATACAATCAGCTTATGTCTCAGACTCACAGAATGAGCCCCCAGATGAAGACCCAAGAACCTCTGAGAATGATCTGGAAGAATAAAATCAAATGGTATAAAAAGAGCCTGACTTCTCTCCCCTTTATTTGTGGTCATTTTTGGTCCTTGAAATAAATAAATCAAATACATCCAATCTTCAATTTAATGGTTCAGAGTCAGAAGCCCTTGGGCCCTGACAGTTGCGTAGAAATTAATCCACTGAGTCAGGGTAGATCTGGTGGTTGACAAATTCACGCTTGATGGTTAACACTGAGTTTGCCCAATCTATGTGAGGATTGTTCTTTTGTAACCAATCCAACCCCAGTACAATGTCAAAATTTGGGAAGTCAATGACGGGGCCTTGGATGGTGGAGTGTAGGTTCTCAAGCATGACAGAGAAGGGGGCGGTTTCCCTTGTCACAGCAATGTGATATTCATCAGCTAAAGCCACATTTTTAATCTGCAAAGGATTAGTTGCTAGCTTTAACTTGTCCACAAAGCTGCTGTTGACTAGGGTTCAATCCGCGCCCAAGTCCAGGAGTGCTGAGCCTGTGTAACTGCAAAAACAGAAAGGATAGAACATCAGTTTATTGGGATGTCTGGAAATGGTGTACAGTACCAGGTCCTCCAAGGGTACTTGGATCATTGGGAATTGGTCCACATCCTTGGGTTGGTATTCATTGTTGGGCAAGTCAGGAGTTGTGTGAGGAGAGCTTGGCTCACTTAATGCTTTCCCCAGGCTTTTCCCTTGTCTTGATTGCCTTGCGTGGCAGTGATATGGAAATAGGTACACTTTGACTGGCCATTTTCCCCACTTTTATGTCTATTTGAACCTGTGGTTTTATGATTGGTGTTGTTCCTGTTGATCCCAGGGGGTGGTCAAGAAAACACCCACCTGTGTGAGAATCCTTGGGTCTTTCTTGTTTTCCAGTTTGCGCCTTATAGAGAGCGTTGGATGGTTGTTCAGCTTTCTCCACCTTGCAATACAGACTATGTAGGTTGGTCACCTGGTCCAGGTTCATGTGCCTCATTACATGCAATTTGAGGGCGTCATAGTGCATGAGGTGCGTGGCTGGGGTGTCAAAGGCCATGTCAGAGGGTACACGTAGTCGGAGTTCCTCGTAGGCGCGGGTGAGTTCCTTCACGGTGCCCATCTGGGTTAAGCTCTTTACTTGGTGTATGATCATGAGCGCTGTGTCCTTAAGCACAAACCTTGCCAAGAAGTCTTGTTTGAATGTATCCCAGTTCTTCTTGGTGTGTTCTTTGTGCCACTTGTTGCACCAGGTGCCAGCGTTGTGGGTCAGTTGGATGGAGATTTCTGCAATCCAAAATTGCTGTGGGCATTCCATTTAGGCCAGCTTGCTCTGGGCGGACTGGATCCAGATGGCAGTGTTGTTGGCGTTGGCCCCAGCAAAAGGTTCCAAGGCAGCGCTTTGGAGTCTTTGGGCTATGTAGGCAGGCATGGTGCTTTTGTCAGTTGGTTGTGGAATGGTGGCGGCCATCTGGAAGAACCCTTGTGCAGACATGGCATTGAAGGCTGGCAGTGGGATCACTGTTTTCTGGTACATGACAAAACCATCAGGTATCTTGGCACCAGGGGATGCACGGTGTCCAGTCTAGCGGGAGGCCAGACATGATTCTATCAAGAATTTTTTGGCTGTGGTGTGTGCGGGCAACAGGCAGAATTTTTCAAGATAAGGTAGGACAGAGAATCTACCTGTGCTATCAATGTTGTAACTGTGTTGTTTTGGCAGAGTTACAAGGGAAAAATATTTAGAAGCTAGATAATAATCTTTATTGAGAGATAGTGATTATATAGTCATTGTGAATCAAGGATAACAGGAACATGATTGTTTTGATCACACAGTTGGATGGTGAAGGGGGTGGCTTGAGCCTGGTAATGAGTCAAGCACCAAATTGAGGTATCCACTGTAGGAGATCAGCATTTGTTCATGTCGTTGGATTTGGCAATTTGATTTGACTTCCTAGTCTGGCTTTGAGTGGCTGGGTAATTGGATTAAAGGTCATAACCCCACTTGCTTGGAACCTTGCTGGCAGGTTGAGCCTGCTGTTTTGGCAGTAATGAATTGGGGCCTGCGGTCACTCATAATCTCTATTGGGATGCCATGTAGGGAGAAGATTCTATTCACAAAAAACCGAGCTGTTTCCATTAAAGTGATTGCAGTTGAGCAGGGAACAAATTGTGCCATTTTTGTGAAGCAATTCACTATCACCATGATTGCATTAAACCCGTTAGAATTTGGAAGTTCCTCAATAAAGTCTACTGACACCAACATCCAGGGGCTTGCGGCTGGTTGTAAAGGAACCAACAAACCAGTTGTCTTGTTCCTACTTGCCTTGGACCTTTCACATACCAAACAATCTCAAACGTAAGCCGCCACCTGCACTGTCAAACCTTTCCAAGAAAAATGTTGGTGAATTAACTCCACTTTTTTGTTTTTCCCTGGGTGACCTGCCGTGGAACAGGCGTGATAGGCCTCCATGATTTTGTCTCAAATAGTTCCATCTGGAACCCACAAGCAACCTTGATGATATAGTATTGATCCTATCTTGTGATAAACCTGCAGCTGACCCACTGGGTTTGCACATGCTAGCTCCAATAGCCTATCATAACCTTTGGACAAAGGTTGCAGAAACTTAACCTTGGAATACAAGTCCAGGTCTGTGACCTCAGCTAAGGACATGGTGGCCAACGTAGCCAGTGGAGGTAATACAAAAGGCACCACAGCTTTGTCTGGAATCATAGTATGTGTGTTAAACTCAGCGTCCATACTAGCATCTGGGAGATGGGAGGGATTCCTGCTTAGGGCATTGGCCAAGTGATTGTCAGATCCCTTAATAAACTTGTAGCAGAACTTGTATCTCGTCAGGTCACCATGCCATCTGGATTGAAGACCTGACAAAACCCTGGGTTGTTGATAATATAAAAGAGCTTTGTGGTCAGTTCTTACTACAAATAGATGATGTGCCAACATGAGATGGAGATGCCAATGCTTTAATGATTCCACAACAGCCAACAATTCCTTGTTGTAAATCATGTAATTGCATTCACAAGCCTCCATCTTCTGGGAGAAATACCCTACTGGTCTCTCAATCTCGTTGCCAGCAGTCTGCAACAACACACCAGCCACAGCGTATTTTGAATGCATCTTTGGAAACCACAAAAGGAAGCTCAGGATCCACATGTCTCAACACAGGTGACAACAACAAAAGAGCCTTGACTGCCGTGAACACATTTGCGCACTCAGGCGTCCAGACCAAAGTTGTCTTACCACTAGCCAAATATAAAGGGGCGGCCACTTCAGACAGGTGTGGAGTGAATTTCTTCAAGAACGTGCAAGTACCCAAGAAACTACAGAGTTGGGATACTTTCACAGGCGTAGCATACTCTCAAACTGCAGCTTTTTTGTCAGGGGCAATGGTGTGGCAATCCTCAAAGATAATATTACCCAGAAAGGTAACCTTAAGTTTGAAGAATTCACGTTTGCTTCTTTTAATGATCAATTTGGCCTGGAGGATGTGCTCTACCACTGCTGACAGATGGGCTTTATGTGACTCCTCATCTGGAGAGAACACCAAGATGTTGTCCATGTACGCAATGGCACATACACTCAGGAGATCCCCCAGGACCAAATCAATTAACTGCTGAAAGCAAGCTGGAGCATTCTTTTATCCAAAAGGCATTACCTGGAACTGAAAGATACCCTTTTTGGTTTGAAATGCTATTAATCATTCCATTCCTTTTTTCAATCCTGATTTGATTGAAAGCATTCAACAAATCAAGTTTTGAGAATACCTTAGCCTTCTCAACACACCTAGAGATCTGTGCTTTGAGAGGTAAAGGGTAGGGATCAGGAATTATAATATTATTCAAATTCCTGTAGTCAACACAAGAACAAAGAGAACCATCAGCCTTTTGAACAAACAACAACAGGGAGCAGATTGACAAAGCCTTTTTGAAAATATAGCCCTTTGCCAACATGTCACAAGTCCACTCTTCCAAAAATGTGTCTTCCTTCAAGGTTAAAGCGTAAATAGGGGATGCAATTTGAATCAGATCAACAGTAACCTTAAAGTCAAAGTCAAACTGAGTGTGCTTGGGAAGGACCTTGCCTCTGGTGGCATCAAACACTGCAGACCAGGGTTGTAAACATGCCGTTAAATCCAAACTTGTGGGGACAGGGATAGGAACTTATTAAATAGTCTGAGAGGATTGCTCCATTTTGGACATGCCTAACAGCGGAATACAAATAGATATACCCAAAGAGTGTTCCACCTGTAGCGCATTTTTGTTCAGTAAGGTGGATACATTATGATCTCTCCACCAACCCATCCCCAAAATGATAGGATACATCAGGGAAGAGCAAACAGAGAACTTTGCTGTAAAAGACTGACCCACAACTACAAATGGGTCATTATTTGTTAGATTAAGCCAAGGCGCCAGCTTAAGCATTTTAAAGACTTTTAACTTCTTTGGTATCATTTAAGCCGTAAACTTATGTTTTTTGAACATTAATATAATGCTTAGTTTACTGAATAAAAGTTTAAGGGTGTAAAATATACAAATAATAAAAATAAATCTTATTTCTATTAACTATATTTTTGCTAAAAACCCTTTTTTCTATTTTAATAAGCCAAGAATCAAATATATGAGTTGCATGGGAGAGTAATAGCAGCCCCAAAGCCATAATTGCTATTACCCTATCTTTGGCTCATATAATTAATTTCTTAGTTATTTTTAGAAAAAAAGTTGTTGTATTTAAAAGACTATTTACCCTATGTGAAATATAAGTTTTTGTTATGCGTCCAACTTCATGAACATGTCCTACTAATCCTTTAGTAGTATCAGCTCTCTTTGTTTCTCTGTCATCTGTGCAGAACTTTGCACAATAATTTATTTTGGAGTACTCCTTAACATCCTCAAATGTCAAAGGTGAAACATACAGCTCACCATCTTTCATTAAATATGAAAGATTAACATAAAATGCTTTGACTTCAAGCCAGCTTTTTTTAGGCCTAGATTTTCTATCATAGATGTAAAAAAAGGTTTTTTGGGAAACATCTGAATTATTTAAAAGTGACTCATATAAACCCTTTCTTTCTTCCTCTCTCTCAAAAACCATTTTGAGATCATTTATATTTTTTATATACATCTCATTTTCCTTTTGTTTAAATATTTTAGATAATACACCAAAATGACCATCAACAATACTTTTGCCATGACACTCAACAAATCTATTAAACTTAATTGTTCCTTTTATAATTTTAGGTACCTCTTTAAAAAGATAATATAAGAATTCATAAGATCTAAAATGATTAACATTATCAGTCCAAACTTTAATATTTTTAATATTCTTAAATTTATTATTTTTAAGCAGACTTATCAAATACTGACCTGAAAACAAAGAGTCATGAGATAAAATTTCAGATAAAAAGTCATGATACTCATATTTAATTTTCTCATTTTCTTTAAAAGCAATTGCAAATCCTAATAAAGAAATAGGTATTTTCTCATAAAAACAATTATTTGTCTCTATAGGATCCCCACCTATTTTAAAGTTTTCTTTATAGTCTATTACTATAACACATGAATTATTATCAAGATTATTTATATCACTAATATATTCTTTATTTTGATGCTTATAAAATTTTTCATGTAGGTCAATAGATTCCAAATTTTCTTTAATAGATTTAGGCAATGGCAACTTCTTTATACCCAAATCCTTTTTCTTCATTTCTAATGATTTTTTTAAGTTGCAAATGTTACACATATCAGTTTTCTTTTTGATTTTAATTATATTATTAGGAATAAGCTTATAGAAAGTGGAAAGTGAAATAGAAATATTGTTTTTTATTTTCATATCTTCATAAATTTCTTTTTTTTGTTTTCAATAAGGAGTATTTTATTTTAGTTGAGTATTCACTCAATTCTTTTTGTAATTCTTCATAAATCAATCCAGGGGATTTTTTAGTGAACTGGCTGGTTGGAAATGAATTTTTTAATATGTGTTTTAAAATATTTTTTATGTTTTCTTTCTTTACTGAATCATTTTTTCCTTTTTTATTTTTTGAATTTAATGATGCTTTTTTAGCATTTTTTATTTTTTTAGAATATGAATACTCATTTTTTGTCATTTTAAATCCACAATCCCAAAGCTCTTTCAGACTGTAGCTTGATGTAACCAATGCTCTTAGGGAAGGAAGGTGCTTGGCATGGGACTCTGACATCAATTTCTTTAGGTTGTTAAGGAAATCATCTGTCTTAGAATTTTGTATGACAGGTAAGAAGGTACTTTTTCCAAACTCTGTTGTTAATAAGAAATGCTCAACAAAGCTGTTAAGATCACTGCCAGCAGTAAAAAGGAATGCTTGTTTAAGCATAGAGATTCTTTCTCTCTTAGTAGAAGCCCCCAGTGAGAAGAAGGGTGTCATCTGAGGTGCAAACTTGATGGGTTCCATAATGACAGTGATTGGGTTCCTTGGCTTGGTTCAGGCAGTTATTGCTTGGAAATAGATGTGCAGTTATCAGAGAGGAGTAAAGGTGTGGATTGTAAAGTAAATTTCTGTAAAGTTGAGCTGTTTAAATACCATGTTAGCTGAGCTTTTGCACTACAGGCATAAATCCCCAACTGACCCCCAACTGATCTCCTTAATTTATCAATATCACCCCTAGAGTCTGATATCATTGTTTATTTACCCCTTTTTATATTCTGGTTAACTGTTGATATCTCGGCAAATAGTACTTCAATCTTGCTCAAACTAGTATCATTAGAAAGCCCTTAATCTCAGCTTTTGGAACTGTGCTGCAACTCTATATTTCAATACCAATTTAGTATCTTGAAGCGGCTTTGAATGTAAGCTTATAAAATTATTATTTGAAATAAAATATGCTAATTAACTCTTAAAGTATGATATTTTAATCAGTAAACTAAATTAAAAGTATAAATTATTATTTAGCTTACTTCTAGTAACCAACTCAAAAACCTTTTGTTTAAATAAACTTAAGTTTATTATAACTTTTAACAGTTCTTAAAAAATGAACTTTATATATCTTAAATCTATCAAAACAAAAATGTTATTTTTAATCACATATAAATATTTGCTTGTATAATTTAAGTTGCATCTTATTTTTATAGATATAATGACTAAGATCATTTTTTATTTAGTTTAAATAAATTTCAACCTTTATAAAATTTAATTAAATAAAGCAAGATTTTGATACATTCTTTTTTATGTTTGAATTTTTTATACATATTATCTCTAGCATACAGTATAAAAATATAATTTTATTAAATAGTTGTATAAAGCCATTTTATTAATATTAAATACTTAAGAATTTGAAAAGAAAAACTTTTACTCTCTTATAAGTTCTTATTATATATTTTCTATAAAATCTAACTTAAGAATAAATTACTTATGCTAAATGAGATCACTGAAATTTCAATAAAAGTTTAGTTTTAATTTTAGTTTTAGTTTTTTTAACTTTTTACTAGATTTTTTATAAAACAAATCCAAAATTATTTAATATTTATTTATTAAATATGCAAAAAAGCTGTCTGCCCTCTTTTTAAAAGAGAGATTCAAAAATTATTATATTTTAAATTAAATATTTTTAAAAAGCTAAGATTTTAGGCAACAATTTAATTTCCAACAAAAAGCATTGTATCAGTTTTATTGTATTTTTATGTTTCTCTTTTTAGAATGATGTCATTTTTTACTAATCAGCTTTCAAGAAAAATGGTGCATGAAATAAGATTGTTACTAGCTTTTAATACAGTTTAATTTAGCTGTAAGTAGAAAATGATTAATTTAATATAGGTTTTTATATTATAAGGATTAAATAAGATTTATTTTGATAAAATTGTTATAATTATTTAAATTTATTGATAAGAAAATTAAAACAAAATTTTAAAGTGTTAAGTAGCACAGTTAAGAGGAAACAGATTAATCTAACAGATAATGACCCAAATGTTACTGGCTTCTTCAGCTGGAAAGAAGGAAACATTTGACAGTTTCCACCCCTAACAAGCATTCCAGGGTGGTACTTGAGTTGTAGCAAGTTGGCAGTCTCCACACTCATGAAGTTCTTGGAAGCACTTTTATCCAACAAAATGGCTGGCTGATAGATAGTTTGGCTGTTATCAATGCTACCATAAAACAAGAAGTAACCAGAAGTAGATTTATTTGCAGCAAATGTGGCAATCTTGGCAGGGTCCTGCTTCTCTTTGGCGGTACAGACAGCAGCTAAGGAGGCAGGATGCTCCTGAAAGTAACGCTCAATCATTTCTTAGACAGCAGCTGGAAGAACAGGATGATCACAATCAATGGGAACAAGGGGCAAATCTTCGGACATAACCACAGAAGGCTTTGCAGGTATGACATGCTGAAGCATTGCCAAGGAACTATCAGGACCAGACACTACTAGGGCCTCATTTACATTGGCAGGTTTGTTTACCACTACCAATTGCAACTGAGACGGGCTAAGGGGAGAACAATCCTGACTTTAATTGGAAGGAACTACTGCGGAGCAAGGACCAGAAAACCAGGAGCGCGCAGCAGGTTTGTCCTCAATTACCAATGTATCTTGCTTTGAAGAAACAGATTTGAGACCAGAGAAAGAATTTGGCTTACCAGGGCCTCAGTTGTGGTTAACAGGGAATCCCAAACCACCAAATCCTAGGAAGTCTGGTCAACTTCTAACCACAACACTGAGAGTTTATTCACCTCAGGAACATCAATTGTATGGTAGTAGGCAAGAAATTGAGGAAGGAATATCAAAAGCGGTGTAGCACCCTGATGAAAGGCATTCAGCTTACAATATACTTTGAGCTCTCCAATAGATACACACAAATTTTTTAACAAAGGGTATAGAGATGCAATTTCAGTTAAAACACATGGATTGTGCTCCACCACAGACAACAACCATTCATGAGCATCCTCAGAAACCTTTGTCATCACATGGTAAACTTGGGATTTGTGACTAAGGCTTGAACTGGAATAGAATGATAATGCTGACAAAACTTCACGCAAAATCTCATCAGTGGGTGGAGCAGGAAAATAATCCAGATGCCAAAATGACATGAAACAACAGAAATAGGAAACAGAAGATCCAGTCTCAACAACTGCAACCAGAGATGGAAATCACAAAGTAAAGAAAAGTCTAAACTGAAAGCTCAGAAAATAACTGATACAAATAAACCTGGTAAACACAGATATCTTGACAGAGCAGGAGAAAAGAAACAAAAATTCATGACAAAATGCTTCCAAAAACACAGATGTAGAAGAGTTGAGTAATGTGACAGAAATTGCAGGATAGTATAAAGCTGTTTCTAAATGATGGGGAATTACCACCCAAATCCACATAGAATTAATGATTAACCACTAATGTGGCTTCAAATATCTTTTTGTAAAATTTCCAATTGTAATACCAGGATTAAGCAGAAAAATTAATCCTAACCAAAGTAGCCCAAGATAAATGGCCTGAGACAACATCAACAAATCTTCAGAAAAAAATTCTGGACATTGGGAGGCAACACAATTTTCAGTTTCCAGAATGGGGGGAGGAGCTTCAAGATTGGCTGGCGCAAAATTAACATTGGGCAGCACCAACAACAAAGTACCAATGACTGGGCCCCATCTGCCAGTAATGATTCTGCTGAGGATCATATTGTAGGGGATGTAACGCAACAACCCAACTACTGGATGAATTTCTTAAAATAAAATTAGACCAAGGGATATTTGATTTTTATTGAGTAAATTTTTGGGAGGACTCAACTCTTAGAGTTGAAACAGTGAAAATTATTCAATATATATCAAAAATTGACTAAGCAATACCACCTGGATCCTGGGCTCCTATTCCTTCTACATTTTCAAGTAAGTATCTGGTCCAGGTTACAAAGAACCCTTGGGTGACCAATTTCTGACAACCATGCTGATTAACAAGCTCAAATTAGGTGACCCTCAAATTACGTCAATTTATCAACATCAATTTGCAAGGAGGAATTTGTTTCAGTTAGCAGACTGGAGCAGCTGTAACCCATTTTTGATCAACTGTTTGATTTAAATCTGTTAATTTGGTCAATTTTGGTAAAGGTTTTCTGGCTTTTTGAGCCTTTTTACTTGGCCAAATAATTCCTGGCATGATGGAACCTACCGTGACAGAAACAGCTTTTTTGACCTTTTGTTGAAATATTCCCTTGTTTAGCTACAACCCACTTCTAGCCTTTGGCTTGGTTAATGTCAGCATATTTCCTCCAGGGCTCTTTCTTATTTTGAGTCCTTGATTTTTTGCTTTTGCACAGCCAAGCAATCCCAGTTAAGATGAAATAATCTGTGACACTTCAGGCCTTGGAGAGAAGAAAGTACACAGGTGAGAGTATCCTGAAATCATCTTCAGCATGCATTACCCAGATATTTTTGAAGCTACCAGGGCAGGAGGCAGATTTCTTATAAGAGAGCCAAACCTCAGCATCCTCCAATACCTCCAGGCTGCCTTTGTGAGTATATTATCATGGGGTAGGCAATGCTGAAGTCAGGTTCATAGAGAAGGAACTTCTCCCCCCTTGTTGGTGATGGTTAGCTCTTCAGTAGGTACCACACTAGAAATCTTCTCTGGATTGTATACCAGTATCTTCATCCTTGCCCTCTTCTCAGTGATGAACCTGGTCACAGCCTTGTGGCTGGCTACAACTGTCCTAGAAAAATCAGACAGATTCTACACCCCATCTTTAGCCAGGTAACTGGAGAGCTTATCCCTGTGGAGTGGTTTCTGCTCAACAATAAACCACTTAAGCAGGGACACAACAATATCCCCATGTGGGGAATGATTATGCATACCAACAAAGGGCTTGCAGATATCAAAACTTGTGGGGGGAAACCAGGGCGCTGCATGGGGTACTGATGCACTCAAAGAGCTTGGCATAGCTTTATTTCTCCATTATTTCTCCTGTAGTATTAGTCTTTATATACCACCAATGACCTGTTATAGGTAGTGGCCCCAAAGAAGAGATTTTGGAGATGCTTTGAGATGACAAGCCTCTCATATTTGCTGAAGCAGTTCTTGGAAATATATGGGGAGTATTCATGGATGCAAGATACTATTTTTGTGACTAAGCTCCCTCATAATTGGCTCTTTGTGATGAACACAATGGAGGCTTTTTTCAGGCATAGACTGATTTTAAAGGATCCAGGAAATTCATGCTTGCTTTTTATTATCCCGGTCTGACTCTTTTACAGTTTTTTGGGGTATCTTTAATGTGAGCTTTGATGAGCTTAGATTCCAGGAAGTCAATCTTGGAGTTAAACTTGTTGCCATCTGGCAATTACTTCCACACTTTTCACTTCCCATAGTCTTAGCTAAAGACCATCTCTCTCATTTCATGGTAGCCTTCTTTCAGTTAAAAGCCAAAAACATAAAACATAAAACATAAAAATGATTGAGGGGAAAGCAACCATTGTCACAAATAAGCATCTTTATTGTCAAAACAGCAGGAGCAACCAACCAACAAGGTTCCAACTAAGCAGATTTGTAACCTTCAATCTAACTTTCCGTTGACCTGTAGCCAAACAAAGAAGTTGACTCAAATTCCCAGAACTAGCAACATATACAAACAATGATCCCATACAGTGGATGACTCAATTTAGCGCTTGACTCATTACCAGGATCAAGCCTCCCCCTTCATCATCCAACTGAGTGATCAACACAATCATGTTCCTCATATAATGTTTAGTGCAACTATTTAATCCCTATCTCCAAATAAAGATAATTATATAGTCTCCAAATGTTTCCCCCTTATAACTCTGCTAAAACAGCACACTTACAACAATTTCTTATCAGCAAAATCCTTGTACACTTGTACTGCTCTTCTCAGATTCTGGGTGCATTATTTTAGGCAGTGTGAATGTTGCTAACCCAATATTGTCCTTTGGGGTTGTCAGCTTTTTCTGTAGGAGGGCGTCCCAGGTGGGGTTGAATCTGTAGTTGGCCTTAAAGGGGGACGTTCCAGTAGAGCTGTGGTCTTGATTTTTATACACAAACTGGGATATTAGTAGATGATTTACTCAGTTGTTATTTTCTTAGTTTCAAAGCATATTAAGTACTGTTCAAGGACCTGGTTCACTCTCTTGGTCTGCCTGTTTCTCTGAGGGTGATATTCAGTGAACAACAATCTTTTTATTCCCAAGTCTTTTGGGATTTGAGCCTAAAACTTGGAGGTGAATTATGGGTCTCTGTCCGAGGCCACTTCTTGTTGGAGTCTGTGGTTCATGAATAGTCTGTTTCTGAATAGGGTGGTGGTTTCCTTTGCAGTTACTTTGGTTGTTGTTGATATGAAGTGAGCCATTTTGGTGAAACAGTTGACAATTACAAAGATGGCATTGAATCCCTTTGAATTAGGCAGTTCCACAATGTAGTCCATGGATACTGACTTCCAAGGGCCTTCTGCAATCTGGAGGGGTTGTAGTAAGCCTTCTGGCTTTCCTTGCTTGGTCTTGGTGTGTCCACATGTATCACAACTGCTGAGGTATCCTTCAATCTCTGGCTTCATCCTGGGCCACATTTAGGTTCTCTGGATTTCTTTGAGAGTCTTTGTACGCCCAGGGTGTCCTGACATGGGGGAGTTATGGTATTCCTTTGGTATCTCTAAGTGCAGCGGACCTTCTGGTATGTAGGTGCGTCCATGTAGCTGTAGGGCGTTTCCATGTAAGGAGTAACCTGTCTGTTAGTATCAACTGTTGATATCTTTCTTTAAGTCTTCCATGATAGAGATGCAGTGCTGGTCTACAGTCTGAGCTAGTTGTATTTCTTCCCTTCTACTGGCTAGTCCTATGAACAGGAGCATTGGCTCAATCATGAGGGAGATAATAAGGATTTAGTGTTGAATTCCTCTGTTTCTTGGGCACTAGGGAAAAGATCTGCTCTTTGGATCAGGGCGTCAGGTACAATGTTAATCTTGCCATGTTTGTAACTGATTGATAATCTGTAGTCTGCTAGGAATAAGGCCCATCTGGATTGGCTCTGGTTTAGTTGTTGTGGCTTGAAGAAGTATTTCATGTTCTTATGATCAGTCATGATTTTCACTGATTGGTTGGTGTCACACAAGTATCTTCTCTAACATTTCAAGGACTGAATAATATCAAGCATCTCTTTGTGATAGATGGGGCAGTTCAACTCAGGTGGAGTGAACTTCCTTTAGTAGTAAGCTACAGTGTGCAGCTTACTATTATGCCCCTCCTGAAGCAACACCCCCCAATGCAAAGCTGGAAGCGTCTTTCTCCACAATGAAGGGTTTATTGTAAAATGGCATTGCCAAGATGGGGATGAAACAAAGGAGTTCTTCAATGACTCAAAGGCGGGTCTGGCGGTATCATATCACACAAAGTGGTGTTTCTCAGAGGTAAGGCGGGTCAAGGGCAAGCAGATTGAAGAAAATTTTTGGACAAATTATTGAAAGAAGTTTGCCAAGCCCAGGAAACTTGTGACCTCCTTGAAGTTCTTAGGTTCAGGCCATGACGCCACAGCCTCTATTTTGTTGGGTGTCATAGCAAATCCTCCTTTCAGTACATTATATCCCAAGAACTCTACTTCTTCTTGAGAAAACTCATATTTCTGGAGTTTAACAAAGAGTCTGTGTTCCTTGAAGCATTGAAGGACAGCTTGAAGGTGTTCAACATGTTCTTCAGGGATGCAACTGTAGATGATAATATCATCTAAGTAGGCTACACAAAACTGATCCTTGATTCCTCCCAAGACCATGTCCACCATAGTTTGAAAAGTGATGGGCATTTTGCACAACCCAAACAGCATAACCAAGTATTTGTAGAGACCTTGTCTAGTCTTGAAGGTGGTATTCCATTTGTCACCAGGCCTGATTTGGATCTGGTTAAAGGCATCCCCCAAATAAACCTTTGAGAAGATGTTGGCTCCTGAAAGCTGGTCTGAGAGGTCTTCAGGATTGAGTACGGGGTATCTGTTTTTCACTGTGATGCTGTTTAGGTCCTGGTAATTGACACAAGGACGTAGGTTACTGCCCTTCTTTTTAACAAAAAGTAAAGGGGACAAAAAAGGAGATTTGGAGACACATATATATCCCTTCTTTAACATCTTGTCCAGGTACTCTCTTAAGTCAACTTGTTCTTTCATGTTGCAACTATAAAAAGATCCATGTTTAGGGTGATTTTCTGAGAGGATGTGACGGATCCAGTAAATTCATGCTTGCTTTTTCATTATCACGGTCTGACTCTTTACAGTTTGACAGGGAATCCTTTAGGTAAGCTTTGATGAGCTTGGATTACAGGCAAGCAATCTTGGCGTTAAACTTGTTGCCATCTGGTGATCACTTCCACATTTTTTGCTTCCCATAGTCTTAGCTGCAGACCATCTCTTTTATTCCATGGTAGTCTTCTTTCAACCAAAAGCCAAAAACACAAAGCATAAAAATATTGAGGGGAAAGCAACCATTGTCACAATAAGTATCCTTTTTTATTAATTATTATCATGTTTCCATTATATACCAATTGGGGTACATTTTGCTGAAAACCCCTCCGGTTCCAGAATCACCCTGGATTCCTATCACATGGTTTATGACATAACAGCGTCATCCAATCCAGATCTTAACCAAAAAGATTTTCATACCCTTAACCTATAAAAATGTGCCATAATACATTCCAGAATCACCTGATTCCTTCCGTGGAAATGTATTGCTTTGGCTTGAAGCATTCCAGACTTCTGGTGCCAAAACCCTGTGGAATATACATATTCCTGATCCAAGCTATTCTTGTTCCAACTGGGAAACAGCTGATCAATCCTGAATGCATAGACATCATTGTCTACATTTAGTTATTTTTGCATTTAATGGTTTTTTGCCTTAAAAACCCATTAAACTGCTTTGAAACTCAAACCAGGCGCCACTGCGGCGCCTAGCAATTTCCCCAGGTGGCGCTCCAGCGCCTCAGCGCCTGAGAAATTTTGATAGCGGTGCCTTGGCGCTTTGCAAATCCATTAGGCGGCGCAGTGGCGCTTTTAACCCACTGAATTTGCTGACGCGGCGCTTTTAAACCACAATTTGGGGGTTTACTTTTGGCTAACCTTAACCAAACTTCTTGACACAGTCAAGGCAATTAAATAATATAATTAAATCCTCATTAATTATATTCCAAACATACATTAATTAATCTTCCAAGTTATTTACTCTGTTTGAAGACAACAAGTCTTTACTTGATACAGTCAAGTCCATTTTGGCCCTATGATTAAATCCCCATTAATCATATTCCAGGGTATATATATTAATTAACCTTCCCAGTTAATCAATCAGTTTAAGACACCTAGCCTTTACTTGACACAGTCAAGTCCATTTTGGCCCTATGATTAAATCCCCATCAATCATATTACAGGGTATCAATTAACCTCCATGGTTAATTAGACGGTTTGAGACACCTAGTCTCATAATCTGAATTGTTCAGATTATTCATTACGGCCCTCAATTAGTATAGCCTAATTGATTCCTGGGTATCAATTAACCTCCATGGTTAATTAGACGGTTTGAGACACCTAGTCTCATAATCTGAATTGTTCAGATTATTCATTACAGCCCTCAATTAGCACAGCCTAATTGATTCCTGGGTATCATTGCTACGCTGGAAAGTCTCTCCCAGGCCAATCCTATTGTTTTAAATTTCAACCTATGAAATTCATCACAATTCAACCTCTTTGTGAAACCACAGCCCAATGTGACTGTAGTACAGTCACAGAGGATGTCAATGGTGTAGTTGAACTGACTGTGTTTAGGCAAGGCGGTGGCTTCTTCTTCTGAGAAGATGGACTCCCAAGGTTTCAAACATTTTGAGATCTCAGCTTTGCAAGATTCCATGGCAATGTTGTTTAGTTCAGAGGTCTGCTGAGGGTTCAAGCAGGGAACCTCTAAGGTTTTGCTCTCATGAGTGACAGTCACATGATGGTTCTTATAGTCTAAGTTCAATTGGTGGTCAACCCACCATTCAAAACCTATCACTACAGTTTTGGGAAGATTCTCCATGATGTAGAATCTGGTGGGCAGGAGTTTCCCATTTAGCTTCAGGGAGACGGAATCTTTGCATTTGTGGGACAGGTCAGCTGTCTTGTTGCCTAAGGTTACCAGTTGGGAGTTTTCTTGAACTGGTACACCCAGTTTCTCAGCTAGACTATTTTTCATGTAATTGAGGGTTGCCCCACTGTCTAATAGGGCCATGGTGTTCACCTCAAGATCATGCTAGCATAAAATAGTGCCAATAATAGGATAGGACTGGGAAGCTTTTTTCATTGATGAGATGGTGGCTCCTTGAATTCCATTAGAGCAGCTAGTGAAGTCTTTGGATAAGTAGTCATTAAGGTGGCAATAGAAGCATAGTCTACTTCTGACATGGTGTTGGTACTATTTCAGGGTCATATTCAAGCAAGGTCTACTAACTCCAGGAGGCTGATTATTCCAAGGCTGTCCAGTGTTGTATCCTTGGGGTTGGCTGAAATATATGCCTCTGGCAATTTCCAGAAACTTGTCTTTGGGAAGGCAATAACAATGGTGTCTCATGAGGTTGGTGTGGTGTGGATTCAGTCTGTTTCTGAAGTGTAATCCAGATATGCCGTCAGGGATCTTGGCAGCCTCTTCCAGGTGTTGGAATTGTTGTATGTAGGTGTCCAGATTGTCTCTTCCTTGGTTCAGGCAGATGAGTCCCATTTAGGCCTGGATTTTGGCTCCTGTAGGGGTGGTGGAAGATTTCATTCTCTCCAAGAATTGGTTGTAGGATAGGAAAAGGTCCATGTATTCTTCTAGACTGGTCAAGAAGGTCTCTCTAGTGTTGTCATTTAGTTGGGCGGCCACCATCATAACCTTCTGAGCGTCATCTCTGAAGTTCTTGGGGTGGGTGCAAAACAAGACATTAATCAGTATCTTCCCTTTTCTGAAGCCAGCCAGTTCTATCTTGGGCAGTTCAAGGAGGTTTTTGGGGGCAGAGGTATTCTGGTTGGAAGTAGAGATTGTCACATTCTGTACTTGGGACGGCTTGGTGACATCTACTTCTTGGCTTTTGTTGGTATTTTGTTTCTTGATCATGAACTGTCTTATGTAGTAAGCTGAGGTCAAAAATAAAAGCATACAATATGCCCCTATAATCAAAGAAGAATAGGGGCCCAGGGTTAATAATTTGAATAGGGTTGACATACTGTCATAGTCCATACCAGCGTCCAGCTGAACTCCCCCAGGGGATGCAGGCCAGGCCTGAAAGGCCATGTACATAATTAGCATAACCCTGACTATATAATTCACAGCAGTGGATAGGGGGCGCCAACTTCCAGTATGGGGCACAACCTGATTGGCCAGCCCCAATACTGTAATGTAGATGAAGCCCAACTTACTGAAGTCTTGGGCAGGAGGCGCACTGGGCAAGGGGGGAGGGGATCTCCTTCATGATAGTTGGAATTGAGCCTCTAGAATGGCCAGGAGGAAGATCCAGGTGGTGAGGGTGGAAGAACTCCAAGTCAATGGTGCAAGGTAGCGTAACCAGGTGAACAGGGGAAGAGCCAGGAGGGAAAGGATAGGTGTGGGTTTATTGTGTAGTAGATTTACAAAGAGATGCAAACAGAATGATTATATTGGGGCAAAAATAGATAATTCCTGCAAGAAAATAATGGGTCATGGGTGTAAAGTTGTTTATTTTAATATGTCAACAGTGAGGAAGGCTTCTCCTCCTCACCACCTATACTTACTGAGGAATAATTAGCCTTTTGTGCCACCAGAGGCCTGGTGGCATCAATTTTGGTGATACTTGCAAAATGGTTTGGAAATTGCGCAGTGGGAACCAGGGGGAAGGGAATTGGCTGGTTCTTCATGATCATGGTTTTGGCTGCAGCATACCAAGGTGCCACAGCTATTATTAGAGCCCACAAGCAATTGAGCGCCCAATTAAACAATCAAATTATTGCTTTCACAATTTACCATTTCCTGATAGTAAAGGGACCCGATTTTGTGTTTAATTTTGATTTCAGTGTTTTGTGATACGTGGGCCTTGCAAACCCTTGTCATTTGTTGTCAGAAAGGGTGTTTTCCTTCTATAAAAGCAGTTGGCAATGACTCCCACGCTGTCTGTTGTGCTATCCCCAGGCAGGCTAGCTGATTGTCTAGGGCATTCTGGGCCCTGACAGCTACAAATAAGTCCTTGCTCAATACCCTATTTTATATAGTTTGTTTAGGATTAGTAAATTTGATGACCCCTTTGTGTCAAACTACAAGGTTTTAGCTAGCCTCTTGACAGTACTTTTACATAAGGCTCCCACATTCCTTTACTTGTTAAATCTAAACCCCAAAGCCTTGCACAGTTTAGTTTATAATCTTGTGTCTTATTGGGCAAGACCTTACACCTGGGATCAAGTGCACTCACTTGAAGAATGTCACCCCAACCCAGTTGGCAACTGGCTTTGATCCAGGACACACTGTGGTGCCCTCTCAAGACAGGAGCATCACAGAATCTTCTCACCCCTGTACATTATTAATAGGTGTCCCTCTTATAAGCACTCAAAAAAATGAAGAATAAAAAAGCATAACAGCACTATTCAACACTGATTAGGCAAAAGCATCTTTATTATAACCACCAATAGCCCATGCCTGCAAAACTTGCCCATCTGTGTCCATCACACCTACCAAAGAAGGTACCAAAATAGAATAACCCAAACGTGCTAAGAGAGCAATAAGACATCTTAACAAGGACTAAAAGAGTCAAAAGAGATGACATCTCTCTTCAAGTTGAGAGATTCTGACTATGAGTTATAATCTTGGTAGCCAACCATGACTAGCACAAACTTGACTCTGGCCTGAGAGGACTAGACATGGTCATGGAAGTCGACCCCAACAACACCTAGTCTATCAAGGAACTTGGTGCACAAACTACCCTTGAACTCATGCATCACAACAAGCTCAGATTGTGCAAGGCCAGACAAGCACAAAGATACTTCAACCTACCAGTATCCAAAGCCAAATTGGATACATACCAAGAACACCTCTAAGATACCCTAATGAGGATTTCAAAAGCTTGGCTTTCCAAGAGCCTGGGAGATGCTGCAACATCTTTGATTAATTCTATGTAAGAAACTATCCCCCAAGAAATGGTTTGATTGCTGACTGAAAGGTGGCTCTGGCATTCAATCCAGATATTACTCTGGGATAAAAATTTGAGTTCCATAAGGAACAAGATCTACACAAGCCTCATGACTTCCATGATCTACATGGACACTGTGTGGCTTATTGGTTAGCTATTTAACGCTCTTCTTCTATATTCTATACAGACTTCATTATCTTCTCTGATTCCCCCCTTTATTTTGCACTATATACTTTCCAGAAGTGTTTACTTGGCAGTATATATTAATCAAACTTGATTTGGAAGTGAAAATTTGTCGTGAATGCCGCTATTCACTGTATTTTGATTTTGCCTTCAGTGGGCCATTTCGAGGATGAATCACTCACTTTTGCTTTTGCCTCTTGAAATGAGTTGATGACTGATTTGGGAAGTACAATTGTTCAGTTTCTTGATCCTGTGCAACTCACTCACCCCACTAATGCTGGTGGCGAGTGATCCTACCATCCATGTACTGTTTTGTGGTAAAGCTACACAGTATATATTCCCAATCTTTATACCCAATAAATTTTAAGTTCTATTCACATTTTTGTCTTTGTGTCTTCTGTACTTCCGCGCCTCTCTCTAGCCACGACCAGTAGAGATTATTCTTCCAGGGCTGCAAGGTAAACACATTTGCCTTCCCTGTCATCTAACCGAGACTTAGTACGAATCCAATCCTAAGGTTAGGATTTCCCGTTGTGTGTCTGTGCCGCGCCTCAGAACACGACAAAATTGATTCAGGTTGATTTTTCTTGCCATCATGGTGGGGAAAATTTTGAATATAGGTTGAGAGATCTAGCTACAAATTCATTATTATATGTAATGAATCTTTTATTTAAGGTTTAATAAGGAACCTTTTAAAAATCTAGACTATCTTCAACCTGAGTTATTAAATAATCTGATTTAAACTGTGACTAACAGATAAAGAGTAAGTTTAAAAGTGAATAAAAACAAGAAACTGCCGAATGTTTTGAAGTTAAGAAAATAGTTATTTCTTTGAAACGCCTATTGCTTTATCAAAGCTAAATCAACTTGGTGTTTCAATACATATCTACTTAGTTTTAAAATGTGTAAACCTGGCTAAGAAGATTATCTTGTGAATTTAATGAAAACAGTTAACATTTGAAAGGTCAGGTGCCTCTTATTATTCTATCCACTTTTCAAACCTCTGATCGTTCTAAGCTGCTTAACGGCTGTTTCTTGTTATTAAGATAAATCATTTTACAACCTTTGGGATTTGCATCAAATTTACCAAAACATTTTTAATTTAAAATCAACTTTGGCAGACTTTTGTCTGGAATTTAAATATTCCTGGCCAAACTTCCATTTGACTTGATCAGGTTAGCTCGATATTGGCATTCCCAGGCGAATTTATCCAGCAGTATTAAACCAATTCGATCGATGTTCGATCTAAGATTTTAATAAATAGGATGTTTAAAAGGACATGCTCGGTTTGAATTTAATTTGAATGGACATCAAGTTCCAAGTTTAACCTGATTGTATCTTTTTGAAGTTTTTATGTTTACTTTATTTTGCTGCAATTTGCCACAACTTAATTATAACCTTGTTAAATCTCTACTTTAGCTATCGTATAATTATTACATGATAGGTAACAAGCACAAAAAATAATAAACTTGCCAGTTAAATAATATTTTCATAAAAAGTCTGCCAAAAAGCAAAAATTGCACTACATTAAAAAACAGTTAAAATACAAGAGCAGTGAATTTTAAACCAATACACCAGTAGCGCTAGCTAAACCTAAATGTTTAGATTAACGCTTGCGGTTAGATAATTTAAGCTTTGTCATGGTAGTCATGAGCCTCTTTTGAACATCAGGCTGCTTGCTCTTATCAACGGGAGGTTCGATACGCTTTTTAGGTGGCCCAGTGCCAAGGCGTCGACTGGCTGCAGCCTGAGATGTACGATTAACCATGTTTGTCCAACGCGACATAAGCTGGTCAGCAAGCTTTTGCACTTCCTGAGTGATGCGGTCGCAGGATGCGTAAAATTTGACAATGCGGCCTATGTATGAGGAGCGAAGCATCTCAATTGTAATTGGCATTTGAGCTAAAATAAGCAACAGGTCGCGCTGAATGTTGATGATGGGCAGGGTGCCATCAGGGTGGGGCTCGAGAAAAAGACGCACTTCTTGAAGGATGCCGACTTCTAATAGAGAATTCTGATTGTATGCTCTGAGGGTCAGCCGTGTAATTGGGCATAAACTTACTTGCTCATAACTGAGACAATTTCAGGAAGCAAAGCGAACCTATACAGCCCAGGGTTGCCCTGTTCAAACTCTCTCGCATCAGCGTTGTATGCATCCACCATCTTGGCTTGGATACGCATGGCAACAGCATCCGCTTCATCTTCAAGTTCCTACTGTTTTAGTACATTTCCGCTAGCTAACGTACATGTGCCCGTTTTTTCTTAGATTTTTTCGGGCCGTCTTGGCCCCTTCCACCAGATTTATGTTTCTTTTTGTAAGCTTTAGGATCATCGTCTTCCAATTCTGATAAATCTTCATCGGCAATCCCACTTTCATTTGCTTTGATACGCGAGATCTTTGCTGTTTTTCTACCTTGTATTAGACGAAACTTCAAAGCAGCTACCTTTTCTTGGCTGCTAGAGTTTCAAATTGATCGTCGTAATCAACATCATCTTCAACTCTAGATGGACCCGCCTGTGCATTGGAATATACTTGATTATCAATATCCTGAGGGGAATATTGTTCATCTTCACCATCATAATTTACTCGAATATCTGAAGCCTTCATGGCAATAAATCTTGATACGACATTATTAGTTTGTCTGAACATTGGTTGCATTTTATTAGCTCGATCATACGAACATAATTTTAAGATAATATAAAGCATAAAACAAGAAATGACTCCCGTTTTTTTAGGTGAAAGCGTCTAGGAAGACCCAACTTGAAAGTAAAATGAGCTTAAAGCATTTGAATGAAGTAAAATATCATCAGCAAAAATATACAAAACCGGAATAAAAACTTGTGTCTTGATATTGGATTTAACTTAAAGTCATCTATATTTTAACTTTTATCAAAAAGTATAGGAACAACAGCTAGGAGATGAGCAAAGCGATATCTATTTCAACGAAAATTGCAAAGAACATATACCGCCTAAACAAGAACGACCTTAGGCAAATAATTAAAATTACATATTTAAAAGAATTATCTTTGTATAGAAATATTGCTTTCTGTAAAAGCATCGCGTACTATTCTTTTTATGAAGCTACTGATAGCCACTTGATAAAATATTTAAAAATAGCTGAAAATTAACCACAGTGGCTTTGAAACTCTTCTTTGGTTTATTTCATTCTCAAGAAAGCCAATTTAAGGATATACGATGGTGATTGCGACAAAAAGGAACTTAATTTAGCTACGAGCAACTAAATCGGCAAGAATTAGGCCGAATAACTACGCATTTTTCAAATTTGTTATATTTGAGCTTCAAAGTTTACATTGACTTACTGGGTTTAATTTTATTACTGAGCTTAGCGTATGTGTCTAAGAAAAGAATATATGGTATAGCAGTTTATTTAGAGTTAGGGCCGCAGCGTATCACCCCCGGACACAATCCGGATTCTGTCCGGTGTTCTAAAAATCTGGAAGTTGATATGTTTTTGTATTTAAACCTATTTTAAAGCCTGCATTTCGTGAATGCCGGAAAAAAGACGACTTCTATCCGGGGGTGGTACACCGTAGCCCTATTTAGAGTGCATCTGACATCGGTTTTGATAAAGATCGATTCAAATGTGTTTGCGGCCCGCCTTTTGTCATTGGGTCAAACTAAATCGCAACCGGGATGGGTAGGTATTATGTACATGAATTTGAAATACAGTTTTAATATATTCCATGAAAGAGTGAAAAAATTGTCCATCTTAGACCTTTTTTTATAACTTATTAAAGCATCGCGTCTAATACGAAGTTTTCCTCTATCATTACTTAGTTGACTTAGTTTGTACTTCTAAGTTCAACTGAAGCTCCACAGTTGCCAAGCCATACATAGTCTTTAATCAACTTACATCAATATATGTATCACGCTTGAAACTTCTCTTTTTTCATATACATGGATATTTTCAAGGTATCACGTGGTAAACTCATATGTAGACAAGAAAAGGCAGATATTACCAATGTCACATGATAATTGGTTATTAAATTAATTGTCGTACTTTTTGCATTACAGCGACATAATTCTTTAGTAATGTAGGACAGAGCATTCGCTTGAATACTGCTTATGTGATGATATGATTAGTATCATATCAGAAGAGCTAGGGCAAATGGAAATATAATTATTTTCAAAGGATGGCTTCTGGTCATGCAGAAGCACTTGCAGATTAAGAGATGGTTTTATTGTAATTGATTGATTATTCTTATACCGTCTCAAGGGTTACTCCCTGGGCTACTAGCAAATATCTTCTAGGAAATTCTAGCACACCCCTATTTTGGGCAATCAGTAATCTAGGCTTGGCTTTATTGCACATCAACCAATTGGATGTATTCTTCTTCCCCCAGCACAGGATGTCCTTGCTGGTGTGGGGGTTTGGTAGCTTTGGGACCACTTCTTTCTATCCTGAAAATATTTCAAAAAAATTCTTAGAAAAGCCAACTAATAAGAGAGATTTGCTTTTTAGGGATTCAAACCTGGCCTGATTCAGCACTTGATGTAAAGTTGTAGCGGTTGTTGGGATTTTGACCAAGCAATGATGCCATTTATGAGTAGCTCACAGATTAGGGTTTCAGCAACCAACCCCATAAATTAGCAGTATAAAAACCAATGATGCCAATTTTGACAGAGATGCAGATATGAATTAAAACTGCAAATCAACATAAATTAGTAGTATAAAGCATATAAATATTAGATCAGCAGTCTTCTGCTGACCTGAACCATAAATCAGCCAATGGTAAGCGCCACTGTGGTGCTTAATAATGCACAATTTGCCGCCATGCCACTTTGGAAAAATACAGGCACCGCTGTGCCGCCTAGAAATTAGATTAGGCACCAAACTACTTTACTGTTAAGCGCCACCTAGTAATTGATTTAGGTACCAATACCCAAATTATTATTATGTCAAGTGGCATGGCCCGTACCAGAGTCCGGCTGGACTCCCATAGGGGAGGCGGGCCTGGCCTGGAAGGCCAAGTAAACAATAGGTGCAATTCTGATCAGATAATTGACTGCAGTAACTAGGGAACAGCAACTCCCAGTATGGGGCACAGCCTGGTTGGTCAGCCCCAATACTGTGATATAGACAAAATTCAACTTACTGAAGACCTGGTCAGGAGGCACAGTTGGCAGGGGGGAGTAGGAGGAATCTCCAGTATGGAGGGCAAAATGATCACTCTTGGTGGCCAGGAGGGAGCAGATATGTGAGGTTGTAAGCATAGTGGAGTTATAAATAAATGCAAACAGAATAGTTATATTGGTTCAAAAGTAGATAGTTCTTGCAAGAAAATAATGAGTCCTGAGCATAAAGTTGTTTATTTTAAGATGTCAACAGTGATGTCATTAGTGACAAACTCCTGTTGACCATGCTCACAGGAAAACCTCAACTACAGGATTTGAACCCCAATACTGTGAGAGAGGGGGGCTAAAATAACTAAGTTTGGCTCCCATCCCAGTGAGACAAATCACCAGGATGCCGCCCAGTGGAAGACTGGGACAGCCGCTTGAAGGGGGACCACAAGGACAACACAGGAGATATTTGAGGGAAATAGGCGTTCAGGCCCATCAACACCAGTCCAGTGAGCAGCCAAGGGGTGCGGGTGGGAGTGAGAGGGGAAACCACAGGGTCCACAAGTGATACTGAATCACTCGGGGGCAAGCTGAGGAGGAGAGGCATGGAAGACACATCCATCTCAGAGGCAGGCAAGGAGTGATCTGCAATACCCAGGTCCAAGTTGTCACACATCAAACTCTTAACCACAGCCTCTCCAGAAAAGAGAAGGCCGCTGAGGAGATTCCAGAGACTGGAAGGGTCTTCACCCACAAGATGGGCAGAGGAGGATATCTTTCCCCACAAGTTGGGGGAATTAGACCACAAAAGCAGCAGAAATAGTGTCAAGGAAAATGCCACAAATTTTACAATGGGGAGTATCATCAGAAAAACCAGCACAAAATTTAGAGGAGATTGGTACAAATTTCCAAACTGCAAACAATAAAAATTTGGGGAACCTGGGGACACACACAAAGGAAAACCAAGTAGGAGGCAGCAGAATGGTTCCGGAGAGCTTGGCAATGAGCTCAGAAGGCTTGTAGAGCAATTAAAAGGAAAAGCGGATTCAAAAACCAAGAAATTAACTGAAATTCAAGATAAAAGAAGATTTTTATATTGTTTTTAACTTCAATCTTAGATTTTGAACGTGAATTTTAAAAGCAAAACCAAAGAAGACAACAGCTATATGCTTGAGCCTGTTTGGATGAAGCTGGAGGAGAGCCTGCGTTTGAAATGGGATGTAGAAAGGTAAGCGTAAAGGGTATGACTAACACTTTTAAAATTTAGACGATAGGAACTCCAAGCAGGGGCTCCAATGATCAAGGTTTATTTGAAAAATGAAGTGCAAAACCAAAACTTTATTAAATTGAAGAATAGACAAGCAGGGGACTGAGAGTCCCCTTGCTGTGCTAAAAGGAATTAATTGCAATGAAAGTGATCACATGACAGTTGGGCCTAGATTCAATTGGCTAGAAGAAAAACTTTGCTGGATAGGACCAGAGATACTGGAGGGTTTTACTCCAATTTCTGTGGCTCCACCTGATTGGCTGGAAGGCATCCCAACCATTACAGATTCATTTGATTTTCTGGTTGTTGATGTGGCATCATTTGATTGGCCGTTCCTGATAATTTTTAAGAGAGGACAACACCATGATAACAAACAATCCAAATTGATCAGTGTTTCTTCGCAAGCCGGGACAACCAAGGCAGGGGGATCTACAGAGTAGGCCAGAAAAAATCTCTCATCAACAGTGTGGGCTAAATCTTCTGGGGAATTTAATGGCTTGGCTGTTGTTTTTTGCCCTTTTTTGGTGCGACGGGGGAAAACAGTTTGATCCAAGGCCAGAGGTGGCAGTGAATTTACAAATACCATGCGGGCCGCCAGCCTGCAGGACCAGCTGCCCATAGATTTCTGGACTCAAACCAGAGCAGGATTTGACTTCGGGTAATCTTCTAAGGCTTGATGAACTAAAATTACCTGCATCAAGATTCCCCACTCCAAGGGTTCCTGTTAACCCAACCAATGAGAGGGCGGGCCAAGCCAAGGATCCTGAAATGACTTGGGACACCACAGCAAGGGAAGCAAAGAAACTTCCTGCAGAATGTGGGCCACCCAAAGATGATAAATCCCACAACCTGAAGAGGGAATTTGAGACTTCTCAATTCAAACCAGCCAAAGAAATAACTCCCACAATAGATACCGCAAAAGGGCTGTAAAACCCTGGTAGACAGTAGCACCAGGCCCAAAGAAATTTATAAAAGTTTCTCCATGGCAGATAGGTATACTTATACCCTGGGCTGCCAGAAAGTTACCCATTGCCATTCTTGCAATAAAGTGTCATGAACCTTTGGTTCAACCAAGTCATCCCATATCTGATTTTAATTCTACTTCATTTGCAGACCAACTTCTGTGGTTTCTGTCTCCCACCTATTTACCCCAAGAAACCGCGGACTAGCTGCCCAAACTATAACACCCACTAGGAGCACATTTTGGTCTAGTACATTTTACAGAATATCCACCAAACCCAGCATATTTGAATTTCATGCTAGAAGAAATCTTAATCTACAACCCAGAGGCTAGAACTAGAGAGACAGATACCATTTACAGAGAAGACACCAAAATTACCAGACCTTCTCTGCTATTCCGCAACAAGTACAACTACCTGCCCGTGTATTTGTTTCCAATGACGCTGCCTCTCACCCCGTGGACTGACCGCTCGCAAGAATCTATTGCGGCCAATAAATCCACTACCACCCAGATATTTGGAGTGATGTATATCACTCTCACTGGCTTAATTGATTCAATGGTACCTGCAAGCGGACCTTGTGCCCTCCTGGTCAAATTGTTATCTTAGATTGTGAAGTTAGTACCAATCTTGTGATGAGCCCTTCCTGCTGGGCTCACAGGCTGTCTGCCTATGAGTTCCCAAGAACCTCTCACAGGCTGGATCCCTGAAAAGTGAGGAGGGCTTCTCCTCCTCACTACTTATACTTACTGTTAATTTTGTGGCTTTTTGTGATTTAGAGAACTGATGGCATCAATTTCAGTTGAACTTACAATTTTCACTGGAATTTGTGTACTTGGGCCAGAAGGTGGGTGTTCATTGGTTGGTATAACATGAAACTTTCTTGAACTGCAGTATGCCAAGGTGCCATAGTTATTTTTTAGATCCTTCAAGCAATTGAGCGCCCAATTGCGCAATCAAATAATTGCGCTTCCAATGTACCATTTCCTGATAGTTGAGAGGCCCAAATTTAATAATAGAATTGAAGCCAGAAATTTGATGCTTGTGTGCCGCTTGAATCCTGGGCCATTTGTTAGTCAAAAGGGGTTTTTTTTGCTCTGGGAGATACTTGGTAAGGGTTCCCAAGCTGTGGGGTTTTTTTGCCTCTAGGCTGGCTGATTGTCCAGGGCATTCTGGGCCCTGACATCAAGCGCCGCTGCACCGCCTAATAATTAAGTTAGGCGCCAAAGCGCCAAATTATCTTATTGTCAAGCACCAACTGAAAATAATTGCAGGCACCACCTGGCAAATGTTACAGGCGCCAAGGCACCACTTTACTTTTACATTGAGCGCCGAGGTGCTGGGTTTGATTCCCCAAAATCTCAAGCTCTCATATTAATCACATTAATAAGCATTAAGCTTGGAGCATGCCAGGAAGGTAAGAAGTGATCCTGAAGTAACTAAATTATTCCATGTCAGCAAGGATCACCCGTTCTGGGAAAAGATGAAGATATCCTATTGGTTGGCTTGCAATAAGCGCCAAACCTAGATTAATAAAACCCAAATAATGGGTGTGTTAGAATGTACTAGATGACATTGCTAGCAGCCCGGGGAGTAACCCTTGAGACAGTATAAGAATTAATCAATTATAATAAAAAACCTTTAACATTTAATCTTTGACCATCTTTGATCTATATTTAATCTGGTTGACCTTTGTCCTAATCTTTAAGTGCTTCTGCGTAATCAGATGTCATTCCTGGAGAATAGTCATGTTTCCATTTGATCCTGGCTCTTCTGATACAAAACTACTCATATCCTCACATATGACTGTATTCAAGCAAATTCACTGCGCCCAATAATCTCAAATAATTGTGGAGCTGTAATGCAAAAAGTGCAACAGCAGTGTTTTGGTGTCTAAAATATTTGCTAGGCGGCTCCTGGAGCTTTTCTTAAGTGGTACTTTATATATGATTAAAGCAGTGTGATGGTGTTTATTATTAGATGGTTTTGTTGTGACAGTTGAAAGTCTACTGCTGATCACATATATATAATTTTTATACTATAGTAGTTTTCAAATCTATGGTGCTAAGAAAAAAACTTCAGATTTAAACAAAATGGATTCTGGTTTAAGTGAACTCCAAGTTGGGTGAGATTCAGAAATTAAATAATTTAAGTATTTTTGGTGAACTGACAAAATGTAAAATAAGTGTCATGGCCCGCTATGGCATAGTTATATCTGGGATTCACGCTTTAACTACACTGGTTGATAGAGAAAATCTTTGCTGTCAGAAAAACACCTTGATGGCCTCTCTAGGTGAACTAGATAATAAGTTATGTTGGTTTGAAGATTTAAATCAGTAAGTCTCATCAACACATCTTGAAAAGTAATTGAGATTAGATATCAGGCCTGTGAAGACAATTAATAATGACATGCAGACAAATACTAATATATTTCAACTTCTTCTGATCAGATTTGGATGTTCCTACACTCAAATTGAAGCTAAAGAGCAGGTGCTTTGGATAGAGCTATTTTTAAATGATACACAGAAGCATAGCATAAATTTCTAAGGGTTCCATGGGAATATGATACCATACAGTAAGCTGATGTCTCAAACTCACAGCCTGAACCCTCATATGAAGACCTAAGAACCTCTGAGAATGTTATGAAAAAATCAAGTCAAATGGTATAAAAGGAATCTGATTCCCTCCCCTTACATTTGTGGTCATTTTGGTTCTTGAAATAAATAAATCAAATACATCTAATCTTTAATTTAATGGTTCAGAGTCAGAAGCCCTTGGGCCCTGACAACAAGAAACAAGATATCACTAACACAAAATACAAAATTATACCAAATATAAAAATAATTTAATTAAAACTACAAACAAAATGTCTTTGCATAAAAAGTGAAATAGATTGATGATGTTCTGGAACATATTATAATCATATCAGGATTCAGATGAGGAACCAGCAAAAGGGCTAAAATAAAACAAAAATAGAGCAACCTAGAAGTGAGATTTCACAAACCCAAAAAAATGAAGTCACACAAGATGTGTAGTATGAGCAGCCTAAAATAGAAAAATAACAGTATAACAGCCAATCAACAGCTATCCAATTTAAGAACAGAGGCATTTTATTCATTTTCATGGATCCTGATTTGTATGGAATGGTTTTGAGAACCTTCCAAATATGGACTTGAGATTACAAAAAAATCATAAAATTTTAAACTTCTACTTTTAATGATTTTATCCTAGGTATTATTTCAAGATAGTTTTCAACAGCAACATTTTCAACGGTGCCAGCAGCCAAGCCAGCATCAGCCAAGCCAGCTTCAATAAAGCAAGGCTCAGAGTGTGGAGGCACCTGTTTACACCCAAGCCTTTGAGGCAGGTAACAAGGAAGCTGACCTGTACCTGACCACTGACCCCTATGGCTTTGACTTGTTCAGTGGTCACATAGTGTCTAGCTCTGCCCCCACTCCCATACCCACCCCCGCACAAGCTGCCCACCAACCAACCAATCAGGATGGCAACCTTGATTTGGAACAACTTCCTGCCACCAGACAACCTGTCTCCTTACAGCCAATCAGGCTTCAGCTCTCACAGCCCAGCGCTCCAAACACAGAATAATTACTGCCCAAATTCTCCAAGAAATTGTGACACTGAACTTGCAGGATCTGTCCTGGGAACAGATAGCCAGCCAATTACAATTCACCTAGGCTATCATCATGCAGAATTCAAAAACCTGATGAATAAGGGGAATCTGATTGGGGCAGCCAAAAGCCAAAGAAGCAGGTTGACTCCCAGATCACTGAGGTGTACCCAATTATGCTTGACCTCCTGCAGCAGGCCCCAAGCTTCCCTTGACCCAGGTCTGGAAGCAACTTGCGCACCATGGCATTTGGGTGTCTGAGCTCATGATGCAGCTCTGGATTCATGAAAAGGTGGCTTTAATACAGATTCTTACCAATGTTTCTGGCAACCAATGGGATGGCGCTGAGGATTCCCTGTATGATTATTCCATTGAATCAACCCTGGTCCAATGCCTGACAAGTTTGTCAGATGATGTCATGTTTTTCTTGTACTACAAGTTATCAGTTATATTTGACAATTTTGGTGAGCAAGGAAAAGCCACTGCCAAGAATAGAAGGAAGAAGGTCAAGAAGGGGACATTCATTGGTGCATTTCTGGCTGTTTCAGCCAAGGAAAATGTCTACTATAGGACAAACCCAGATTTAACCAATGGCTATGAGTACAGTCACATCCTCAGTGGATTACTTGACTCCTGGGATGGCTCAAATTCCAAACACCAGGTTTTCTTGAGCCACCAGATGGAGGGTAGCTCCACTGCCCTTGAGGCCATCCAGCAACGCGGGCACCAGGCCTCTGTGTACCCAGCTGGTCACGCTGACATCCATCTGGCTGATGTTGTGTTCTTTAATATTAGAGATAAGCTCTGGGAGCGCCGTCCTCAGGCTTTTGACGATATTTTTTCTTGGGGTCCTAAACCACAAGTCTCTTTTTGGTTGCCAGATGGTGGCAGACTTGTTTGCCCAAATGGTTTTCCACGTGAACATGTGCAACCAATCACGCAAGGATAAGCGCCTCCCACCTCGTGCCACAGCCACCTATCAGCCAATCAAGGCAATGAAAGACAAGGAATATGACAAGCAGTATATGGCAGCCATCACACAAAATCCTCCTGCCTCCGCTCCCGCCACCACTACCCCCCACCTTCCAGCCCCACCCATCCAATCCCAGACCCCCCAGGCCAGCACCGCCTCTATGTCTTCCTTCCTGCGCTATTCTGCCTACTAGGCATCACTCTTCCCCACCCCAATAAACTCCAGGCAAGTGCCTAAAGTCAAAGTGTGGAGATCAAAATCTCCAAATTGATGGATTTTTTGATCTCCACACTTTTTTTCCATAAAAATTGCCCCCAAAAAAGTTAACATTTTTCTTAAATTTGACTTTTTTAAAATGTTTTTACTAGTAGCTAAAATCAAAAAACCAAGTTTGAAGTGCCCAAATTGATGCAATTTAAAACACACCTTAATTTAATTTGGTTTTTAAAATAGAATTTATTTACCCCTTTAAATAGAGGAGACAAAATTGAAAGTGCAAAAATCAAAGTGCAAAAAAATCCTCAATTTAATATTTGATACATCAAAATTAAAAAAATTTAAATTTAAATTTTTTTCTATATGTAAAAAAAGAAATCAAGAGCTATAAAAGAAGTTTTTTTAACTTTAGGCAACTTTTTTAATTTTTTTTGTTCAAATATTAATATAAGATACTATTATAAGCTCTTTTTTTTAAAAAATAAAATTTTGTCTCATAAAAATTTATTTAAAAATTTACATATAGTTTCTTAATGGGTGCAGAAATCAAAAAGTAGTCAAATTAAAATCCAAAAAGGTACCAAAAAACTAGGACCACTTAATATTAATTTTGCAAAACATAGATATTTTATCATTATGTTTTATTAAGTTCCTCAAATCAAAAGTGAGGAAATCAATAATTGACTTTTTAGATTTAGGCACACTTTCTTAAGCTTATAAAATTTTAAATAATTCATAAAAACTTTTGAAATTCCTCATGTAGATTCTTTAAGACCTGATATTTAAATATATTAAAAAGAAATGAAGTTTTTTGGAAGGGTTTTATTTTATTGAAATATTAATAAATTGGTGTGTTTTGGAGGTAATTTCAAAAAATATTAAATTAATATAAATTGTACTAGGTTTCCCTATGTTATTTCAGGGGACAAAATTGAAGTGCCCAAATCAAAGTGCATAAAACAAAGTGCATAATTCAAAGTGCAATAAGCTCTTGGTTTTTTTGAAGGTTTCTCTCTTGAATTTTCTCCTTTCACACCTCTCATTCCTCCTCAGAAACAGTTTTTTGGCCCCTTGGCTGCGCCAGGGGCCAAAAAACTTTTAAAAATTTCTGCGTCGTCAAGAGGGCAGATTATATAAAATTTGATACCAAGTAGAAAAACTTTCTTTTTTCTTCTCTTCACCTTTTCCTCTCTTCTCTTCTCTCTTCTTTTTTCTCTCTCCTTTCTTATCCTCAATTATCTTCTTCTCTTCTCCTTCCATTCTAACCCTTGATTATCTTCTATTACCCTCTCTCCATTATTACCCTCAATTATCTTCTACTTTTCTCTTTCCATTCTAACCCTTGATTATCTTCTATTATCCTCTCTTCATTATTACCCTCAATTATCTTCTACTATATCTTTTTACTATATGTATTAAAGTAAAATAAGATGTATAAAATGTTTCTCTTTGATATACAACTTTAAACTATCTACATCATCTTTTGGTGAAAGTAATATCTTTTTAATACAAAAATATTCAAGTCTTCTTTTTATGATATGTAAGTGCAGATTCTTGATATCTTTTTATTTTGACTTATAAATAAGATATAAGACTATATATTTTATTAAGTATAAAATTGTATAGTATAGCTTTAATAAGAAAGTAATGTACTTTATATTATTTTAATGATAAACTTCTATAACTTTTATCATTGAAATGAGATCACTAATAAACCAAAATACCTAAAATCATATGCTTGTATCTTGCAGGAAAAATCCTTTATTTTGCTTATACTGAAGTATTATTATATCTTTACATAAGCTGAAAATTAAATTAACCTTTTTTTATCAAACTTATAGTTTATAAGCAGTTTTTTGCGTAGTCTCATATTTTTTTATTCAATTGAATACAGTTACATATAAATCTAGTCTAATTTTGCTTTTGAAACTAAAAAAACATTTTTTTAAAAACAGCTAATTTAAGAATTTTTTATTATCTAGTATATATTTTTTATTGCAGAAGTGAATTTCTTGGGGTCTCTTTAGTCTAGAATAAACTTTAAAAATATATAGTTTTATAATTTAAACTGTATTTATTCTGCTTCAAAGTTAACCTCTGGAAAGTCAATTTTTGCACTTTGATCTTTGATATTTTTGATTTTTGCACTTTTGACCTTAGGAACTTTGACCTAAGGAACTTGCCCTAAACTCCCTGTCACCAAAATTTTTCTATTTATATTATCTTCATTATGAATTTCAATTGTTCATGTTCTCTTTGTTTATAGTTGGTTTTATTCTTTATGCTCAGCTTATTTCTATTAAATCATATATTTACTATGCCATGTATCTAGATCCAGAACACAGTTATTTTTATCACTCAAACACAACCCCCTGTGAAAAGATTAACAACAATTTGGTTATCAGATAAATTTGAATTGTAAAATTATAGGTTAATTGTGTTTAGGTAAAGTTGTCACTGATCCAAATTCAAAACCTTAATGATAAACTTTAAGCCAATCAGGAGCCACGTGATAAAGTGATTGTTGTGACATAAAGGGTTATTCAATAATTCTTTGGTGCATGTACGCTAATTAATATGATTGGCTGGTTGATTTGCCATTGTGCGCCATTGCCGCTGTGGCAAGTTGTTGGAGGACTAGTGCCCAATCAGCTGCTGGGTTAGCACTAGTCTACCAACAACTTGCCACAGCGGCAATGGCGCTCAGTGGAAAATCATCCAGCCAATCATATTTATTAGCGCACATGCATCAAAGAATTATTGAATGACCCTTTATGTCACAACAATCACTTTATCACTTGGCTCCTGATTGGCTTAAAGTTTATCATTAAGGTTTTGAATTTGGATCAGCAGCTGTCATGAATGACATTTCAATACTTGTATTGAATACCTGGGAATCAAACCCAGGGTTTCAGAAAAAGCCTTGTTACAACCAGGATAGACGGGATCCAGCCAGACTGCCAGTTGGGCCAAACCCTGGACTGTCAGAGATATCTTGCCTCAACCAGGAGGAACAGAAACCTGCCAATCTGACAAGTGTCAAGACTGAAGGTTTGAAATCAACATTAGAACCCCCAGAATTGAACACTGACCCTCCAAAAGCTACTTGAGTCACACAAAATGGATGGAAACCCACCAACTTGCTAAGTTACAGACCCAAGTTGTCAAATTACCCCAAGACCCACCATAATCTTAAAGACAATTCCCCAAATGGACATCAGATTGCTATTAACCATGTGCTGCCAAAGACCCAAACCTATGCTGAAGTTGTAGCTTGCCTAAAGGAGGTTACAACAAGGCCTCCTGCCAATGATCATCAGCTAATGCCAGCCTCCAGTCCATAATATGTAATACAATTTGACTGCTCAGGTGATGTGGTGAACAGTAGCGGCGGAACAAAGCATTGCCACTTCTGTTTGCCAGAGAAAGCACAACTAGGATCCGCCGCCCGCAAAACCAGAAGCCAAGGACTGAGCCCTGCCAGCAAACTGTCCCCAGACCTGAAGTCTGCAAAAAGCAAAGAAGCAAAACCACCTGGTATAAGAACTCTGGAGGCATGGGGATGACTCCATTGTCATTTTTGATAATAAAGTTTTATGAAACTTTGGTTCAAACAAATCCTACCTTATCTAGTCTTAGTGATCTTTCATCTCAACTCCAGCTAAGTAGACCATCAGGCAATTGCCCTCTCCAGAGATCAACCTGCCAACCTGCATCAGGCACTATACTATCCCCCTGGGCCCCCCTTTGGACCTGTGCATTTTATCAAATACCTGCCCAACCCCGCCTAATTGGAGTACAACTTGGAGACCATTCTCATTGCCAACCCCTTGGCTAGAACTAGAGAGACTGAATACATAGGACACAAAGGAAATAGGATCAAGGTGCCGCCCTTATTGTTCAAGGACAAGTACAATTATTTACTGACATACTTTGTCCCCATGACTCCGCCTTTAACCCTGCAACCCAACTGCCCAATGGACCCCCCACCCCCACCAAGACCACGTCCACTCAACTGTTTGGAGTACTCTACATTACTTTGAGGGGAATGGTAGACACTATGATGCCCAGCTCAGGGCCCTGGTTCTTGCTTGGGCAATCCTTATCCTATATTACCAAGTTAGCACCCATCTTATGGTGGGCATTACCCACTGTCCCAGCCATACTCTATCCCAAGTCAACCAATGCCTCTACCTATGCCTGGCTTTCTGAAAGCGACAACTTAATCTAAACACAATTAATCTAGAATTTTATAATTCAAATTTAGCTGATCACCAGATTATTGTTAATATTTTCACAAGGGGATGTGTAAAGTGCCAAAAATAATATGGCAATTAAGGAAACAATGGCAATATAAAGCAAACAACACATATTGAGATAAGCATAAAATATATACACAATGTGTAAAAAGATGGGATAATGTATGTGGTGACTTCTCTAACAGGCTGTTGGGCTTAAGCAGTACCTAGATATGTGAGCACCAGGCAAGGTGGAGTACAACAGAATATGCCTTGCCAGCATAAAACTGAGGAGTTACCAACTATTTTTAATATAAAAAGATCATAGTATTGACAACAGCAGAAGAGGTTCAGGTGTTGGTTGGCAATAGGAAAACAGGAAATGATACAGAGTTTGTGTATAGCAGTCAGTCATACACCAGATAGACAATATATACTTTGGTAAGGATTCAGTTTTCAGTCAGCAACAAGACAATAGAGTCGGAACAGGGCTGGCAGAGGAATGGGTGTATATTAATCAGCTGGAATCCAGACAGACAATGAATACTGGGGAAGGGGAAGAGAGGATTCAGAGTTGATAAGTGGCATAAAAAAACTTATGATTACTAGGCTCATATATTAACAGTGGTGAAAACACAAGCTCAACATCTGTCTATAGCTTACAGGAGCTATCATAGGTTGTACATGTCATAATTTTGGGCCTTATGGACGTCTTGGGGATTAATGTCTTGGTGTGCTTGTTTGTAGAGTATGTTTATAGGCCTAAATACAAATTAATACAAGTATTAAAGACTCTGAAGTCTTTACCTTTAAGTCTAAGGTAACAACTAAGTAGAGTGTAAGAGCAAGTAGATAATGTGTGAAAGTGTATCTTTTATTGTGAAAAAAGGGAAGTTTATATACTATACTGGCTGCAAAATGGATGCAGGAGTGTTATTAACACCTGCATCATTGTCAGGAATATTACAATATCTTCTGATGTCCACCAGGCTCTTGCATCTGCATTTCTTCCATCTGGGGACAATCCAGACAATCTGGCAGGGAATAGTGGATGCACATTACTTCAGAGTGGCTACAGCTTGCAGCTGCTTATTTTGGAAGCTGCTTGCAATTCCTGCACTTAATCCAATCTGGATGTAACAGGTTGGCCTGATTATCTTAACATACAAGATACAATTAGGATTACAAATCCGTTGGATCTGGCAGATTTGAGTGCAAACCAAAATAGCCTTGACTATCAGGATTAATTCCACTGATACCTTGACCATTTTACTCATGCAGTCTAATTTACAACAGTAAAGACCCAAGGTCTGCACCTCTGAAAAAGCAGTTGACAAGTAACTTATCCAAGTTAAAGGAGAAACAACAGTATTTGGTTTAAAATAAGAGGTCTCTAATTTATTACATAAGTCAAGTGAAGATTATATAGGAATTTGTGAAATGATAGACAACTGAAATGTTGATCACAATATGGAATATTGATGATAAATTAAGTTATTTGCTACAGTTTCATGTGGAGATAACAACTGAAAAGAGTGGTTGTAAGTTAGATCAGTAGTGTCAGTTAGTAACTGGTTGTTCCAAAGGCAATTGTGGCAAATTGGGCATACTCTGGACAGATTATGGAACAGACAGTTTAACAGATCACTTATAATTCATCTGGGCAACAGATGTGACATGTTGAATGGTCTGGTTGGCATCTTTAACCTATATACTTTTATGGCCAACAGATGATGCTTATAGCCTTGTATGAACAACAAGAAATGCCTATAGCATTGTATGACCAACAGATTAGGCCTATAGACTCCTATGGTCAACAGGTATGGCTTATAGCCTTCTGTGGCCAACAGTTAAGGAATATGGCATCCTATGGACAACAGATAAGGCCTATAGCCTAGTCTGGCCAACAGAAGCTGGTAAATAGCGTCATAGCTCATAGCCATTTCACCACAATGTAGTAAATGGGAAAACAAACAGGAAGAAACAAAAAGGCAATGGTTTCAAAATAATATCAATCTTATTGGGATGAAAGCTATAAAAACATATGGAAGGGTTAGTAAAAAAGTCAATGAGAGAATTGGAGAAGCTACTTAAAGATGTTGACTCTTAAATTGCAGAGATCAAAGAAATTGACCACAAGGTCAAAGCCAGAGTGAAGTCCTCTGTCCTTGAAGGGGACAAAATAGACAAGATGTCTGCAAAGGCCCTAATGACTAAAATAACAGACACCCCTGAGAAGACAATTGAGTGCCTACTCAACATTCAAAAGACAGTGATTGAGGGCCTCCAGTTTAAGTCATTTGTCTTCTCTGCGCTATCTGTCTTGACAGATGACTTTGAAATGTATGCCCACCTGAAACCTACCAAGTGGGCAAGAACAGAGGATAAAGAATTTCCCGCACAACTGCTTGCGCCAAGAATGGCCAAGCTGTTTGAGGCTGCGGGCAAGGAGGTAATCCAAGAAGGTAATATAAAAAAATTAATAAAAATTTGGAAATAATCACCTGTTTTTTTTAAAAACATAGACAGCAAAATATGCCAGGTCCTGGTCCCCTATGTCCCTCCCACGTTTTATACAAATTATGCAACTCACATGGCAAAGCAGCTGTTTCTGTCCCCCCTGTCTTGCAGGAGCTTGAGGATAGGATTCACGGTATCTCCCAATGTCCCGGGAGGTGTTAGCTAGGCTGACACATGGCAAGGGAGCATCCAAGTGGGCAGTTACTGCCCACTTGGACCTTAATTGGTCCACCTTGACCCGGTGGTCCTTAGTGGAGTTTACTGTGTAAACTCTATTGAGCTTGTTTGGGTCATCCTGGTAATGCTCCTATTTAAGAAAATACTGGAGATAGGCTGGGCCCATGTGGCTGCTTGCTTCTGCTTCCCAGTGGAGCACACCCTTTCTTACCTTCTGGAGAACTTTGGGTGAGTGGTGGGTAAATTGGCTGGTGCAGACGCAACAGCTGTCAAGAAAACCAAAATCATCTTTGCTGACTTTGGGTTAGCCTGGAGTGCCAACAAGACAGGATCCCTCTGGCTATAGATCTTACCTTTGGCAAGACCAAGCACAAAAAAATTAGTGCTGTCTACAACAAACTGTGCAAGTTTTTCTGAAGCCTTTGCTGGGCAAAAGCTTCATCTGGTTGTTTACCTGGGGTTCCTTTTCTACTTTGGGATGAGCGCGTCTGTAGAGGACCTGGACAGGGTCCTGCTCAGGATTGATGGGGCCAGGCTCTCCCTGGACAACAAGAAGGTCCCACCTGGCTATAACTCAGTAGACCACATAATCCAGGACGCCCTGGTCCTGGCAGAGATTTACAGGACTGTAGCCCTGGCAGAAAAGCTGCTCCTGAACTCCCACCTTACAATCCTTTCTTTTACTAGCAGGCAGAAGTACTTCAATCAGGGTGTATCCACTGTCTCTGGTGTGGCAGTGGAGGTTGTGCGCCACCTCCATTGCCAGGTGGGTACATACCAAAGAACCCATTAAAGGCGCCCTTAAAACTCTCTTTTCTAATAAACATATTTGCATTTTAGATTATTTTTATTTATAATATTTTTTATTTTAGCAATTTTTTTTGTAAAATAAATCTCAGAGAAGGTTTTCATAAAAGCAAAATAATATACTTTAATAAAATATACCTCTAAGTTGTACATTAACCATTTAATTTTTCTTTAATTTAATTTTTTATTTATTTATTTATTTATTAAGTATGGTATAAATATATTTGCATAATCCAGTATCAAGTGTTTGGGATAGCCTCAGATACCATAATAAAACAATTTAACATAAATAAATAAATTACAAACATCCATTGATAGTCCTGCTGAATGTGATTGCAGGCTTGGAAGTTTTTAAATATAAAACAATAATTAACAAATATTAAATAGTAAATTATATAATATAAAAAGTCAGACATGCTAAAACTTTAATTGATTTGCTGTTGAGCAAGGCATGCGGGGAGAAATGAATCAGCATGGCCATAGAATTTGCCACAGTCTCAGCTGGGAGGGTGTGGATCCCAGCCTGCAGCAAATCAAAGAGGTCCTTGGTCCCAGTTGGGGTCCCTTGCTTGATGACTTGCTTGATCCACCCAAAAACTTCCTCAATGGGATTAAGGAAGGGAAAATAGGTAGGGAGGAAGAGAAGGGGCAAATTTGCTGTGGCCAATTGCTGGGGGCCCACTGCAATGCTGGTGTCAATTGTTGGAAATTCCTCAAGAATATCTGCCACCTTATGGAGACCAACATTGTCCGGCACAATTACGTTAATGAAGCCCAGGATTGTGCGCCTCAGGTTCTCCTGGACCAATTGGAGAAAAAATAAGAAGGTCCTGCCATTGTGAGAACCCAATATCATTTGATAGAGCTCAATACTCTTTAGACTGAGAAGATCCACCATTGAATAGGCTGTGGCACAAACTGCAGCTCGCCAAGCTACCCTGTCATTTGAGCCTTTGGGGACATAGTCATATGCATTGTGCATAGATGAGGCAAATTCCAATTTGTCAATATAGTAGAATTTCACTGTCCTGTTGCAACTGAACCAATGAGGATTCAGTATTTAGAATTGGGGAAGACAACAGTCCAATAGAAAGGGCAGAATAATAAGAATAAGGTATTGTTTATTGTAGAATATTGTGATTAATATACTATATGTGGAAAGCCACAAGGCCACAAGGGGGCGGCATAGTGGGGAGTTCCATGTAGGGTTTAGAGCCAAGGAATAACTTGTGTGGGGATCAGCAGGTCAAATTGGCAACGCTCCTAATTAGGATGAAGTTCCCGCCATTTGACATTGCCACCAGATTCATTCATAACATTAGATACGTCAAGGGGCAACTCATCAAGCGCCCCCTGTGTATTGTAAGATACATTGGCAGGCAAGGTTTGAACCTTAGTTGCAACACCCCCCTTGCCCCCTGATTGTTGTCAGACACCAGGACTGGAGTCTGCAGAAGGTCTGGGAAGGTCTGCACAAACAACCTTTGTGTGGGGATGGCACAACAGGGGTGCAAGCAATCATGGTGAAGTTTCTTGGTGTTTCCCTGGGCATCCTCAAGTTGGTAGGTGTGGTTGTCATAGACGGCAGCTACCTTGAAGGGCCCTAGATGGTTGGGATCTAATTTGGCAGAATTGGGATTGAGGGTGTAGACGGGGTCACCTACGGTGTATCTAGCTTTGAGGTGTTTTGTCCCCCCTGCAATCCGCTTGTGTTTGATCTCCCAGGCTTTGGCGCGCCATTGGTCTAGGGAGGGAGTTGGTACTAAGGGGGGTTTGTCAGGAACCTTGGACTGTAGTTTCCCCTGTTCAACCCCTGTCAGACTGTCAGGTGTTCCAAAGGCCAGGGTGTTAGGACTGAACCCAGTGCCCCTGTTGATTCTTGCTCGCAGGATCAGTAGGGCAGTGGGAAGATGTTCAGTCTACACAGTATTAGGATGCTCCTGTGAGAGTTTGGCAATCAATTGAACCAGGGAGCCGTTTAACCTTTCCACGCGCCTGTTGGCTTGCGGATGGTAGGGGGTTGTGACTATATGCTGGAGTGTGTTCTTGACGCAATATGCCTTCACAACATGCCCCACAAGTTCAGGCCCACCATCTGTGATGAGATGCTTGGGTTGCCCAAACCAAGCTACAATATCCTTGCCAATAAAGCGGGTAACGGTGGTGGCGGTGTGGTTGGTTGTGGCCCAGGCCACTGGCCAACACGTGAAATAGTTGATAGCGGTGATAATATACTTTTTACCTAGTCTGTCTTCAGGAAGCGGTCCCACAATGTCAAGGGCCCACTGTTCAAAGGATTCCATAGCCTTAATGGGTAGGACAGACTTAGGAGGTGCAGGTTTGGCTGTATTCTTTTCACACAATACACATGTCTTAAGGAGGTCCAAGATGTCTTGGCACATGCACGGCCACCAAACCTTTTGTTTCATGATCTCAAAGAGATTACGCCCTCTGATATGACCCAAGGTTTGGTGGTAGTGTAAGATGGTGTCTCCTCATTGTGTAGTGGGAATATACAGCGTCTTATTGCCTGTCTCTGCTTGGCAACAGACGTTTCCAGCATCAATAGTGAATTGATTCTTGTTATCCTTCAGCTTGGAGATGGTGACCAATTTAAGGCCCTTGTAGCGGGTTGCCTCAGAGCGCAGGTAGAGCATGGGCCAGTTGGGGTCCAGACTGTCGTCCCCAATGATGGATGCTACGTAGAGTTGTGAAAGAGCGTCGGCTGTAACAAGCTCTTTTCCAGGTTTATATTTGATACGTAATTGATAGGGGGACAGGCATTCAACCCATCCTGCTTGGTAGCATGTCAAATGGGACTGTGTGTTGAAGTATTGGAGGGACTTATGGTCCGTCAGAACGCGGGGTGGGAAGGTCACACCTTCCAAGTAGCAGCGCCACTTCTCAACGCAGTGTACAATGGCTGCCAGCTCTTTATCATGGAAGGGATAATGTTGTTCCGAGTTGGTGTGCTTCCTGGATTCATATGCTATGGGATGGAAGACGCCATTGTCTGTTTCTACCCTTAGCACGCCCCCTATGGCCCTGTCAGAGGCTTCAGTTTTGAGTTTGTACTGTCGGTTTTGGTTGGAAAACTGCAGTACTGGTGCTGTTGTGAACCTTTGCTTCAACGTCTCAAAGGCTTGATCTCTGGCAGGGGTCCAATGGAAGCGTTGTCTGGTATTGAGGAGCTCAGTGAGAGGTGCAATTAGTTCCCTGCAATTGGGGATGAACTTGCGTAAATAGGCAACCATGCCCAAGAATGTTTGCACTTGGCCCACATCTGTGGGGGGCAGCATGCTAGTGATTGCCTTGATTTTGGAAGGATTGGGCTTTATCCCTTGGGCAGAAATGGTGTGCCCAAGGAATAACAACTCCAACTTGAGAAACTCACATTTGGAGGGTTTAGCTTTTAGCTGGTTTTTCCAAAGGGTGTCAAGGACAGCACAGAGGTGTTGGAGATGCGTGGTTTGATCTTGAATGAAGACAATAATGTTGTCAAGGTACACCACCACACACTTCCCAATCAGTTCCTCAAAGGCTTTGTTCATCAACATGGCAAAGGTGGAGGGAGCGTTGGTCATTCTGAAGTTCATGACACAACACTTGAACAACCTGTAGCGTGTGCAGAAGGCAGTTTTTGCCTCATCCCCTGGTGCAATGCGGACCTGGTTGTACCCCACAGTGAGATCAATCTTGCTAAAGACCTTTGCGCCGGCAAGTGTATCAAACAGGTTGTCAATCAGCAGCAGGGGGTACTTATTTTTAACTGTCACCTCATTTAGGGTGTGGTAGTCTGTGACCAGGCAAAGAGACCCATCCTTCTTAGCTACAAAGAAGACCGCCACCCTGTATGGAGAGAGCAAGGGGCAAATAAATCCCTTATCAAGCGCGTCCACAAGGTGCTGGCGGAGGGTTTCATCTTCCTTTGGTGTGAGACGGTATAATGGTTGTGCTTTAGGTAAGGATCCTTGAAGTTGTACAGCGTACTGGATCTCCTGGGGAGAAGGTAGTTGTTCAAGTGTCTCACTGAATACGTCCTTGTACTCCTCAAGGAGTGCAGCTAGCGCTGGTGGTGGTGATGTTGACAAGGGAGGGACTGCAGATGGTTCTGCATGGATAACTTTGACTGAACATTGGTTAAAGTCTAGTTCCCCCTTGAAATTGTATGAGCCTGTTTCTGTCATTCTGACAAACACAGTGTCATGTAGTAGTTTGTTCATTTCCATGGGGTAAATCTGAAAGCCCACCCCATTTCTTTGAGAGTGATGACAGAGGTATCCCAGTCAATGTAAGGGCGGTTATGTTGGAGCCAGTCAAGGCCAGCAATTACGTTGTGACTGAGGCCTGCCATGATTGGTCCAGAGAGCTTGACCTGGATGTTCCCCATTCTTACGGAGAAGGGTATTGTCTCGTGGGTGATGGCAATTCTGCGGGAATCAGCTATGTGTACTGCTTTGAATCTGCTGGGTACTTGGTCTAATTGTTGGGAGTCAGCAAACGCCTGATCTACCATGATGTGATCAGCCCTGGTGTCTACCAGTAACTTGTGGGTGTTCCCACAAAAACGGAAGGGATAGGACAAGCCTGTTACTTTATTTGCGGAATGAGCGGCTTGCAGCACGGGGTCATTGCTATGGACCTGAAAGAAGTCTAGGGTTTTGAACTTGTGAAGATTGTAGTTGTGGGAGTTCTTTGTAAGCAAGGGCTGAGAGGGCGGGTCAGTTGGGGTTGTAGGGCCTCTTGTTGTTACAACCCCCAGGCTTTTCCCTGGTCCTCAATTAGCGCTAACTGGAGCTCCCCCTTGCAGGGGCGTTTAGCTGCACCTTCCTGCTGTCAAGGCTGGCAACGTCCCACTTGACCTTGACCATTGCTAGGTGCAAGACGTGGTTGGGGTGGAGTATTGTTGGTGCAGCAGAAGCCCATTGAAGCCTGGTTACTGGCCTCTACAATGGCTTTATAACAGTTGTCAATAGAGGTGCAGCAGCCTACAGGAACCCACTAGCAAATATGGGGCTTTAACTCATTGACAATGAGAGTGAGCAACATGGTGTTCCCATTGGTCACTGCTTCAGGGGCAGCAGCAAGGGCTTGTTGCCACACAGCAAGATACTTAGGGACAGAACCAGTCTGTTTGATGGCTAGGGAGGAGAGTCCCCAAGATAATGGGGGAGAAGGTTTTGCTATACCGGGACTTGGCAGCGTCTCAAAATGTTGCCCAGGTGACGTCAAATTCCTGGCTGGCCCAGTTGGTGAATCACACGGCAGCAGGCCTGTAAGGCGGCCAGATGCGGTGGCAACCCACATGGACTCAGGAACCTGACAGATACAAAGGCGCGTTTTGGTGGACTGGAGCCAACTGACAATGTCAGCTCCTTTGACACCACCAGTGAAGGACTCTAGTTGGAGGTTGAGCATATGTTGCAACAGATCCTACTGTGGCAGTGTGGCGCTAGCGTCACGCTGCCCAAGGCGGAGCCAATTGTATATACTGGTGAGAGCTAACTGGTCTTGATAGATGACATATCCTTTGGGAATGTCCCCCTTGGGGATTGTAAGAAACATATCTTGTTGTGGAGTAGCCATGCGGTCCGTACTCCGTCCTTTCTTGGGGGGATTTTGTTTTTGAAATAGGTCAGAATCTACTTCTGCTACCATTGTTGCAACTGAACCAATGAGGATTCAGTATTTGGAATTGGGGAAGACAACAGTCCAATAGAAAGGGCAGACTAATAAGAATAAGGTATTGTTTATTGTAGAATATTGTGATTAATATAATATATGGGGAAAGCCACAAGGCCACAAGGGGGTGGCATAGTGGGGAGTTCCATGTAGGGTTTGGAGCCAAGGAATAACTTGTGCGGGGATCAGCAGGTCAAATTGGCAATGCTCCTAATTAGGATGAAATTCCTGCCATTTGACATTGCCACCAGATTCATTCATAATGTTAGATACGTCAAGGGGCAACTCATCAAGCACCCCCTGTGTATTGTAAGATACATTGGCAGGCAAGGTTCAAACCTCTGTTGCAACAGTCCCTTTGTTTTTAAGTGCAGTGTAGGCCTCAGCATATTTTTTCTGGGTCTTGACATTGAAGGGACTGTTTCTATTGTAGAGATACCCCAAGTTTTTTCCAGGAAAATTGCATTCCTTTCACCAGATGATAGTAGGGGGAAATCAAAGCCTTGACCCCAAAAGTAGATTTGACCATGGCATGTATATTTAATAGTTCAAGATGACAGTCCCGGGTCATCCACTGGCAGATTGCCCATTTGTGCTCCTTGGTGAGCATAGTGGAAACACTTTAAGAATTTCTCTGCGGCAAGGACTCAACCAGTCTCAATGAAGGTGTTGAATGTCTTGGAGACGTACTTGAGATCCACTCCAACAAGGGCCATGGTTGCCTTGTAGTCATCAGATTCCTGCATGAGCTGGAGAAAGATGATGCACTTTATATCAGTAGTGCGCTTCTGAGTGGGCTTTGTGGGTTCAGACAAGACAGGATCCTGATTGGTGACAGGCTTGCAAGGCATGGGCACCTTGGTGTAAAATGCAGCAACTTTCTTCAACACTAACTGCCCCTCATTGGTTTGATAGAACTCGGGCTCCTTGTCATCCTCCTGATTGCCATCACTGACGTAGGGCTTGTAGCTAGTATCAAGTAAAGGCTTCACCTTCTCTAGCATGGCTGATGGGGCTGACTTCTGCTGGTACACAATGTCAAACACATACAAAGTAAGCTCTACCTCCTTGTTTATAATTTTCTTTGTAGTGGTGACCTTGGTGGGCTTCTGGGTCAGCTTTAGGACCCAAGGGTTGATGCTCTGCACCCTAGCAGCTTGTGCTCCTTAAACCAGCTGTGTCAGTGCAGCGTCACTATGGAACTCTCCTCTCCCGTCTCCTCCTTGAGTAGGCACTTGGGCTGCACTAACTCTATTCTTTGACCCGCGGGGGCAACCACAACCGCGGCGCACAATGGGTGTATTGGTACTCTGTTGTTGTGTTCCTTCCATTTAAAATTTAATAAAATATTAAATAAAACTTAATTAAGTTACTATCTATTTTTAATTTTTGCTTTTATCTGTTTATGGATATTCAATTAATATTTTTCCCACCCAATATCCCAATTATAGATTTTTTATTTCTTAGTTAGTTGTTTTTGGTTTTACAACGCCCATTTTTGAATACCTGAAATAATTTTCACCCATTTTCTCATATTTTACGCCAAATTAAGCACCCAACACAATATTTTGTAAAATTATGTTTCAGATTGTGTACCTTATTTTATATACCTTGGTATCATTCTTTATTACAATACATTACATACAACAATTGAGTGATTTTGTTTACATAGTGAGCTTCTATTGTGTTTTGGTTTTGGGTTGAGTTTTGACTCACCGCGCTTGGGTGTATTTTGTCACTGATTCACATAGTAAACATATATACACCAAAAGTCAACTCACACTATTTTGTTTGTGAATCAATGTATTTCAGATAGTATTTTGAATAGTCTTGCTTGGTGTGTGTTACAATGTGCTAAAATGTGATGTATTTGATGGACATTAAGTTCAAAGTCAGATCTAGAATGTAATTACACATCAGACAATTGCTCAACCAATTGATTGAGAACTAGTGGATTCCAAAGTATTCTGGATTTCACTGAAATCCTCTCAGCAATTCAAAAATTTGGAGGTTACACAAAGGGGCAACAAACAAGGCCTTTGATTCTGGAATTAAGGCTCATACTTGGCGCTTGATTCTGGAAACCTAAATGGAGGTGACGTCAAAAATCTGATTGCCCAATCAATCTCTACTTCTGGGTACAAAATCAATAGCCAATGTTGGTATTGATATTTTGATAATATTATTGGTGCCAAACCTGGCCTAATTACCTGGCCTTCAATCCCATCAATTTCCTCTATCCCAATTTCCTACCTCACTATATATACTTGGTTTATATACTGTAAATTCAGAACCTGAACGTAAAAATGCAAGATTGTCAAATCCTTGGTCCAAATTTCAAATCACTTTTGCGGGCAGCTCAGCTGAGTGACAAATTAAATATTCAATAAAATCAAACATTTAATTTGACTTTTTTTGGTTTATTTGAATTGGCAAATTTCAAATCCCTTGAGCAGATAACTCAACTAACAAAAGACAAAACTCAGCAAACAAATGCGGGATACATGAATCAGAAATGCAGGATTCTAATGTACAATTTGAGATTTCCTGTATTTCAAACAAATCATAGACATCATGAAAAACTTAACAAATCTGAAATTGCGGGATTGTCAAATCCAAGAACCAAATTTCAAATAAAAAATGAGGTAAATTTGAAATAAATATAATTTATGGGTGTCTCAAAAAGGATGCTAAAGGATCTAGAGTGGATTTGTGCTAATTCTTTTTAGAAATCATAGGCATTCTCAAAACTTGCCCTATTCCATTTTAGGACGGCTAAAATTTAGATGTTTGATTACAGTGCATTTTTTGAAATCTACTGTAATCAAGTATCCTTAATAGTAATAATAAATACATAGTGTAAGAAACTGATGGTTTATCTTTCCCACCTCTCCTTCATCCTTGAAATAAAGTTTTTGGCCCCTGGCTACAGCAGGGACCATAAAACTTTTAAAAAATTTCTGCATCATCAGGAGGGTAGCTCATATATCATTATATGGGTTTATGGTTGCTATATTAGTGATTTAGAGTGCAGAATATTGAATCATTTCCAGTTTAGAAAATTTTACATTTCACTTAATTTCATGTCTAAACATGGTTGTTGAGATTGGATTTTTCATTTGATTTTATCCAGAGTGGAGCTTCTTGATTTGGGTTGATTTGTCCTAGTTTCTTACTGTACATTCAATTTGGATCCCAGCTTCCGCAATTATTATTTGATTTTACTAGTGGCATTCAAAAGTGATTTGAAATTTGGTTCTTGGATTTGCTAATCCTGCAATTTAAAAAACATAGTAAACTTAATGAAAATGGTTAATGGATTTGAACGCTTCAAATCTGATTTGAGTTAATTCACTTTGTCTTTGGAAATGTTCAGTTTGACATGAAAATTTCAAAGTGTCTTCAAGTTTCTGAATTTTTAAAAATTCAAATAAAGATTCAAAGAATTCAATTTAATTAAAAAAGGCTATCCCACAAAAGTGATTTGAAATTTGGACCAAGGATTTGACAATCCCGCATTTTTACGTTCAGGTTCTGAATTTACAGTATGAAATAAAAATAAGTTTTTACCCCCACATATTGTTCAATCCTATTAAGGTTTACTACCCTGTATTCAGGTATAGTAATAGTTCAATTACCAAAGCTAATTCTTGCTAGGTATACCCAACAGTTCACACTTACAACGTTTGGCGCTCATGACAATCTTCAAACAAGCACCTGGTCCTTCTCACCCCTGTGACTCCTTCTTGGTGGAGGGAGGGATGCCTTGTGGCAACAATAATGCCTACCAAGACCTATCTAGTGATCTCACCCAACTCCTACAATTTTTGGATGATATCCCCTAACCCTTGCCACTTGGCAACCGGAGTCTACTACTATTGACTGTGCCTGTAGCCATGGAATTGAACGCTAATGCCAGTCCCTCCAAAGAAGCCATATGGAAATCCATGGCCAGAATGAACAAAGGAGCAGACAACAAAGACCAATAATCACAACTACTGGCCATCCAACATCCCTCTGTGGTGATATCCATGAAGAGATTTCTTAACATAAGTCTGGTAAACCTCAACCAACTTTGTAAGGACCTCCAAACTGCTGAGCACGTGAAGAACTATATCCAGATCTTTGCCCACCCAGCCATTTACCACAATTGAGTACACTTGGGGCGCCTAAAGAGCTTGATACAGAATCAGGGAATACTAGTGACAAACCAGCAATCATTTCTTTAGCTTTTATACCATGATCTAGCTACCAACTTTGAGTTAATGAATAACCAGCTTTTGGAAGTGGTGACAGTCCAGAACAGCATTATCCCCTGGTCCAAAGCAGTCAAACAAGGACTGAATTCCCTGGTCCCCATCAAGTAATCCAGACTCTTTGCCACCAAGGGTTGGTCTCCAACTGGGTTTCCACAGTGATGGCACACATCAAAGAGAATGGACTGGTCATCTGCAAGCTGGTCCAAGAGATAACCATCTTGAGCCAACGCCTGACAGCACTTCCCTTGGTGGGCTCCAACCAACCTGTGATATCTACCCCTTCCCCTTCAAGCGCAATAATGAATAGAGATATATTGGAACTCTATGACCATTGATCAAAATTACAACATGAAGTGAAGGAAGCAGGCATTGACTTGACCTTCATCTAATGAGAGTTTGACAAATTCAAACACAAGGTTGATGGTTTCCAGGCTGAGAAGACCACCTTGTCTAGCTGTTGCCAAAGCCAAGACAAAACCAATGCTGAGAAGATCTCAAAACTTTAAGAGGCACTGATTAACCAGGAGAAGAGGATAGGCCTACTGAAAGAGGACTTAGATGTCATTTGTCTGGAGAACCAGGCCTACACAGATGAACTGGATGAGAACAGGGCACTGATGGCTTCTATCCAATATCTATTGGAGTGAGCAAACAGCAAAATGGCTTCACTGGAACAAAAGCTGGATAGTCTTCTGACCCAACATCAGCTCAGGGAGACTGGGAGTCAATCCTAGGCCAGCTAATGGAACTCATCTGGGCAAGAAGAGTACCACAGCCCGGACAGCAATGAAGAGACCAACCAGAGGCTTCCCCTTTCTATCTGAGTGCTAGAGGTGGTGACAGAGAATGGTGGTCCATCCACAGTTACCATTGAAGATACCATACAAGATATCAAAGCACAACGGGAAGAGGCATGTGTCATGCCTGCCCTGAAGGGAAGGCTCTTTAAACTTATTGTATTTTATCTGTTTTTGATTGATTTCATCTTTCTTTATTTTTTAATATTAAAATTTTGAATTAATAGTTAATATTTAAGTATTTTAAAGTAATTTACCTTGTTTTACGTCAATTTGCATTTGAATTGATGTTGTTGTTGTTGTCTTTTGATTTTCAGCTATTCAATTAGCTTTATATTCTCTACTTTAAAGTTAGAGAAATTTTAGTTTTCACTCACCTTTTTGAAACTCCTGTTTACGTTGTTGTCGCTTTCCCCAGCTTCATTATTGCAGATCAAACTTCAAACTGGACTTCTGTTTCCCCTTTCTGTACCTGGTTGTCTCCAACTTCTCCAGTTGCTCCTATTCTTGGCTGCTTCCTCTTGACTATCAGTCTTCAACTGAAAAGGCTTTTTTTATAAATAAAGAGCTTTTTGAAGAGTAGGCTTTAAGCCAAAATTCTAAGTGATTTCTTCCCTTCAATCTTTTATCTAATTTTAACTTGAGATCTTAATTTTTAGAAATTTATACATTTTTATTAAATTCATTTTAAGTTTAGCCTTTTCTTTCCTTAAGCAAATAGAACTTGTAAAACAACAAGCCTTAGGCTTGTTGTATCCATTATTTTCCCTTAAGGAATCTTTCAATAGTTATATGTATCAATTTGCCAATGGAGAATATCCTAATATTGACATTCCCTTGGTTAAAAATTGTTCACTATTAAACACTTTATTTTATCTTCTTTGCTTAGGGTTCTTAAACTCAATCACTCCTTTTGTAACTCAGTATAGGTTTTTAGCATGGTTCTGTAAGATTATTTTTCAGACAGTTCCCACCTTTTTATACCTTTTAAATCTAAATCCTAATGCCTTACAGACACTAGTTTATAACCTTGCACCAATATGAGCAAGACCTTACAGCACGCAAGGCTGCGTCTGAAGCCCGCTTTGTTGCCTCCAAGGCCAATCACAACAGAACTGCTTCCCCTATTTGGCAGAATGCACCAACTACAACTATGACCCACCACACTTCATCCTTCTTCAAACCAGCCAACCTCCCCAGATTTGACAGAAAGAGTAATGTAGCCATGTTCCTCTGGCTATATCAGAACTCAATGTATGGGGCAGATGAAACTATGAAGGACACTATCATAATCAATTGTCTGGACACTGATACACAGACTTTGGTACTAACCTGCCTCCCAGAAAATGGCTGGACTTATGCCAACATCTTGCAGGCCTTGATGGAAGAGTTTGGTGGCCAGGAAGCCCTCCTAGGACAAAAAATGGACTTTGCAGATACTAAACTCAAGGTGGGAGAAGCCTTGGAGGAGTTTACTTCCATATTCTACTTGGAAGCATATGCCTTGGCTTCCATGAAGGCAGTGTTGTTCATTGATGTACAGTCAGCACTCCTCAATGAAGTAAGGATCAAAAGGGAACTCTTGCTTGCCTTAAAGTCTGGAATCTACACTGCCCAGACAGTCCCTGACCTGATCCAATTGCTGCAAACTTATAAGGAGGTGTTTAAGATCCCTCTACCTAAGGGAACACCAAAGCCTCCCCACTAAAACCAGAACCAGAAATTTCAGTGCTGATGGTTTGAAGGCAGTTGAGCTCAATCCTAGTAGTTTGAACAACTCAGTACGCCTTTGCTTTAAGTGTAACAAGCATGGGCATCTCTCCCAGTATTGTGAATCCCCCACAAGGTCTTGGTTGTAGGCGGGGAACCAGAGGAGGAGGACCACACTGAGGACGCAGATATTGAGGAAGACAATGAAGATCAGTCAAAAAACTACTAAGCATCCAGGAAAGGGAGAAATCCTTGACTGCCTTTGTAATTTTGACACCCTCATCTCCCCCATACCACTGCCCCCCAACAAGCCTGCTCAGAGGCCTGCTGCTTTACCATCCTCTGAGACAAATCCTAAGGATGAACCCTCTCTTATTGATTTTGACTCCCAACCAATACACAAGGAGGCTGAATCCAAAGGACTTTAAGAGGACCTCCTACATTGATTTCTCACTGTTAATACTCAACTCATTGGAATACACTGCGCCCTGAGATGGTTATCCCCTAAATAGCTCAGAGAAAATTATCCTTACCCTATGTCAAACAGCTGGCTTAACCAGGCGTAGAAGTTGCCCACAAGGAGGACAGCACTGAACAACTGACCAAGATGCTGCATATAGTAAATATCTCAGCCCCTCAAGAATCTCTCAAAGAAGCAAGCCCAGCTGTAGGAGCTGCCATGGCTACCTTCCTAGAGAATTTCAAAGGACTGAGCATGCACCAGGTCTCCAAGATTTTAGAGATCAGAGAATACCGCCAGGATTGTACTTATATCAACCTGGTAGTGAAAAAACCCACGTCTGAGTCATACTGGATACTTATGTTCCAGGGAACATTATATCCTTGTGGCTGGTCAATAATCTAAAACTGTGACAGAAATCACAGGATAGTATGAAGCTGTTTTCAAGTGGTGGGGAATTACCACCCAAATCCACATAGAATTAATGATTAACCACCAATGTGGCTTCAGATATTGTTTTGTTAGATTTCCAAAAGATATACTAGGATTAAGTAAAACAATTAATCCTAACCAAAGTAGCCCAATTTAAATAGCCTGTGAAAGCATCAGAGTATCTTCAGAATAAAATTCAGGACATTGAGATGCAACATATTTTTCAGTTTCAAAGACAGGGGGGACAACTCCAAGATTAGCAGGAATGGAATTAACATTGGGAGGTGCCAACAACAAAGTTCCAACTGCAGGGCCCCATCTTCCAGTAATGATACGGCTTAGAATCAGATTGTAGAGAATGTAGCGCAACAATCCAACTACAGGATGCATTTTTAAAATTAAAGTTAGACCAAGGGATATGTGATTTTTATTGAGTAAATTTTGGGAGGACTCAACTATTAGAGTTGAAACAGTGAAAATTATTCAATATATATCAAAAATTGACTAAGCAATACCACCTGGATCCCGGGCTTGTATTCCTTCCACATTGTCAAGTGAGTATCTTTTCCAGGTTGCAAAGAACCCTTGGGTGACCAATTTCTGATGACCATGCTGATAAATAAGTTCATATCTTGTGACTCTTAAATTACATCAATTTATCAACATCAACTTACAGGGGGGATTGGATTCAACTGGCAAACTGGAGCAGCCATAACCCATTTGCAATCAACCATTTGATTCAAGTCTGTTAAATCAGTCAGCTTTGTTAAAGGGTTCCTGGCTTTCCAAGCTTTCCTACTCAGCCAAATAATTCCTGGCATTATGGAACTTACCGTGCTAAAAACTGGCACCAGATTTGGCTTACCACAAACAGTTTGGTACGGCTGGGCCACAGACCACTAGAGCAAAAGAAGCCTATTTTTCTTTACCTCTTTTCTTTGGAAAGCTAATGGTCACTGCTTCTGCTATAGTCCTGGAAAATAACAGCTACAACATTCTCATTGCAACCAGCTTCATAATCTAGTATGGCACTGTGACCAACCATGGAGACCATATGTTTGGGATCTTGGGCCACTCAATCCCCATGTTCTACCACAATGATTGCCCTTCTGAACTGCCCCTACGCTGGTTGCACTACATCAACCTGGAGTATGTAGATGGAGAACTGCTAATTGCCTATACACTTTTTAGTAAGAAGGCTAAGGTGCTCTCTCTCTTGGTGGGAGAAGCCAAGGTTATTCCTGTGTATGTGTCTTCCACAGTGTCCATACCACCAGGCTTTCAAGTGATCTATAACACTGGTCTATCACTTGTACTTCCCGCTAGTACTCATGGGGAGATTTTTGGCATCCCCAACACATCACAGTTGGAGCCATGGGTAGCACCAGGAATTATCATGCCTAGCAATCAGGAAATCTTGGTGTTGCTGGCTAACATGAGTCAGCAATCAATGTCTGTCTCCAAGTATCAATTACTGGGACACATACGTTTATAAGAACATGGCAACCTACAGGAAGCTTCTCCCTTTGTGGACTTCTTGGAACTGGGCTTACCCTGTGAGCAACCAAGAGTTCTGTCAGTCATCAGTTGTGAGTTGCTATCTGGTCTCTCTGAAGAGCAAAAAGACCTAGCTATGGATCTCTTTGCTCAATACAGGAATGTGTTTATTAAAGATGACTACAATCTTGGGAAAGCAGTAGACTTGGCACATCACATTGATGACCAGGATATCCCTCCAATTTGCTCTAGACCAATACAGCATAGCCAAGCTAATCACGCTGTGGCCAACTAAGAGCTCCAGAAACTACTGGGTACTGTACTGATGGTTCCCAGCAAGAGCCCTTGGGCTGCCCCCTTCTGATTTTCAAGAAGAAGGACAGTAGTAATCAAGTGATGATTGACTATTGTCATGTTGCAACCAAGTTTCCAGCCTTGCCTGCTAATGTATCTTACAATACACAGGGGGCACTTGATGAGTTGCCCCTTGACGTGTTTAACGTTATGGGTTAATCTGGTGGCAATTTCAAATGGAGGGAACTTTATCCTAATTAGGAGCGCTACTAATTTGACCTGCTGGTCTCTGCACAACTTATTCCTTGGCTTTGAACCTTACATGGAACTTCCCACTATGCCACCCCCTTTTGGCCTTGTGGCTTTCCCCATATAGTATATTAATCACAATGTTCTATAATAAACAATACCTTATTCTTATTATTCTGTCCTTTCCTATTGGACTGTTGTCTTCCCCAATTCCAACTACTGGATCCTCATTGGTTCAGTTGCAACAGTGGTAGCACAGGTAGGTAAACAACCTATATAAAAACAAAATCCCCCCAAGAAAGGACAGAGTACAGACTGTATGGCTACTCCCTAACAAGAGATCTTCCTGCCAATCCCTGAGGGGGACCTTCCTGACGAGTATGTTATCTATCAAGACCAGCTAGTTCTCACTAGCGTGTACAATTGGCTCCGCCTCAGGCAGCATGACACCAGTGTCACCCTGCCCCAGTCAGATCTTTCCCAGCGCATGCTCAACCTTCAGCTAGAATCCTTTGCTGGTGGCGTTGAGGGGCCAACATTGTCAGTTGGCTCCAATCTACTGAAACCTGCCTTTGCATCTGCCAGGTCCCTGAGCCCATGTGGGTTGCCACTGCGTCTGGTTGCCTCACAGGGCCCACTGCTGTGTGGTTCACCAACTGGGCCAGTCAAGAACTTGACGTTACCTGGGCGGCATTCCAAGACGCCGCCAAGTCCCACTATAGCAAAAACTTCTCCCCCATTGTTATGGGGACTCCTCTTCTAGCCATCAAACATACTGGTTCTGTTCATGAGTACCTTGCTGCCTGGCAACAAGCTCTTGCTGCCGCCCCCAAAGACATGACCAACGGAAATGCAATGCTACTCACTCTCATCATCAATGGGTTAAAACCCCATATTTGTAAGTGGGTCCCCATAGGTTGCTGCACCTCCATTGACAACTGCTATAAGGCCATTGTGGAGGCTAACAACCAGGCTTCAATGGGCTTCTGCCGTATCAGTGACGCTCCATCCCAACCATGTACCACACCTAGCAATGGCCACAATCAAGTAGGCCGTTGCCAGCCTTGCCAGCAAGATAATAGGACTAAAAGCCCCCACAAGGGGGGGCTTAAGCTAGCGCAGATTAAGGATCAGGGAAAATCCTGGGGGTTGTAGCAATAAGAGGCCTTAAAACCCCACCTGACCTGTCCTCTCCATCCCTGCTTGCAAAAATTCCTGCAAATACAATCTTTGCAAGGTCAAAAACTTGGACGTCTTCCAAGTTCACAGTGACAACCTTGTATTGCAAGCAAGTCACTCCTCAAATAAGTAACACACTTGTCCTATCCCTTCCGTTTCTGTGGGAACACCCACAAATTACTGGTAGATACCGGGGCCAACCACATCATGGTGGACCAGGTGTTTGCTGAATCTCAACAATTAGACCAAGTACCCAGCAGATTCAAGGCAGTACAAGTAGCTGACTCCCACAGAGTTGCCATCACCCACAAGACAAAATCCTTCTCTATGAGAATGGGGAACATCCAGGTTAAGCTCTCTGGGCCAATCATGGCAGGGCCTAGCCACAACGTAATTGCTGGCCTTGACTGGCTTTGGCACAACTGGCCCTACATTGATTGGGATACCTCTGTCATCACCCTCAACAGAAATGGGGTGGGATTCCAGATCTACCCCGTAGAAATGAGCAAGTTACCCCATGATACTGTGTTTGTCAGAATAACATAGATAGGCTTGTATGACTTCAAGGGGGGAAACTAGACTTTAATCAATGCTCAGTCAAAGTTATCTGTGCCAAACCATCCGCGGTACCTCCCTTGACCTCCTCCTCACCACCAGCGCTTGCTGCACTCCTCAAGGAGTACAAGGATGTATTCAGTGAGACATTTAACAACTACCTCCTCCCCAGGAGATCCAGCACACTGTACAACTTCAAGGGCTGTTAACTAAAGCACAACCATTATACCATCTTACACCAAAGGAAGATGAAACCCTATTCCAGCACCTTGTGGACGCTCTTGATAAGAGCTTCATCTGCCCCTTGCTATCTCCATACGGGGCAGCTGTCTTCTTTGTAGCCAAGAAGGATGGGTCCCTTTGCCTGGTCACAAACTACCGCGCCCTAAATAAAGTGACAGTCAAAAACAAGTACCTCCTGCTGCTGATTGACAACCTGTTGGATACACTTGCAGGTGCAAAGGTCTTTGGCAAGATTGATCTCACTGAAGGGTACAACCAGGTCCGCATTGCACCAGGGGATGAGGCAAAAACTGCCTTCTGCACACGCTACAGGTTGTTTGAGTGACGTGTCATGAACTTTGGAATGACCAACACTCCCTCCACCTTTGCCATGTTGATGAAAAAAGCATTTGGGGAATTGATTAGAAAGTGTGTTGTTGTGTACTTTGATAACATTATTGTCTTCAGTTAAGATCAAACCATGTATCTCCAACACCTCTGTGCTGTCCTCAACACCCTTTGGAAAAACCAGCTAAAAGCTAAACCCTCCAAATGCGAGTTTCTCAAGTTGGAGCTGTTATTCCTTGGGCACACCATCTCTGCTCAAGGGATAAAGCCCAACCCTGCCAAAATCAAGGCAATCACCATCATGCCGCCCCCACCAATGTGGGCCAGGTGCGTACCTTCTTGGGCATGGTTGCCTATGTGCGCAAGTTCATTCCCAATTGTGGGGAACTAATTGCACCTCTCACTGAGCTCCTCAATACCAAGCAGCACTTCCATTGGACCCCCTTCAGAGATTGAGCCTTCAAGACGTTGAAGCAAACGCTCACAACAGTACCAGTACTGAAGTTCCCTAATCAAAACCAACAGTACAAACTTGAGACTGACGCCTCCAACAGGGCCATAGGGGGCATGATAAGGGTGGAAACTGATGATGGTGTCTTCCTCCCCATGGCATATGAGTCCAGGAAGCTCACTGACTCAGAACAACACTACCCCATCTATGAAAAAGAATTGGCGGCCATTGTACACTGTGTTGAGAAGTGGTGCTGTTACCTGGAAGGAGCTACCTTCCTACCCCACGTTCTGACGGACCACAAGTCACACCAGTACTCTAACACACAGTCCCACTTGAAACACCACCAAGCAGGATGGGTTGAGCGCCTATCTCCCTACCAGTTGCACATTGAGTACAAGCCTGGAAAGGAACTTTTCACAGCTGATGCTCTTTTACACCTCTACATAGCGTCCATCACTGGGGACAATGGTTTGGACCCAGAATGGACCATGCTTTACCTCCGCCCTGAGGCAATTTGCTACAAGGGCCTCAACTTGGTCACCATCTCCAAGCTGAAAGACAACAAAAGTCAGTTCACCACTGATGCTGGTAATGTCTGCCGCCAGGCAGAGACAGGTGAGCAGACGCCTTACATTCTCACCACGCAAAAAGGGGACACAATATTGCACTACCACCAAACCCTGGGTCATATCAGAGGGTGTAACATCTTTGAGATCATGAAACGGAAGGTTTGGTGGCCACACATGCGTCAAGACATCTTGTACCTCCTCAAAATGTGTGTGTTGTGAAAAAAGAACACACCCAAGCCTGCATCCCCCAAGTCTGTCCTGCCCATGAAGGCCATGGAACCCTTTGAACAGTGGGCCCTCAACATTGTGGGACCACTCCCCAAAGACAGACTGGAAAAGAAGTATATTATCACTGCCCTCAACTACTTCACTTGCTGGCCAGTGGCCTGGGCAACAACAAAACCACACTGCCACCACCATCACCTGCTTTATTGGCAAGGAGATTGTGGTTTGTTTTGGGCAACTCAAACGTCTCATCACAGATGGCAGTCTCAAACTTGTTGGGCATGTCATGAAGGTATACTGTGCCAAAAATGCACTCCAATGTGTAGTTACGACCCCCTACCATCCGCAAGCCAATGGACGCGTGGAACAGTTAAATGGTTCACTGGTTCAACTGACCACCAAGCTCTCACAAGAGCACCCCAACACCGCGTGGACTGAACACCTGCCCACCGCTCTACTTATCCTGCAAGCAAGAATCAACAGGAGCACAGGGTTCAGCCCCAGTACCCTGGCCTTTGGGACGCCTGACAGTCTGACAGGGATTAAACAGGGAAAGCTACAGTCCAAGGTTTCCAACAAGCCTCCCCTGGTGACAACTCCACCCTAGACCAATGGCAGGCCAAAGCCCAGGAAATCAAACACAAGCAGATTTCAGGAGGGAAAAACACCTCAAAGCTAGATATGCTGTAGGTGACCCCGTCTACACCCTCAATCCCAATTCTGCCAAGCTGGAGCCCAACCACTTAGGACCCTTCAAGATAGCCGCTGTCTATGACAATCATACCTATCAACTCAAATATGCCCAAGGGAATACTAAGAAGCTTCACCACAATTGCTTGCGCCCCTGCCACACCATCCCCATACAAAGGCTGTTTGTGCGGACTCTCCCAGACCTTCCACAGACTCCAGCCTTGGTACCTGACAACAAGCAGGGAGAAAGGGAGGGTGTTGCAACCAAGTTTCCAGCCTTACCTGCTAATGTATATTATGATACACAGGGGGCGCTTGATGAGTTGCCCCTTGACGTGTCTAATGTTATGGGTTAACCTGGTGGCAATTTCAAATGGAGGGAACTTTATCCTAATTAGGAGCGCTACTAATTTGACCTGCTGGTCTCTGCACAACTTATTCCTTGGCTTTGAACCTTACATGGAACTTCCCACTATGCCACCCCCTTTTGGCCTTGTGGCTTTCCCCATATAGTATATTAATCACAATGTTCTATAATAAACAATACCTTATTCTTATTATTCTGTCCTTTCCTATTGGACTGTTGTCTTCCCCAATTCCAACTACTGAATCCTCATTGGTTCAGTTGCAACAGCCAGCTGAATGCAGTCACCAAGAAGGACTCCTACCCACTTCCTTACATGGATTGTTGTGAATGCTGCCATTCACTGTGTTTCAATTTTGCTTTCAATGGGTTATTTTGAAGACAAATCTCTCTCTTTTGCTTTTGCCCTTCAAATTGAGTCTGGCTCCAAATTAGGAAGCTCAATTTTTCAGTTTCCTGATTCTGTGAAACTCACTTGCCCCACTCATGCTTGTGGCAAGCAATCCTACCGTCCATGTACTGTTTTTTGGTAAATCTACACAGTATATATTCCCAATATTTTCATCCAACAACTTAAGTTCTATTCACATTTTTGTATTTGTGTCTTCATGTACTTTGTCTCCTCTCTAGCCATGTCTAGCAGATATTATCCAATTATGGCCACAAGGTAATCACATAGCCTTCCCTGTCATTCTAACCAAGACTTAGTACCAATCCAATCCTAAGGTTAGGATTCCCTGTTCTGTGTCTGCGTCACGCTTCAGAACATGACAAAAATGGTGCTAACTACAGGGGCTGTAAGCCCCTTGGTTATTCCTTTTGCAACCATGTTTCAGGTCCTTTGCCTCCTCCTATACAAGAGCCAACTTCACCTGAAATCACCAGTCTTCCTATTGAGAAAGGCATCACAGACCCACCTATTCCCCTACTGTGCTGAACCTTGGGAATGGTCCCCGCCTAGCTGCTTATCCCATGGGTACCCCTGACTTAGATCCAGTCATAGCGGTAGCCCTTGGGCTAGCCTGTGATGGGGCCATTCCTTGCCTCCAGCTACAGTTCAGCCAAGCGGAATACTATGAATTGATTGTGGCTCTGCAATTTCCACAGCATCTCCTCTCAGTGGCTAGTCCCGCTGAACACATATTGTCATCCTTTGTACAACCCGCCTTAGCCCACCATCAAATGGTGTTAGGGCTTCAACTTTCAGGAGATTTTGTCCCCATAAGCAGCTGTCACAAACCACTGGAATCAATTTGCTGCCTATCAACAATGGATCCACTCCCTGTTTTCCTTGGCGTCAAACAATCAGCGTGACTCTGTCACTTCTCAAACCTGATTGGTCAATTTCATTGAGCAAATGCACCAGTCTATCCCTGAATACATCAGGGAGCGTCTACATGAGTTTCACCTGTTGAAACAGCCCTAGCAAACCCAAGTAGATTCCACCTTGAATGCCTATTACACTGATTTCAAACAACTTGTACAGCAGTTTAATGTGTTCAGTGCTTACTCCTTTGAGCAACTACAACAAGTAGCAGACCTTGCTGATAAAGACCTCTGTGAGCTTGGTGAAGAATTTGATCAAGAAAGGGGTGTCACTGCTGCCGCTATTGTTAAGCTCCAGACTCAAGTGAATGAATTATCTACGCCCAAGCCAGATGCTCCGCCCTCTCCCTCATCTGACAATTTGGTGGATAGAGAGCAGAGACTATGGGATGTCATTTGAGAGCTATAAGCGTCTACCTGTAGTCAAGGTTGCCCTACTGAAGCGCCTCAGCCTGATCCCCAGGTGCTTGCTCTGAAAACCCAAGTTACTGAGCTACAGCAAGAGCTTGCTGCCCTACGCAAAATGGTGGCAATTGCTGCTAGCCCAGTTAGAGTTATTGATGAAGATGGCTGTTTCCCTGGCTTGTCAGGAGCCCCTCAAATTCAACGTGCTAGAGAGTTAATTGCTCTAGCTAATGAGGTGAACCATTTGAAACAAGACTACACCAAACTCAAAAGGGAAGTGCAAGAAATGAGTGAATTGATTGACTCATTAAATGACATGTTTTCCCCTTGACTCTTAGTGGGGCCTTCCCTTACCTCCTGACTGGCCAAGCTTTCCTTGGTAGTAACAACACAGGGCTGACGCCTAGATTTTACTGAGCAACAGACCAACCTAGCTACTAATACAGGTACCCTCACTGCTGAGACCCTGACTACTCTTGAGGAAAGTGTTTGCCAGCTGTGGGCCAGACAGCCCCCCTCTGAATCCAAAGCAGACTTCTCCTGCGCAAAAATGGACTCAATAGCAACAATGGTGGCCCAACTCCAGAAGCACATTTCAAGCCTATCTTTAAGCAAGTCTTTGACCTCAAAACCTCAACCATTGTAGCTTTCCTAACTATCTATGAAACTGCCATGAGAAGAGCCTCAGATGAGGTTAAGAAGGAACACATTCTAACGTGTCTGCACCCAACCTGCCAAGAGGTAGTAGTGCCAGAGCTGCCCACCATTGAGATCTGGTAAGATATAAAGCAGCTTCTGATTAACAAATTTGGTGGTAACCTTAGTCTGAAAGTGAAGAAGGACGCCTTCATGCATATTGCTTTCAAGCCTAAAGAGACACTAGCCAAGTTTGCAGACAGATTCTAAATAGAAGGACAGCAACTGATTACAAGCAGACAGTTGACAGCCCATGAAGCCTACATGGCTTGCGCTCAAGCCCTCAAGGTTAATCACCTTCTATGCCTTCACTTCAAAGTCCATAAGGCCATGCTTTCTTCTATAAAGATCATAAATACACTGTTTCAGGATATGCACCTTACCCATTCTGGAGCAGTTGTGCAGGAGAATTGTGCCTCCTCTAATTCTTGTTTGTCTTCCCGTGGCCCTCACATCCTCACAATGAACTTGCAAAATCCTCCTAGACACCAAGGTTATCACAACTGTGGACAGATAAGTCACCATTCTTGAGTATAAACCAATCCTTGGGTTGAAGGGGCTGATCCCAAGGAACAGGCGGGAAAAGAACAGTCAACCTAGAGGCAGAGACACTCTTGGTTGACAATTCTTCCCTGTCTTCTTCAATCCCCCTCCATTGCTGACTCTGAGCCTGCTAAACTGGGGCTCCTCTCATTCTGCTGTTATTTTACAGTATCTCTGATGACTCTGATATGGATTATTAAGATGTGGAAGATCCCAATGCCTATGGATATCCAGTTCTTGCTGTCCCTGAAACTATTGTGGTCCTTTTAAGTTGTGTTCTGGAAAATCTACAACAACTGTCAAGCCACTGCCAGGAGCAAAGGAGGTTATCTCTTGCCCTTACCTCACTCAAGCTAAGAGATTCCCTGTGCTTGTAGAGTTATCTGAGGAAGCTGCTGAGGTTACTGATGCTGTATTCAAGAACATTTTAGTCTTGCTTCCTCTCCTGACTGTCTATAAAGAGTTTCCAGGCTTGATATGCATGATTGAAAAATGGGACAAAGAGCTAGCAGAAGCCCAAGACATTCTGGCTGTCCATCCTCCCTTTGGTTGTACTATCACTTGTATGGAAATATCCATTCAAAAATTAAATAATCAAGGCCATTCTAGACACGGGGTCTCCTGTTAATGTTGTCTCCTCAAAGCTTGTCAATAAGCTCAAACTTGCCCCTGACCTTAACTATCATCAGTTGTATTGCACAGCTGGACTATCCATGACTCACGCTATAGGGGCTTATTCTGCTCTTCTCATGAGGTCTGGCTAGCTACACTTGGGTGTGCCTTCTGTTTTCTTGGAGAATGAGAGTTATGACCTTTGAGTTGGTACTCAATTCTTCAGGGAATACAATGGGATCATCAACTTAAATTATGGCTACCTCTCTATCTTAGGGTATGAAGTCCCTCTGATCTTTGAGAAGCCTGTCAAAGTTCCCATAAAGCACCTCAAGATGTGTGCCTTAGAATATCCCACTTGTGTTTTCACTCTAAAATACTGTACCTACTCATCCAACATAAAGTGTCCTCTTATGGCTTGTTCTGTGTCTGAGGGGATTCCTCTCCAGGCCACTTCCACTGTAACCACTCCCCCTGGGCCTCAAGCCATCCTAGACTCACAAATATCTTATGATCTACCTTAATGTACATTACTGGAGTGTACTCTCCTTCCTCTCTAGGACGCAACAAGCCCTACCTATGCCCAGGAATCTTGGATGCCTCTCATAAAGACCCTGTTTGATTGCTGGTTGCCAAATTAACCACTTTCCCCATACAAGTGTTTAGAGGGCAGGTTGTTGACTATGGCAAGTTTTTGAATGCTCCCAATGTTCTGTTGCTACATCCCTTTGGCACGTTTCAGGATTTCAATTTACCCAAAGACAAGCCTCAAGTCCTATCTTTGTTCACTGCTCAAGATTTCCCGCAACTATCCCTGGTACAACAGAAGGAGGTGCTGAATTTGCTAGATCAGTTTTCATATATCTTTGCTAAAGATAGCACTGATTACGGTCTAGCCAAAGGTGTCATTCCCCAGATTGATACTGGTGACGCTCCCCCCTTCCACGCAAAAACTTATTGCTGCAGTCACATGGAAGACACTCAAGTGTCTAAACAGCTCAAGCAACTAATATATGCTTGGCTATTAGCTCCTTCCCAAAGTACATGGGCCTCCCCCCTGCTCATACTGAAGTTGAAGGATGGAGGTCATTGTATTGTGATGGATTATTGATGCTTGAACTCCTTAACTAAAAAGGATTCCTATCCCCTACAATGCATTAATTATGCTCTCTGCCGCCTTGTTGGCTCCAAGTTCAAATCTGCTATGGATTTAGCTTCCAGATACTGGCAAGTTTATCTCTCTCCTGAGGATAGACAAAAGGCCACACTTATCACTTCCAAATGACTTTTTGAGCCTACACACATGCCCCAAGGCCTATCCAATGCGCCAGCAACCTTCTAGAGAGCCATGGACGCAGTGATGAGAGATCTCAAGCTATCCTGCGTCCTAGTATACCTTGATGACATCAATGTTTTCTCCTGCATCTTTACCAAGCACTTGGCTCATCTGGAGGAGATTTTCAAGAGGATCTTAGCTGACAACCTAAAGCTGAAGCCACGCAAATGCAACTTGTTGCACTTTTTGCATTACAGCGCTACAATTATTTGAGATTATAGGGCACAAGACATTTGCTTGAATACAGTCATATGTGAGAATATGAGTATTATTGTATCAGAAGAGCCAGGAATGAATGGAACCATGATTACTGTCTGCCAATGGCTTCTGATTGCGCAGAAGCACCTAAGGATTAGGATAAAGGTCAACCAGATTAAGGATCAAATAAAATGGTTTGAAAATGATTTTTATTGTAAATAATTAATTCTTCTTATACCTTCTACAAGGGTAATCTCTGGGCTTCTAGCAATGTCTTCTAGGACATTCTAACACACCCCAAATTTGGGTAGTTATTAATCTAGGTTTGGCGCTTATTGCACATCAACCAATATAATATTTTCATCTTCACCCAGCACAGGTGATCCTTGCTGGCATGGAATAATTTAGCACTTCAGGATCACTTCCTAATTCTCTGGCATACTGCAAGCTTAACGCTTATTAATGTGATAAATATGGTAATTTGAGATTATGGGGAATCAAACCCAGCGCCTTGGCGCTCAATGTAAAAGTAAAGCGGCGCCTTGGCGCCTGCAATATTTGCCAGGCAGCGCTTGCAATAATTTTCAGTTGGCGCTTGACATAAAAGTAGTTTGGCGCTTTGGCGCCAAATCCAATTTCTAGGTGGTGCTTGTGTATTTTTAAAGTGCTGTGGTGGCAAATCATGTCTCATTTAATTGCCACGGCGGCACTTATCATTGGCTAGTTTAAGGCTCAGGTCAGCAGACTACTGCTGATCCAATATGCATATAGATTATACTACCAATTTATGTAGTTTGGTAGCTGCAATTCATATCTGTGAGCTCCATCATAATTATTATCATTGTATTTTGTACTACTAATTTATGTATTTTGTTGTAACAGTCTCAATCCATGGGCTCCATCATAATTGGCATCATTGCTTGGTCAAAATTCCCAACACAACTTCTTCAAGGAGCACCTAGAGTTCTTGGGTTTTATCATCAGTTGCAACAGACTCTGCACTGTCCCTTTCAAGGTTGAGGCCATTGAAAAGTTGCAGGCGCCTTCTAGCAAAAGGGATGTCCAATTTTTCCTAGGGATGATAGGTTACTACCGCTGCTATATCCCCAATTTTTCCATACTGGGAGATGCTCTCTTCCAAATCCTTTGCGCCAATGTGGACTTCTTCTGGAGCCTGGCATGCCAGACTGCATTTGAGGCCCTAAATAAGACTCTCACTGCTGCACCTGTGCTGACCTACCCAGATTTTTCCAGACCCTTTGTAGTGCAAACAGATGCCAGCTTGACAGCCATTGATGATGTTCTTTCTCAGCTGGAAGTTGATGGATTAGAACATCCAGTGGGCTACTGCTCTTGCACCCTCAACATCCATGTGAGAAACTACACAGTCACAGAGCGCAAGTGCTTGGCAGTGATTTACTCCTACCAATAATTCAGGATGTACCTTCATGGAGGACACCTCACCTTTATCACAGACCATGCTTCCTTGCAATGGCTGAAGACACCTAAGAATCCTGAAGGTTGGCTAGCACTTTGGGCCATCAAGCTACAGGCATACAGCTACAAAATCATTCACCAAGCTGGTGCAATCCACCAAAATGCTGACTGCCCCTCCAGTCTACCTACTGTTGCCTTAGTCTCCCCATGGCTGACATTCTCTATGATAAACTCATGGAGGATCCTTCTTTGTGGGTGGAGGAACCGGCAGAAATACAGAAGGCCTTCAAGAAGCTAGCTGTTGACACCAAGGTCTCCAAGGGACAGCTCCTAAAGCTTTGTGGGGACTTCTGGCTTTTGTATACACGTCTATCTCTGTGCATGAACTCTGTGGTAGCTGCACACAAGACTACTGGGCATGGTGGTATTTAGAAGACACTAGTAATGCTATAACAACATTGCTTCTGGGAAGGAATGAACACATATATGGTGGAGACTTTAGCCTCTTGTCATGACTGTAACATTGAGCACCTTAAGGTAGCCAAGTTCTAGCACAGACTAGTCCAACCTGTGTTTGCCTTTCATATGGTGGCTATTGACATAGTTGGTCCCTTGCCAGTCATCCAAAGCAATAACAAGCTCATTATTGTAGCTGTGGGTCACCTGACCAAATGGGTAGAGGCTAAGGCTATCCCTAAACAGTCTGCCCTGATCACTGCTACGTTCATACTGGAGAACATAATATACAAGCATGGTTGTCCCCAAGTACTGTTGACAGACAATGACACTAACTTTACCAGATATATGATTCCCCGCCTAAATAAGCTGATGGGGATATGTGGTACGCTATATACTCCATAACAGCCACAGACAAATGGTATGGTAAAACACAAAAATGGAAGCCTGGTACAGATACTTTGGAAATTAGCCATCAACAAGAGACAGAAAGGGATACATTTCTACCAGCTGCAATCTTTATGTACAATATTGGCTATCATCAGGTCACAGGAAAGCCACTCTTCCAGCTACTCTACAGGCAACAACCAGGACTACCACCCCTGCTATACTTGTTGGTAAAACATAGACTGGCAGTATCTCCAGATGCCTACCTCAATAAACTGATACAGACATTAATATGGCTAAAATCTGAAGCCTACACATTTAACCTTAACCATAAACCCCAAGACCTTGACCAAGCCATGGCCAAGCGCCTTATCCTAAAGTCCTACATGGTTGGAGATGAGGTCTACTTCTTCAGCAACAGAGGCTATGGTTGAGAGTCTAAACTTTTCTCTCTCCGGAAAGGTCCTGTTCAAGTCATTCAAAAGTCTGGACCCAAGTCATACACATTGAAAGATCCAGTTTCTGGTTAATTAATTACTAGAGTGCATGCACAATATATGTGTGTCACTCCTAGTAGTTAATAGTAAGTCCCAATGAGGACAACAACCTAAAAAAGAAAGCCTAATAAAAATCCATGTGTTGTTGTCCAGTTTTCCAAACCCAAAAATATATAAGAAAAGGAAATTGGAAGGTCCTTATTGTTGGGATACCAGGCCTTGCATATACCGGACCAATTGAATCAAGGCCTGAACCGCGGCCAAGTAATAAAGCTGGTTTCTATAGGACCTACAAAGCTAATTACTAAGGATGGGACATTGAAGGCCCATCAAACGCTGCACATGATTTATCCCCACAGCCACAAGGAAGGAAACACCAAGGAAAAGAAAATCACACAGGAGGGATCCCTGGATCACATACTCATCTGGAGTCTTCTCACCTAAATGATAGTACATCCCAAGAAGCCAGTCAAGGAAGGCAGCCATGTTGTATTCCTTAGTAAGGTCAAACTTGTTGGCGCCACAGAGCATCAAGTTCCCAGTAAGGGCCATGACAACCAGATGGTCACCACTGACGGAATCCACCCCCTTCAGAGTAGCCTGGAACGCACAACAAAGCCTTTGCTCAAATTTATCAGTAGCTAACCAACCTTCCACATGAGGAAAAGTCTGGCCAGGCATGGTCCAAGCCCTGACCACTGCCTTGAGAATGGCTAACACAATACCCTGCTAAGTGGCACCAAGTTGTTGACCACAAAAAGTAAAACTCTGAAGATGGCTCTCTCAAGTACTTCTCCACCTGACACAGGAAATTGCCACTGAACCAAATTACCCTCTTATAACTTGAGCTGGGTAAGGACTAGTGGATGATGAAAAGCCAAGAACAAGGTTGCCAGTAAGGAACCAGTTCCCTCCAGAGGCATAGCAGGAATTGACTCCCAATGAAACTTGGCTGACAAGTCCAAGTACTGGCTGTCCATGTCCACCATGGTCAACAGCTGGGCCAGAGTCTGCCCCCTCACAACTGGGGTCCTTTTGGCTCAAGCTTCCTTGGCTGGAGCCTGTTTCCTCTTAGGGATGACCACCTGAACAGTCTTCTTTTTGGGCTGTGGAGACCTTAAAGTATAGGAATGAACCATGCTGCTACCTGGGGTCCTGTAGGTGCTTTGAAACCCTGTCATCTAATACAGTGGCAGGAAATTTTGCAATGTGCTAAAATGTGATAGATTTGATGGACATTAAGTTCAAAGTCAGATCCAGAACGTAATTACACATTAGGCAGTTGCTCAACTGATCAATTGAGAACTAGTGGATTCCAGAGCATTCTGGATTTCACTCAAATCCTCTCAGCAATTCAAAAATTTGGAGATTACACAAAGGGGCAACAAACAAGGCCTTTGATTCCAGAATTAAGGCTCATACTTGGCGCTTGTGTCTGGAAACCTAAATGGAGGTGACGTCAATAATCTAATTGCCCAATCAATTTCTACTTCCAGGTGCAAAATCAATAGTCAATGTTGGTGATAAGGAGCGCCTTTTGGGGAAGCTTCAAATATAAAAGTAGGAAGAGAAGAAGTATATTTTATTGGATAATACTTTAGACTTATATAGATTTATCTGTGGTGGGAATTTTAGTTGGATCAAACCCAGGGGCTGGTCATGTGCTGGATGGGTTTGAGTTGCTAAGTACCTGGACAGTCATGTGATATTGGTTTGTTGCCATTACTGGTATGTCAAATGGTATATTGGAAAGGCACCAAATTGGGCAATGACTGGATGTTGGTTATGATGGCAATAGCCAGAATACTTGTACATCCAGACCCTTGACACACCCCTCCCTTAAGGGGTTACTTGGGTACATCAGGAGGGGGCTTTGTCTTGACAGCTGCCACCTAATGTTCCTGGAGTTGTTTACTAGTGGGCACCAACTGGGTCAAGTGTTCTCCTTTTCTAGGGCAGAGGCAAGATCTGTGGTACTTTTTGGTGATGGGCTCTTTGGTACCCTGGAACTTAACTAGGTAGGTGTTCCTGTCTGGTTGGTATCTGATGATTCTTCCTGGTCCTCTGTGTACTGATTCTAGCTTCTTTATGTTCCCAGCTAGGACCCAAGTGGGGGAGTTGATGGGGAGTGGGTCCTCTGTTGAGGTTACCTTTTGAGTTTTGAGTCTCTTTTTTTCTGCCAGTTTGGCTTTGAGGCGTATGTGTTGTAGAGCTGGTTTCTGTTCTACTATGGGAGGTTTCCCGGGGGGATCTTTACATATGGCTGGTTATTGCAGGTGACTATTTTTGGCTTGTACCTGTATGTAAGTTCAAACAGTGAGTAGCCTGTCCCTTGATTGGTACAAGCCCGGGATACTAGTAATGCATGTTTCACATAGAGTGGCCATGTGTCTTTGGCTTTGCCATCCATTATTTTCTTCAAGGTTCTGATAAGGCTGCTGTTCAGGCATTCAACTCTGCTGTTGGCCTGTGGCCTGTAGGGTAAGGTTGTGGAATGCTTAATGTTCTTTGTTTTTAGATTTTTGTTTACTATGTGGCCTGTTAGCTCTTTTGCTCCATCTGTTATGATGTAGTCTGGAGTGCCGTAGTCCGCTATGATTGCTTTATTGATGAATCAATTTATTGTTTCTGCCTTGTGATCTTTTGTTGCCCAGCAGATGGGCCAACGTGTGGCAAAGTCAATGGCTAAAATTAGGAAACATTGATTTGTTTTGGTTTCTGGGAAGGGTCCCACTACGTCCAGTCCCCAAACCTTAAATGGTTTGGGGTCAGGTACTGGGTTAACTCTTGGCTGTGGCGCCTTGGTGCTGGCATATTTTTCACATACTGTGCACTTTTTTTAGAACATTGATTATGTCTTGCTTCAGGTTGGTCTACCATACTATCTCTTTTAATGTGAGATATAGGTTGTTAGCCTTTGTGTGTCCTAGCAGACAATGGTGTCTTAGTATAGTGTCAACTCTTTGTGCAAGTGGGATGTAAGGAATGTGTTTATTCTTGATGATTTGGTATACTGTGCCATTTGATCTGTGGAAATGTTTTTTGTTCCTTACTAGTGTATCATGGGTTAGTTGGTGTGTGGAGGGATCCTTTACTTTTGTCATGTACTCAGTGTTGTATAGGTTGGGCCAGTCAGGGTCCAGGTGGTCAGGGTGATCCTCTCTTGGCTGGCATAGCCTAGAGAGAGCATTGGCTATGACCAGCTCTGCCCCCTTTTTGTACTGGATGTCCAGGTTAAGCTGTTCCAGCAAGGACATCCATTTGGCTTGACGCCGCGCAAGTGCGTTCTGAGTTTTGAAATAGATTAAGGATTTGTGGTCAGTTAGCACTCAGACGTTTAAGAGTCCTTTGGGATAACATCTCCATTTCTTGCATGTGTGATATATTGCTAGCAATTCTATATTGTGTATTGGGTACCTTTGCTCAGTGTTTGTTAGTTTTCTGCTTTTGTAACATACTGGCAGGAAATCTTGCTGCCCTGGCTGGAAGATGCGTAGGATTGCGCCAATGGCAGTGTCACTAGTGTCTGACTCAAGCTTGTAGCACCCGTTGTTATTAGGGTATTGCAAAATTGGTGCTTCAATCAAAGCTTGCTTTAGCAGTTGGAAATTCTTGTCACATTCTGTAGTCCAGATGAATTTCTTTTTGCATTACCTTTGGTTAGGTCATTGATTGGTGCGGTGATCTTTCCGCAGTCTTTGATTATTTCCTTAGGTAAGCTACCATACTGAGAAAGCATCTAACTTGTTTCATGGAGGTGGGGCGTTGCATGTTGTTTATGGCTTTTATTTTATCTGTGTCTGCTTTGATGCCACCGTCAGAGACAATGTGGTCCAAGAACAGGAGTTCATTTTCCATAAATTGGCACTTACTTGGCTTAGTGTATAGTTTGTGCTTTGCAAGTCAATCAAGTGTCTTGCGGACATGCGTGAGGTGTTCCTCTTTTGTTTTTGAAAATATGATGATGTTGTCAAGGTAGCATAATGTATTTGAGAGACCGTTTAGTGCTTGGTTCATCATGGTGACAAACATTGCTGGAGTTTTGGTCATCCCAAAGTTCATTACTTTACATTCACTTGACCCAAATGCGTGCAGAACGCGGTCTTTGGTATGTCTTTCTCTTTGACCTCAACTTGGTTATAACCAGATGTGAGGTCAATTTTTGAGAAAATTTTGCTCCAGAGAGTCTTACAAATAGGTCTTCTATGAGGGGAAGTGGGTATTTATTCTTTACTGTACTTGCGTTTAGTGCTCTGTAGTCACTAACTAAGCAAAGGGATCCTTCTTTCTTCTTTACAAAGAACACTGCTACCCCCCACGGGGATTTAGACGGACAAATGAATCCTTTGGCTAGATTGTCCTCAATGTGGGCTTTAAGTTTTTGGGTCTCCGTGGGAGAGAGTCTGTAGAGGGGTGCAGGTTTGGGCATGGCTTTGCATAAGTCAATGCCATGTTTGACCTCTTTTATGGGGGGTAACTCTGTGAGTTCTTCTTTGATTATGTGAGTGCATTCATTTAAAAGTGCTGCAAGTTCTGGGCATTGGATCTTTTGTGCTTGTATATTATTAAATTCAGAGTACCTCATTATGTGGAGGGTACTATCTTTGGTTAGATGTTCAAAGTCATCTTGATTTATGATGTTGTAACTGTGCTGTTTTGGCAGAGTTACACAGGGAAAAATATTTAAAAAATAGATAATAATCTTTATTGCAAGATAGTGATTATATAGCTATTGTGAATCAATGGATAGTAGGAACATGATTGATGATCATATGGCTGGATAGAAGAGGGGGGTGGCTTGATCCTGATAATGAGTCAAGCGCCAAATTGAGATATCCACTGTGGAGGATCATCATCTGTTCATGTTGATAGATTTAGTAGTTTGAGTTGGCTTCCTAGTATGGCTTTGGGTGACCGGGTAATCAGATTGCGGGTCACAAACCCGCTTGGTTGTAACCTTGTTGGCGGGTTGAGCCTGCGGTTTCAACACCCCCTCTCCCCCTGGCTGAAGGTCGGCAGGGAGGTTGTCAGAAGCCTGGGCACCATATTGAACCAGTTGTTGTTTGGTGGCAGGCAGGGCGGTTTCTCGTTGTTTCTGTCTTGCTTTGCAGGGTCTTAGGCAGTTGTGGTGTAAGGTCTTGTCTTGCTTGTGTTTCCTGAGCCCTTGCACGAGGTAAGTGTTATTGTTGTTTACCTTTAGAATGATTGCTGGCCCTACTTTTTTAGATTGTAGTTTGCTTTTGTCAACATTCATGACCCAGACTTTGTCCCCAACTTCATATCTTTGACAGATGGGAACAAAGGTCTTTTGTAAGCGTTCCTTTTCTTTGGTTGCTTGTTTGCTGTTGGCCTCTATTATTTGAGTGTCTAAGCAAGGGGGACTTGACTTGGAATTTCCAGTTTGGGTCCTGTCAATGCTTGAATGATATTTGGCTGTGTGCTGTATACCAGTTCAAACGGGCTTTTTCCAGTGGATCTGCTCACTTGGGTTTGGCACACAAGTAATGCAGTTGGTAGCTGCTTATACCAGTCTTCAGGTCTCCCGGCAGTGAGTTTGGCTAGGGCTTGTACAAGGCTACCATTAAGCCGCTCTACGCGTCCATTGGCCTGTGGATGGTATGGTGTTGTGACAGTGTGTTTGACCCCATTTTTAGTGAGGTACACATTTGTGTCTTTGGAGGTCAATTCTTTGCCTCCATTGGTTATCAGGAGTTCTGGCTTTCCAAACCTGCTGATTATTTCCTTGCCAATGAATTGCAGGACGTCATTACCGGTGTGTGTTTTCACCGCTTGGGCTACTGGCCACCTTTTTGCAAAATTGATGGCTGTGATGATGTATTTTTTGTTGTTGTGCTTTCCTGGCATGGGGCCCACAATGTCAAGAGCCCATACTTTGAAAGTAGTTGAATTTGAATGAGAAGTACAGACTTAGGCAGGGTTTTGCTTTTGGCAAACTTTTTGCAGACCTTGCACTGTTCTAGCACTTCCTGGACATTGCAGTATAGGGTTGACCACCAGGCTTTATGTTTTAGGAATTTGTCTAGATTTTGGCTCTTAGTATGTCCAAGATCTCTGTGGTAGCAAAGAATGGTATTGACTTGTTGATGTGTGGGGATGTAGGGAATGGTTGTGCCATCTGACATTTTCTGTGAAGGGTTCCATATACATCAGCAAAAAGGTGTTCATTCTTGATGACTGTTTCTTTGGTGATATTGGTTGTGCCTATAGGGAACCCTTTGTCTTTTGTATGTAGCACTAGGAGAGGCCAGTCTGGGTCAAGCCCATTCTCTCCCCTAGAAGCGCGGACATACAGACGGGACAGGGCGTCTGCCATGGCAAGCTCAGCCCAGGGTTTATACTGGATGAGCATGTTAAACCTTTCTAAGATTTTCATCTACCGCGCTTGGCAGCGTGACAGGTTTGCTTGTTTCTTGAAATAGATGAGCAATTTATGGTTGGTTAGTGCTGTGAATTCTTCCTGCCGTTCCAGGTAACAGCGCCATTTGACCAGTCAATGCACAATAGCCAGCAGTTCTTTGTTGTGGATTGGTTATTGACACTCTCCATCTGTCAGTTTGCGCAACTTGTAGGCTACTGGCAGGAAGTCACCATCACTATTCTTAATTTGTAGTACTCCCCCAATGGATGCATCTGAAGCGTCAGTTTCCATCTGGTACTCTCTGTCTCATTTGGGTATTGCAAGATGGGCGCTGTTGTGAGCTTTTCCTTGAGATTTCTAAAACAGAGGTCACATTGAGGGGTCCATACAAACTTGGACTTGGCGCCTGTTATGGCGGACAAGGGGGTGGTCAAGACGCCACAGTCGGGGATGAAGCGTTGTACATAGGCCACCATTCCTAAGAAGGTGCAGAGTTCTGATTTGTCTTTGGGAGGTGGCATTTTGCAGATGGCTTGTATCTTCTGGCTGTTGGGTTTGATGCTGTCTTTTGAGACTATGTGTCCCAAGAAGGGTAGTTGCTCTCAGAAGAACTGGCACTTGGAGGGCTTGGCCAACAGTTTGTGCTGTGCTAAGGTTGCAAAGACTTCCTCCAGGTCTTTGTGGTGCTTTTCCACCGAGGGGCTGTAGACAATAATATTGTCCAGGTACACTAGGGTGTGTTTGCCTATGTGTGGCGCAAACACTTTGTTCATGAAGGTTACAAAGGTGGACGAGGTGTTGGTCATGCCAAAGTTGAGTACCACACATTTTTAGGAACCATACTTAGTGCAGAAGGCTATCTTGGGGATGTCTTCCTCCTTGATACAAATCTGGTTGTAGCCTGCAGTTAGATCAATCTTGGAGAAGACAGAGGCACCTCCCAAGGCGTCAAAGAGATTGTTGATTAATGGTAATGGGTAAAAATTCTTAATGGTGACTTTGTTCAAGGAGCAGTAGTCTGTGACCAGGCGTAAGGTACCGTCCTTTTTAGCCACAAAGAATACAGCAGCCCCAAAGGGAGATTGTGATGGGCGGATAAGTCCTATTTCCAATGCCTCCTTGAGATAGGCGCGCAGGGCGTTGTCCTTGTTTGGGGTCAGCCTTTAAATGGGGTGTGCCTTGGGTACAGCCCCCTTGAGTTGGATAGAGTGTTGGATGTGTTTCTCAGGGGGTAGCCCAGGTAACGCTTCCTTAAAGATTTCTGGGTGACGGGCCACAATGTTGCAATCTTGCGGCGTGGAGGTGTCCTGGTGGTCCTTGAAGTGTATGATTTCATACTGGCAGGAGTCCCAGTTAATTGTCTTGAGGTTATCTCTTTTGTCCAGGTTCTCTGTAATGCGCACAAAGACGTGGTCTCATAGGAGTTGGTCTACAGAGTCTGGGTAGATTTGGTGGTTGACACCTTCACGCTTGATGGTCAACACTGAGGTTGCCCAGTCCACGTGGGGGTTGTTTTTCCGTAACCAGTCTAGTCTCAGTACAATGTCAAACTTGGGGAAGTCAATGACGGGACCTTGGATGATGGAGTGGAGGTTCTCAAGCATGACAGAGAAGGGGGCAGTTTCCTTTGTCACAGCAATGTGGTGTTCATCAGCCAGGATCACATTTTTAATCCGCAAAGGATTTGGTGCCAGCTTGAATTTATCCACAAAGCTGCTGTTGACTAAAGTTGGGTCTGCGCCCAAGTCCAGGAGTGCTGAGCCTGTGTAACTGCAAAAGTGGAAAGGGTAAGACATCAATTTATTGGGATGCCTGGCAATGGTGTATAGTACCAGGTCTTCCAAGGGCACTTGGATTATTGGGCATTGGTCCACGTCCTTGGGTCAGTATTCATTGTTGGGCAAGTCAGGAGTTGCGTGGGGAGAGCTTGGCTTGCTTAGTGCTCTCCCTGGGCTTTTCCCTCATCTTGGTTGCCTTGGGTGGCGGTGACGCGGAAATGGGTACAGTTTGACTGGCCGTTATTCCCATTCCCATTCTCATTTGAACCCGTGGGTTTGTGGTTGTTGTTGTTGCCTCCAGGGGGTGGTTGAGAGGAGCGCCCGCTTGGATGGGAGTCCTTGGGCCTTTCTTGTTTCCCAGTATGTGCCTTGTGTAGAGTGTTGGATGTTTGTTCCGCTTTTTTTGCTTCACGGTACAGGCTTTGCAGGTTGGTAACTTGGTCCAGGTTCACATGTCTCATCATGTGCAACTTGAGAGCGTTGTAGTACATGAGGTGTGTTGCTGGAGTATCAAAGGCCATGTTGGATGGGGCACAGAGACAGATTTCCTTGTAGGCGCGGGTGAGTTCTTTAACGGTGCCTGTCTGGGTCAGGTTCTTTACTTGGCATATGATCATGAGTGCTGTATCCTTAAACACAAACCTTGCCAAGAAGTCCTGTTTGAAGGTGTCCCAGTTCTTGTCAGTGTATTCTTTGTGCCACTTGTCACACCAGGTGCCAGCATCATGGGTCAGGCAAATGGAGATCTCCGCAATTCAAAAAGGCTGTGGGCATTCTATCTGAGCCAGCTTGCTTTGGGCGGACTGGATCCATGCGGCAGTGTTGTCGTTGTTGGCCCCTGCAAAGGGTTCCAAGGCAGCGCTGCAAAGTCTTTGTGCAACATAGGCGGGTATGGTGGTTTTTTCAGCTGGTTGTGGCATCAAGGAAGGTGCCTGGAAGAACCCTTGGGCAGACAGGGCGTTGAAGGCGGGTAGCAGGATCACCGTGTTTTGGTAGAGAACAAAACCATCAGGTATCTCAGTACCAGGGGTATGCGGAGTCCAGTTGGGCGGGAGGCCAGACATGATTCTGTGGAGGATTTGTTGGCCGCGGCGTATGCGGGCAACAGGCGGTATTTTTCAAGATAAGGTAGGATGGAGAACCTACCTGTGCTACCAATGTTGTAACTGTGCTGTTTTAGCAGAGTTAAATAGGGAAAAAATATTTAGAAGATAGATAATAATCTTTATTGCAAGATAGTGATTATATAGCTATTGTGAATCAATGGATAGTAGGAACATGATTGGTGATCATACAGCTGGATGGAAGAGGGGGGTAGCTTGATCCTGATAATGAGTCAAGTGCCAAATTGAGATATCCACTGTGGAGGATCATCATCTGTTCATGTTGATAGATTTGGTAGTTTGAGTTGACTTCCTAGTCTGGCTTTGGGTGACCGGGTAATTGGATTGTGGGTCACAAACCTGCAAGGTGGAACCTTGTTGGCAGGTCAAGCCTGCGGTTTTGACAATGACTTGGAAAAATACTGTGTCTCTTAGAATGAGGTCATTGGGTTCTTTAAGAATGTTGAAATTGACTCCACTGTGTTTTATTGGCATGATTTTTGTTTTCCAACATACACTGGGATTCACTCGGGTGAACAAGTCCATGCCTGCTACAATGTTGTAGTTTATGTTGTTCATGACAAGTCATCTGATGGACGTTTGTATGCCTTGGAGGTCAATTCTGAAGGGAGTTGTTTTGCCTTCAAATAGAACCTTTGATTTGTCTGCTATTTTGGCGTATTTGAAGTTGGATTTGACAACTGGTATTTTGTACTTGATTATAAAATGTTTGCTAACCATAGTGTGTTGTGCACCAGAGTCAAATAGAATTTTATGTGTATGAGATTTTTAAGTGCATGGATAGAAAAGAAGTTGTGAGAAATCTTTAATTTTTATGTTCATAAAAATGGAGGATTGTGGGACACATGAGATGCAAGCAGCAAAGTTTGTGCCTTGGTACTTATTCTTGTCAAGTTGGGGGGAGACAGGGGCACTTAAGCCTGTTCCCCCTCCTCTTTTCCCTGTTCCTCTGTTTCAAGACCTTTGAGGTCAGAGAATGTGGGGTCAGATTCATAGCTGGTTGCTACTTCAGCCTTGTTAACTTTGGCGGTATCCTCTTTCTTGGGACAGGAGCGGTTTGTGCTTTGGCTACAATTGTCATTGTTACAATTGGAGTTGTCGTTGTTATGGTTGGTATTTTGGCGTTTAATGCCATTGTGTTTTCTCTGCCATTGCCATTTGAGGAGCAGTTGCTGTTGTGTGCAGCATATTCCATGTTGGTGCAATTTTCAGCGCACTTAGCTTGAGCAATGAGTGCGGGCATGAAGGTATTTGCTTCTGGGCAGATGAGGGCAGCAACAGAGGGTTTCATTCTGTTGATGAATGATGATCTGGTGTGTACGTTGTCAGATTGTGCTAGGTTTTAGATTTTGCAATGTATTTGGTCAAATTTGTTGGCGTAAGCTGCAATAGTGGTCTTCTGAGGGAGATCACTGAGCTGTATTGCAATGTCTTGGAGGGATTCAGTGACACAGAAATTGTGGATGATGTCGGCTTTAAACTCTTCCCAGTTATCAAGCTGGTTGCCGGTTTGTGAGCCAATATAGGTAGCAAACCAGTTAGCTGTGGCCTCATATAGGCGCTTGCTGGCTTCCTGAATCCATTTTTCATGGGGGATGCAGCTGGCGCAGAGTTTAGCGGCTGTGTGATCTAGCCAGGTGAATATGTTTTCTTTGTTTTTACCAAAGAACTTGTCAATACCAATGTATTTGGTGTTGGTAACTTCACCTGTGGTAGGTGGTTATGTGTTTGTTTTTGGTTGAAGAGAGCAACTGTATTGAATTATCTTGGTGCATGCTTTGGGCATGACCAGTCCTTCAAATACAATGCATCCACTAGGAATATCTTCATTGATGTTGTGGGCGTGGAAGTATGTTTTCCAGGTATCCTGGGATGTGGCCTGGTTGAGTACGTGGGCAAAGGTGGGTGGGTTTTGGTCAGTCATTTTCTCTTTCATTGGCGTGGTTGAAAACCGTAGTGCTACCAGTGATAAGGAGCACCTTTTGGGGAAGCTTTGAATATAAAAGTAGGAAGATAAGAAGTATATTTTATTGGATAATACTTTAGACTTATATAGATTTAGCTATGGTGGGGATTTTAGTTGGATCAAACCCAGGGGCTGGTCATGTGCTGGATGGGTTTGAGTTGCTGTATACCTGGACAGTCATGTGATATTGGTTTGTTGTCATTACCGGTATGTCAAATGGTATATTGGAAAGGCACCAAATTGGGCAATGACTGGATGTTAGGTGTGATGGCAATAGCTGGAATACTTGTACATCCAGACCCTCGACATTGGTATTGATATTTTGATTATGGTATTGATGCCAAACCTGACCTAATTACCTGGCCTTTCATCCCACCAAGTTCCACTCTCCCAATTTCCCACCTCACTATATATACTTGGTTCATATATGAATTAAAGACAAGTTTTTACCCCCACATATTGTTCAATCCTATTAGGGTTTACTACCCTGTATTTAGGTATAGTAATAAAGGAATTACCCGGGCTAAATCTTGCTAGCTATACCCAACAGTCCACACTTACAACAGCATGTGAGCACTTTTTTGCTGTGTTGACTCATTTTGCCAATTAATGCCAAAAATCCCTGTTAACAGAGTGTATATTTTAACCTGATAGTTTGATTTTGCTTAAATCTGAAATCATTTTGTTTAAATCTGAGGTATTTTTTAGTTGTTGTTATAGATTTTAAAACTACTGTATTAGATGGAAAAAAAAATTGCCCCTGGGTACAGCTCAATAGAGCATGTTATTCAGGATTCAGCTATTCTTGCTGCCACATATGGGATGGCAGCTCCACCGGAAAAAATCCTCCTGGACAATTGTATCACAGGGCTCCCATACTCAAGCTGCCGCAATCTATATAGTACAGGAGCAATGTCAACATACAATTTGACAATAAAAATTGCTAGTTTATTTCAACATCAAGTCCTGGAATTCCGCCGCTCACACCCCCCAATAAAGCTCCAAACCCAAATAAAAATTTTAAATTTTTTATATATAATTTCTTTAAAATCTACTATAATCAAACCATTCATATTCAACAAATAAAATCCTTATATAACAATAATTATTTATGTATGTTCATTCATCCTTCTTTTCTTTGTTAATTTTCATTATACATGTCAGTGTATAATTGAAATCATATAAAGAACATCAATATTAAACTAAACTAAATAAAATAAAAATGTATAAATATATTTTTTGTGTTGAATGCATTCATTCATTCATTTGGCTTTGCTTTGCTTTGTTAATTTTTATTGTACCTGATAGTATACAACCAGGCTTGTATAAAGAACAACAATATAAACTAAACTAAATAAAAAACAAACAATAAAGAATAAAATGCAGATAAACCATTCAGAATAGCTAAACTTTTAATTGATTGGCTGCTTAGAGAGGCACATAAGGAGAAAAAAGTCAGTGTGGCCATAGAATTTAGCCACAGTTTTGGCTGGGAGGGTATGGAAACCAACCTGCAACAAATTGAACAAATCATTGGGTCCAGGTGGCACCCCTTTCTTGACTACTTGCTTAAGCCACTCAAAAAATTCCTTGATTGGGTTGAGGAATGGGAGGAATAGAAGGCACAAATTAGATGTGGCAAATTTTTGGGAGCCAATTTCTACACTAAGCTCAATCATCTGGAATTCATTGAGAATATCTTCCACCTTGTAGAGCCCAACATTATCCTAAACTATGATATTAGTGACACCCAACCTGGATACTTGTAGGTGCTCCCAAACCAATTGGAGAAATTCCAGAAAGGATCCACTATTATGAGAACCCTTGACCATCTGGTATAGTTCAATACCAAGGGGACCAAGAAGAGCTACCATCAAGTAGGTAATAGAACGCACAGACGCACTCCAGGACATGCCATTCTTTTTGCCTTTGGGGATGTAGCCATACTTGTTTCTCATGGAGGACATAAAAAAGGACTTGTTGATGTAGTAGAACTTTACTGTACCCTTCTTGTTGAGAGCAGTGATTGTATTAGTGTATTTCTGAAACTACTTGATGTTTTCAGGGCTGTTATGATTATATGGATAAGCCTTGAGTTTTTTTTGTGAGAATCTCATACTCTTCATGGCGCAATAGCAGGTGAAAATCTAAGCCTTGATCCTGAAAGTGGACTCAACCATTGACTGAATATTTTCCAGTTCAAGATGGCAGTTTCTATTGATTCACTGCCAGATTCCCCACAGGTGTTCCTTGACCAATAGGATTGGCTTGTGTTTGGATTTCTCCAAAAGGAGAACAGAACCTGTTTTCAGGTAGGTTGTGTGGAGCCTGTGCGCAGATTTTTTGAAATACTGATTATAGCTGTGGGGTAAGACACACCATCTCAAAAACACCACTTCAGTTTACGCCATCTCAAATTAAATTTGAGATGGCGTTTTTTGCATTAGTGATTTGAATCACAAAAAAATTAAAAAAACAATAAAATAGTTAAAATTTACATATACTTTTATAATGCAGCATCTCAAATTTACGCCATCTCAATTCCATCACTTCAAGTCATTTTAATTAAATATTATTTTGCTAACTTTATTTACATATGAAATCTCTTAGTGTGGGGTGTGTTTATGCCATCTCAACTTTACCTCATTTTAAATCATGCTATTCATCTTTAACTAAAATAAGCTTATACCCAAACTAAAATAAAGCCTGTTGTATAGTGCCAGAAGATGTTCCTATAGTATAAATCCAAGACACTTATACTAAGAACAACCTAAAAAGATGCCACTATGATAGTCCTTATAATGATTGTCATTGCTGGGTAAAAAAACCAGTTTTATTATATGCAATTTATAAATTTATTATACATGGATACATTGATAAGGGTTCTTTTAATAAAATATTTTAATAGTGATTTTAATATGGAAGGGGGTGATTACAGCATTTTGATTTACGTCACTTCAAATTCCACTGAGTTTCATATCACCCAATTGATTTGATGCACACAATGGATAGGGGAAAATAAGGGGAAATTGCCTATGACGCCAGGCTACGCTATATCAATTCCCCCACCGCAATTCTTGCTTTCCACTTTTCAAAAGTATAGTTTCACGTCTAAAACCACTTAAGCAAAAAATGTAAGAAAACATATAAAATTTGCAAATATATATTTTTTGGCCTCCTCTAAACAACTGGGTACTTTTTAACCCCAGTTGTATAAGCTATTTTTTGAAATATTTAAGTTTTACTCTTTGGCCCAGTTTAGGTAGCTCCACTGTAGATTTCTTAATTTAATATTAAAAATGTTCAAAAACACTATGTTTTTGAGCTATAGCACCTCAATTACGTCACTTCAAAAACGCTATTTCAACTGCAAGTTTCAGTCAAAACTCAAAGTTTTGCATACTTGCGTTACTAGTAAAAAAATTATTTTTACAAGACAAAAAACATTGAAATTTTGATATTATACATATTTAGATCTTTTCTACAATTCTGTGGAAAAATACTACTTTTTATATTAAAAACATTCTCATTTTTCTTTTTAAAAACAACCCCCAAATTGCTCATATTTTTAAACTAATTCACTTTTAGATGCCTTCCAAGTCAACTATCAAAGCTGTGCCCAAAGCCTCAAAGGCCTCAAAGTCCAAGATCACTCCTACAAAGGCCAAAAAGTCCAAGACTACCCCAAAGAAACAGCCTTCTAAGGCCAAAGCTCCCCCCAAGACCCCAGCTCCATTGCCTGAGCCAGAGGGAAACAGTCCTACCCCTCCCCACTCTTCATTTGTATACTCCCCCTCAGACCCCCAAGAGAAGTTATTTAACTTCAATTGCCACACTAATCCCACATCAGAGCCTGAGGATGAAGAGGAGCAGGAGCCTGGTGCTCCTGCAGATGACCAAATTGAGCTCTGGGATCTTAATACCATCCATAATATATGCAATTGAAATGTCATCTTTTCTGTGCCTACCATTTATCAAGCCAGCTATCCCATCATGACAAAGAAAGGGGGTGTGGGCTTTTTCTACAAGGGCTATAGCTTCAGCTGTAATGAAGAGAAGAAATCCATCCGTCAACATCACTACAAATGTGATAACGTTGGCTGCCTAGCTAGACTCACTACTTATGGGTTCACTAGATTTAAAGCCCCAACTGTCAACCATGACTGCACCAAGCCTTTTGACCCCCTTTACCAACTTATCTACTGGTTTCTTTGCCAGGTGATTCCAACCACCAAGGATCAAACTGCCACTGAGGTCATCAATGATGCCCTCCTTAATTTAAACAATACCCAATTTGTCACTGTTGGTGGCGCCTCAAAACTACATCAATATCTCACTGATCAGAGATATGCTCTGAGCACTGAAGGTGTCAGTGCTACGTCCAGTGATCAATTGATCCTTACTGAGGAACAAAAATTATCCCGCCATGAGGAGAGATTCCTTCTTCACAATGATGGTCAACATGCCCCTGAGAGTATTAACTGCTTTGCCACAAGCCAGGATCTGCGCAACCTGCTGAAATACAAGACCTGGCTTGCAGATGGCACTTTCTCCACCTGCCCAAAGCTATTTAACCAGCTTTAGAACATCTATAGGCAGGTTGGAAATCTGGTTCTTTCCCTGGTCTTCTACTTCCTTCCCAACAAGAAGCAGGAAACTTATGTCCGGGCTCTAACAATATTAGAGGCCAAGTTGGATGAGATCCTCCCAACCATCAAAGAGGAGCCAAAGGAAACCAGAGGGTGCAAGAATATGGCCCAGTCCCAGGAAGAGGAAGCCAACCCACCCAGGAAGCAGGCAGAAAGTCTTCCCTACCACAAATATCTGGTAGTGGATTTCAAACAGGCTCAGGCAAATGCCTTCATTTGAGTCTTTAAGAGCTCCCCTCAGGGATGCTACTTCCACTTCTGGCAGGCACTCTGCTACCGCCTCCAAAAGTGCTCTGACCTTCATGAGCTGGTCAACTCTGAAGGCACCAAAGAAGCCAAGGACGTCTTCAATTGCTTTGCTGCCCTTGCTCTTGTTAGAAAGGAGGAGACAAATGACTTCTACAACACCCTACTCTATCACCCATATATTATAGCCAACCAGACAGCCTTTGCGCCCTTTATTGAGTATTTTGAGACTCAATGGGTTGGCATCTTCCAAGGAGCATGTCACATTGGAAAAGACAGTGACTCAATCACCTGGAACTGCTTTAAGCAGGTAAAAGATGATTTAATCAAGACCACCTCTTCCCTTGAAGGGTGGCATAGCCAGTTTGTAACAAGGGTCAGGGTTCATAAGCCCAAATTCAACAAAATAATGGTGTGTTTAAAAACCCAACAAGCCATCTCTGCCCGCCTCTTCAAGACTGCCATGAAGACCAAGGGTGATCCCCCAAGCAGACCAAGGCACTGAAAAAGTATACTGAAATCAGCAAGGTGGTCCTTGCCTACTATCCTAAGGATAGAAAGCTTGAGCATCTCCAAGCTATCTCAGTTGCTCTTTCTACCAATGTTTGAGTCCTTTCCCAATATATCATTCTTTATCTTCTCTCTTATTTCCTTTACTTTTATCATTATTTTAATTTATTTTGGCATTTGGTACAAATATATGTTTATTTTAAAGCATAGTTTATAGTTAAAATATATGAAAATGGTTGTTTTGGGGTATATTTTAACTTTTGGGCTTTATGAAACCTTGTTGCTACTTATTGCCCCATGTTTTTTTGCAGATTTGAAATTCTGAAGTCTTTTTAAGCCTAGAAATGTTTTTTGATTTTTATTTTTTGAGATTTTTTGGATTTTTTTTGGAGTTAAAAAAATCTAAAATTTTAAAACTTGTTTTTCTTAGTCAAAATGCCGTAAATTGAAATGGTGTTTTTACCAATAAATTGAGATAGCGTAAATTGAAATGGCGTAATTTGAGATAGCGTTTTTTGAGATGCTGTTTTTGAAATGGCATGTCTTACCAGCTGTGGCCTTCTTATAGTCTGGTGTCTCCTCCATGAGTATGTTAAAGGTCTTGTGGGTGGCGTCAGGGATGACATGGTACTTGGGCTTTTTGGAGGCAGGCACAGACTCTGTGGGCTAAGCCACAACACAGGGCATAGGCACCTTGTTGTAAAATTCAGCAACTTTTTTAAGCACCTGCTTGCAATCAGTGGTTTGGAAATACTGTGGCTGCTTGTTGTCATCTTGCCCTTTGTATGCACTCACGTAAGGCTTGTATGTGGTGTCAAGGACTGGCTTCACCTTCTCCATGATATTAGCCAGCACACCATTGGGCGGTATACAGGGTTGTATACATAGAACATCCTCTTGGTGGTGATGTCATTTACTGTTTTGGTAGCAATGACCTTGGTGTATTTTCTGGTCAGCTTCTGGACCCTGAGATTTCTGCTCCATGCCCTTGCACTCTGTGCCCCTTGAGCTGGTTGTGTCAGTGCAACCTCACTATTGAACTCTCCTCTCCCGTCTCCTTCTTGAGTAGGTACTTGTGTTGCACTAACTTAATTTTTTGACCCACGAGAGTGTCCACATCTGTGGTGTACTCCTTTGGCACCTTGGCTCTGTTGTTGTGAAGCTTCCACTTTTTTATAAAAATAAAATAAAATTAAAATCAGTTTATCTATATAACTTATTTATTTTAATTTTTATCTGCCCATATATAGTAGCCTAAAGGCTTGTAGTCACTGCTGTTTATTTCAAATTAGGTTTTATGTTTCAACTGAGTTCCAAGAATTTCCTGACAATTTATCTCACAATACACAGGGGGCACTCAATGAGTTGCCCCTTGACGTATCTAACAACATGAACCAATCTGATGGTAATGTCAAACTGCAGGCACTTTCTCCTAATTAGGAGCGCTATCAATTTGACCTGCTGATCCTGCACAAGTTATTCCTTGGCTCTAATCCTTACATGAAACATGCCACCCCCTTGTGGCCTGGTGGCTTTCCCCATATAGTATATTAATTGCAGTATTCTATAATAAACAATACTTTATTCTTATTATTCCTGTCCTTTCTATTAGACTGTTGTATTCCCCAATTCAAATACTGAATCCTCATTAGTTCAGTTGCAACAGTGGTAGCAGCGGTAGATTCACAACCTACCTAAAGAGAAAATCCCCTTTAAGAAAGGACGGAGTATGGGCCTTATGTATACTCCCCACCAAGAAACCTTCCTGCCAATCCCCAAGGGGGACATCCCCAACGGGTACATTATCTATCAAGGTCAACTGGTACTTACAAGTGTGTACAACAACTCTGGCTTGGGCAGCACAGCACTAGTGTCATCCTGCCCCAGTCAGATCTGTCACAACACATGCTCAACCTCCAGTTGGAAACCTTTGTGGATGGCGTGGAAGGGGCTGACATTGTCAGTTGGCTCTACTCCACCAAACCCCACCTCTGTGTATGTCAGGTACCCAAGTCTATGTGGGTTGCCACTGCTTCAGGCCGCCTTATGAGACCTGTTGCAGTTTGATTCACCACCTGGGCCAGTCAAGAGATAGAAATCACCAGGGCGTCATTCAGGGATGCCGCAAAGTCCCGCTACAGTGAGACTTTCTTGCCCATTGTGGTAGGGATTCCCCTCCTGGCTATCAAATATACTGGTTCTGTTCCTGAATACCTTGCCACCTGGCAGCAAGCTCTTGCTGCCGCCCCAGAAGCCGTGACTGACAGGAACACCATGCTCCTTACCTTGATTGTTAATGGTCTCAACCCCCATATCTGCAAGTGGGTTCCCATAGGTTGTTGCACTCCATTAATGACTGATATAAAGCCATTGTGAAGGCTAATAATCAGGCTTTAATGGGTTTCCACCGCTCCAATGACGCACCACCCCAACCTTGTCCCACATCTGGAAGTGCTCACAACCAAGTAGGTTGCTGCCAGCCACGCCAACAGAAAAATGGGGTTAAGCGCCCTGCAAGGGGGAACTCCAGTTAGCACAAATTGAGGACCCAGGAAAAGCCTGGGGGTTGTAGTTACAAGAAGTTCTACAACCCTACTTGACCCGCACTCTCAATCCCTCCTAGCAAAAAAACCCTGTAACTACAACATTCACAAAGTTGAAACCCTTGATGTCTTCCAAATTCATAAAAATGATCACATATTTTAAGCCAGTCACTCTCCAAATAAAGTAACTCACTTGGCCTATCCCTTTTGTTTTTGTGGGAACACCCACAAACTACTGGTAGATACTGGGGCTAATCACACTATGGTTGAGCAGACGTTTGCAGACGCTCAATAACTAGACCAAATTCTAAGCAGGTTCAAGGCAGTACAAGTGGCTGATTCCCAAAGAGTGGCAATTACCCATGAGACGGTACCCTTCTCTGTGAGAATGGGGAACGTCCAGGTTAAGCTCTATGGACCAATCATGGCAGGGATTAGCCACAATGTCATTGCTGGCCTTGACTGGCTTTGCCACAACCAACCCTACATTGACTGGGATACATTGGTGATCACCCTCAATAGGAATGTGGTAGGTTTTCAGATATATCTCATCAAAATGAGCAAGCTACTTAATGATACTTTGTTTGTCAGAATAACAGAAACGGGCTCATACAATTTCAAGGGGGAAACTAGACTTCACTTAATGCTCAGTCAAAGTTATCTGCACAGAACCACCTGCAGCCCTACCCTTGACTACTCCACCTCCACCAGCACTTGCCGCTCTCCTTGAGGAGTATAAGGACGTTTTTAGGGAAACACTGGACCAACTACCCCCTCACCAGGAGATCCAACATGCTTACAACTACAAGGGTTGCTTCCCAAGGCACGTCCCCTCTATTGCTTGACACCAAAAGAAGATGAAACCTGTCAGGATACCAAGAGTACTGTGGGGCTCCAGTAGGTGAGGGAGGAGTCAAAGCAGGTACTGGCATGGCCCACCAGATGATGGGACCTAGCTTTACCAGGTAAGAAAGGACCTTCTGTCATGCCCTGCCCCAAAGGGCAGGCTGCTTAAGATATTTAAGTTATTTTTCAGTTTACTTAATCTTTTGTGTTATTTATTAATATTCAAAATTTAAGTTAAATTGTTAATAATTTAGTATTCTAAAGTTAATTTACCTTTTTTTATGTGATTTGCGTTCAAATTGTTGTTATTGTTGTTGCTTTGTCTGCTTGACTCTTATTTTACATATATTTCTACTTTTAAGTTAGAATATTTTCATCTATATTTACCTTCAAAACTCCTGCTTGTGTTGTTGCCGCTCCCCCAGTTTTACGTTGCAGATCTGTGTAGAGTACTGGCTTCTGTTTCCCCTTTTTCTTGTCTCTGATGCTCCAAACTTTTCCAGTTGCTCCTTTTCTTGGCTGCTTCCTCCCTGGTGATCAATTGTCAAAAGAAAAGGCTTTTTTACTATAAATAAAAAGCTTTTGAAGAGTAGGCTTTAAGCCAAAATTCTAAGTGATTTCTTCCCTTCAACTTTCTACAATTTTTTAACTTTAAATTTGTAATTTTAAGGATTTTGTTTTTTAATTCATTTTTTTAGTTTATCTTTTCCTTGGATCCAAATGGAACTTGTAAAACAACAAGTCTTAGGCTTGTTGTATCCATTTTTCCCTTAAGGAATCTTTCAATAGTTATATGTATTTAATTTGCCAATGGAGAATATCCTAATATTGATATTACTTTGGTTACAAATTGTTCACTATTGAACACTTTATTTTATCTTTTTTCTTAGGGTTTTTACACTCTATTACTCCATTTGTGACGCAATATAGGTTTTTAGCAGGTTTCTGTAAGATCATCTTACAGACAGTTCCTACGTTTTTATATCTTTTAAATTTGAATCCCAATGCTTTGCACGCTCTAGTCTATAACCTTGCACCATTATGGGCAAGACCTTACATTACTTTGGCTCCACATGGGATTGACCCAGGCAATACTTTTTCCATCTCTTCTATCATCTTTTTAGCTTTTTTCTCTCTATTATCATTGTAACTTTGTTATCTCTAGTAGTTTTTTACTTGGTTGGTTATATGATAAGGTTTTTTGTAATAAGGAGGATCATACCCCCACTACCTACACCAACCAAACAGTAGTTCTCAATACCTTATCCCATAGTTCACCACCCCCTAGTATTTTTAACACTTTAGCTTATGCACAGGCCCACTTTACTGCTTACGGGTCTGAGTTCTCCACCAACTCCAAGAAGGTCCTCTATCTTGCAGAGAAGCTCACTGGTCACTACATAGATTGGTTTAGCTCTCACTTGATATGCAACCCAGGTATCCTCCAGAACTATGATCTCTTTGTCAATTCACTCCTATCTTTCTCTGGAGAAGACAAGGAGTTGTCCATTCCTTCTGCTTCTCAGTTTGCAGGTCTCACACAAGGTTCTCTTCCACTTGGCAAATACAACCAGAAGTTTTGCTCCCTCCAGTCAAGACTACAAGCCTCTGACACTGAGGCTTGCAGCTTCTACAAGATAGGCCTCAACAGATTGCTCCAGGAATTTTTGGTCCACCACAATCTCTCCAACAAACTAGAACCTCTTATCAGAGAAGTGGTTAAGTGGAATTGGAAATACCTTTCTTCAAAAACACACCCTCCTTCTAACCTATTCCCTGCAGCCCGGTTGTTTATTCCAGACAAGGCCCCGCTCTCTTCAACTCCTCCACCTGGCACTGAGCCAAAGTCTGTGGGAGGTTTTTGCCTTACTGCCGAGGAAGTCCTTAGAAGAAGAAACAACAACCTCTGCTCTTACTGTGGATCAAAGAATCATCTTCTACCAGCCTGCCCTTTCTCCAAACGTCCCCCCCTTTATCAACAAGACCTCCACCCTCACTTTGCTTTCCCTTAACAACACTTCCAAGTCACCTACCGTCCTAGTGATCATTCATGGACCTTTGGGAAAGATCAAGGTGCTTGCTCTTCTTGACACTGGCGCTAATGCCAACTTAATTGAGTAGAAACTTTCTAAACTACTTGGACTCCCCGCTTTTGGATCTCTTGACGTTAAGGTGGGAGACAGCCTCTCATTGGCGCCACACCTATCCTCCAACCTGTCACCATTGACTTGGAGGGCTCTCCATTCTGTGTCATGTGTAACTCCTCCCCCAACTTATCCTTCCCGTTCATCCTTGGATTCCTGTGATTGAGAGAGTCTTTGCCTAACTTTGATCACCCAAACAACAAGATAACATTTACATGCAAAGACTTTATCAAATTTTTATCCCTTATACCTGGTACTCTTGGCTCAACTTCTTCCAAACCAAACCTGACTTCTATCTCTAGTACCATCCTGGATACTCTTTCCGCCAAGGACAAAGATGGATTACCTTATTGTTACTCTGACTTCAAGGATTGTTTTAGTGAGGAGGAATGTAACCTGCTACCTCCTTATAGGCACTACAATATTAAGATAAACCTTAAGCCAGGCACCACTCCCCCTTGGGGAAGGCTTATTCCTCTCTCTGACTCAGACAACACTCTACTAAAGAATTACATCAATGAGGAACTATCCAAGGGTTTTGTCTCACAATCTACATCTCCATGTTCTTCCCCCATCTTCTTTGTCAGTAAATCTGATGGCTCTAAGCACCCTTGTGTAGACTATAGAGCTCTCAATGAGATCACAATCAAGGATAGATGCCCTATTCCTTCTTCTGAGGCTTTGACTGATTGCCTTGCTGGTAGTTCTGTATACACCAAGATTAATCTCTGAAGCGCTTTCAACCAGATCAGAGTCTCTCCTGGCCACAAATGGAAGACTGCGTTCTGTACCCCATTTGGGTTATACAAGTACAATGTAATGCCCTTTGTATTATGTAATGCTCCGTCAACCTTCCAGGCCTTAATGAATGAGGCACTTCTGCCCTTCCTTAACGGGTTTGTTGTTGTCTATCTCAATGATATTCTTTTATACTCCTCTTCCATTGATAACCATGTTGCCCACGTCAGCCAAGTACTCCAGAGACTTTGAGACTACAACCTGTTTGCAAAATTTTCTAAGTGCCCATTCTTCTGCACCAAGGTTGATTTCCTTGGCTACGTTGTCACTCAAAACAGTTTTGCTGTCTCCCCTAGCAAGGTGGATGCTATCCAAGGCTGGCCTGTTCCCAAGACTTGCTCACAACTTTGTGGTTTCCTTGGACTGGCAAACTATTGCCGTAAGTTTGTGGAAAATTTTTCTTCTCTAGTTTTGCCACTCACTACCCTCACTTTTCCTTCTGTTCCTTTTTTCTGGACACCTGAGGCCCAACTCGCGTTTGAGGCTACAAAGGCTGTCTTTGTCTCCACTCCCGTCCTCCTGATGCCTGATCCTTCCAAACCCTTCTTGGTTGAGACTGATGCCAGCAACTATGCCATTGGCAGTGTTCTCCTTCAGCTTGGGGGATGAGATGCAACACCCTGTTGCATACTTCTCTCAAAAACACCTTCCAGCTGAACAAAACTACCCTGTACACAGCAATGAACTTCTTGCCATCATCAAGACACTCAAGCATTGGCATTGCTACCTTGAGGGACTCAACAAGCCTTTCCTCATTTACACAGATCATAAGAACTTGCTTTACTTCACTGGGTCACCCTGCATCTCTCAAAGACACGCTAGATGGGTACGGGAGCTGTCAAATTTCTGCTTCAAGCTTGTGTACAAGAAAGGTGTACTTAATACCCTACCTGACGCTCTTAGTTGTCATCCTTCACTAGCCAACCTTGACAAAGACTACAAACTCCTTAACACCAAGATGGTCCTTCTACCTGAGAGTTTTCTGAAAATTAATGTTATCAGTACTACAACCCCCAATATACTGAAGCAAATCCACGAGTCTCAGCTTTCCAATAAAGCCTTGTCTCAGATCATTGATGCTCTTACAAACAATAAGACAGTCAAAAATCCTTCCTTCTTGCTGCTAGATGGTGTGTTATACTTCAACAACCTTTTGGTAGTCCCTTCTTTGGACCTTCAACAGCTTCTAACCATCACGTTCCATGACTCCCTTGCTGCAGGCCACACTGGATATAAGAAAGCCCTTTCTAAACTCCGCAATCACTTCTGGTGGCCAAAGATGTCCACCTTCATCAAGTCATATGTCAGTAGTTGCCTAGTTTGCCAGAGAAGATAACACTCCACCCAGAAACCTGTGGGTCTTCTATGCCCCCTTCCAGTCCCTGAAGGTCCTTGGCAGTCTGTCTCTTTGGATTATATTGTCCAGCTTCCTCAGTCCAAAGGTTTTGACGCCATACTGGTCATTGTAGACAGATTCTCAAAGCAGGCTATTTTTTCTCCCTGAAGTTCTAACATTACTGCAAAGCAGACTGCTTCCCTCTTTGTTAAAAACATCTTCATCCACCATGGTACTCCAAGAGATATTATCTCTGACTGTGGACCACAATTCCTTTCCCTGTTCTGGAAGGAGTTTATGACTCAGCTAGGTGTTCACCTTTCTCTTAGCACCTCTTATCATCCCCAGTCTGATGGGCAAACCAAACGTACAAATCAGACACTAGAATTTTTCCTTTGCTGTTTTTTCAACAAACAACAGGACAATTGGGCTTCTCACCTACCTTTGGCCCAGTATTCCTACAATGCTACTCCCCATTCCTCTACCAAGATGACTCCGTTCATGGCAAATTTAGGCTACACTCCTGCCTTTGTCCCTTCTGTCACCTCCTCTGTCTGTTCCCTGTTAGCCAAGGAGTTTCTTGTCCAGCTAAAACTCATCCAGAATTCCTTAAAAGAGAATATCTCTAAGGCTATCAAGGTTTACAAGTTCCAGGCTGACCGTCATTGTCAGGAGGGAAAAGGCATCCAGGTCAACAAACTTGTATATCTAAATACAAAGAATCTTCCTATCAGATGGCCTTCTCATAAGCTTGGTCCCCAATTCATAGGGCCTTTTCTTGTAACAGAAAAGATTGGAAAGATTGCATATTGTATCTGGCTTCCTCCAGGGTATCACATTCATGACGTCTTCCATGTTTCCCTCCTCAAACTTAATATTTCTCCTCCTCCTTCCCATTAGAACAACAAAGCCACTCCTCCTCATATGGGTGAAGGAACTCCTGAGTATGAGGTTTACTCCATTATCAACCATTGTTATCACTATGATAAACTCCAATACTTGGTCCTTTGGAAGGGATATTCTGTTGAGGAGAGTTCTTGGGAGCCATTGTCAAACCTTGAAAACTGTCCTGAGGCCATCAATTCTTATATCCAAGCACATCCTGAGCTTGGATCTGGAGGGGGTAATGTCATGCCCTGCCCCAAAGGGCAGGCTGCTTAAGATATTTAAGTTATTTTTCAGCTTACTTAATCTTTTGTGTTATTTATTAATATTTAAAAGTTAAGTTAAATTATTAACAATTTAGTATTCTAAAGTTAATTTACCTTTGTTTTACGTGATTTGCGTTCAAATTGTTGTTATTGTTGTTGCTTTGTCTGCTTGACTCTTATTTTACATATATTTCTACTTTTAAGTTAGAATATTTTCATCTATATTTACCTTCAAAACTCCTGCTTGTGTTGTTGCCGCTCCCCCAGTTTTACGTTGCAGATCTGTGTAGAGTACTGGCTTCTGTTTCCCCTTTTTCTTGTCTCTGATGCTCCAAACTTCTCCAGTTGCTCCTATTCTTGGCGGCTTCCTCTTGACTATCAGTCTTCAACTGAAAAGGCTTTTTTATAAATAAAGAGCTTTTTGAAGAGTAGGCTTTAAGCCAAAATTCTAAGTGATTTCTTCTCTTCAACTTTCTACAATTTTTTAACTTTAAATTTGTAATTTTAAGAATTCTGTTTTTTTTAATTCATTTTTTTAGTTTAGCTTTTCCTTAAATCCAAATGGAACTTGTATAACAGCAAGCCTTAGGCTTGTTGTATCCATTTTTTCCCTTAAGGAATCTTTCAATAGTTATATGTATCAATTTGCCAAAGGAGAATATCCTAATATTGATATTCCCTTAGTTACAAATTGTTCACTATTGAACACTTTATTTTATCTTCTTTGCTTAGGTTTTTTACACTCTATTACTCCATTTGTGACGCAATATAGGTTTTTAGAAGGTTTCTATAAGATCATCTTACAGACACTTCCTACATTCTTATATCTTTTAAATTTGAATCCCAATGCTTTGCACGCTCTAGTCTATAACCTTGCATCATTATGGACAAGACCTTACATCTTCCCAGCCACAGCCCAAGGCCCGGCCACTGGGAAGGTAGAGTCAATCAATCCTGTGAGCGCCAGGGAAAGCACCCCCAGGAATTGACTGTTCTGGCCAGTGGCGTCAGAAGTGGGTGGGATAGAGATGGTTGGTTTGGGTGTCAGGGGTGGCTCCATGGGGACCAGATAGGCAGCAGGATTGTTGTACTTCCCATTGAAGATCAAAGGGTAGATGGTGATTACTTTGCCGTCACAGACAATTTGATAGGTTTCCTTGGATGCGTTTGGGCAGGTGTACCACTGCAAGTCTTCCAAGGTCCAGGGTTTGTGGTCAGGATTTAGGGGAGACTCAGTGAAATGCACAGGGACAAATGGAGCGTTGGGCGGACAGTAGTAGTCAAAGGCTTTGGGTTTTTCAACTGAAGTCTGGCTATCTATCCCAGTGGATGGGTACTGACGCTTGAGTGTATGTGGATGGAAGAGTATCAAAAATATGTAGGGAAACAGATTGGTGAACCAAAGCTTCATAATAACTTTATTAGTAAGGATGACAATACAGAACTTTTTCAGGTGCTTCTGGTTTATATACTTACTCACATGTAAGTGCCTCTGGGCATTTTTCTGGTGCTATCTTTGTGGCAAGGCTTGACATCTCAGGCTTTGCTGTTTGGTTGGCTGCTTCATGGTCATTTTTGGGGTTTTTGGGAACAGTTGTTTGGCTTTTTGGTGGTCCATCTTGGCTGGCCATTGGTTCTAGCAGGTTTGGCTTCTGGGATTATGGGGGTTTTTCCAATCTGATCACCTTTTTTGGGCTGGCTTGACAGGCTTTCCTGAGGCCAGGGAACTTGATTAAAAAAAGGGGTCCCCAATTGGGGACCCCAACTTACTTAATGGAGGGTGGGCTTGAACTGGGTTTACTGGGCAGCTAAAAATAGCCTGCCCAGGCCCAGCCAAACCCACCAAGGCTTAGGCGTAGCTTTTGGGGCCCAGAATGGGCCCCGCAGCTACTGCCAGGGCAGGAATGGTTCCTGCACCTGGATTTTCTTTGAAAAGCAAAAATCCAGGTGCAGGCAAATCTCCCTCGCCCACTAGCCCTGCCTGGTGGCTAGGAGTGGGTTTGATTCCCGCCTGGGGCATTGACATTGCTAATTTTGTAACAAAACCCTTCATCAGCACCTTGTAGATGCAATTAATAAGGGCTTCATATGCCCCTTGCTTTTGCCATACAGGGCTGCTGTCTTCTTTGTAGCCAAGAAAGACGAGTCTCTTTGCCTGGTCACAGATTACTGCGCCTTAAATGAGGTGATTGTTAAGAATAAATACCCCTGCAGTTGATTGAAGACCTATTTGACACACTTGCAGGTGTGAAGGTTTTTAGCAAGATTGATATCACCACAGGGTACAACCAGGTCCACATTGCACCAGGGGATGAGGCAAAAACTGCCTTCTGTACATGCTACAGGTCTTTTGAGTGCCAGGTCATGAACTTTGGAATGACCAACGCTCCTTCCACCTTTGCCATGTTAATGAACAAAGCATCTGAGGAATTGATTGGGACATGTGTTGTTGTGTATCTTGACAACATTTTTTTCTTCAGTCAAGATCAAATCACAAACCTCCAACACTTTTGTAATGTATTTGACACCCTTTGGAAAAACCAGTTGAAGGCTAAGCCCTCCAAATGTGAATTCCTCAAGTTGGAGCTCTTTTTCCTTGGGCACACCATCTCTGCCCAAGGTATAAAGCCTGACCCTTCCAAAATCAAGGCAATCACCAGCATGCCACCTCCCACCAATGTTGGTCAGGTGTGTACTGTCTTAGGCATGGTTACCTATGTGCGTAAATTTATCCCCAATTGTGGAGAACTTATTGCACCTCTCACCAAGCTCCTGAACACTAAACAGCACTTCTATTGGACTCCTGCCAGAGATCAAACCTTTGAGACGTTGAAGCAGAGGCTTACAACTGCACCCACATTACAGTTTCTCAATTGAAACCGCTAATACAAACTCGAGACTGATGCCTCTGACAGGGCCATAGGGGGTGTGTTACGGGTAGGAATTGACAAGGGTGTCTTTCTCCCCATGACATACAAATCCAGGAAGCTCACTGACTCAGAAAACGTTACCCAATTCATGCCAAGGAGTTAGAGGCAATTGTGCACTGCGTTGAGAAGTGGCACTGTTACTTGGAAGGGGCCACCTTTCCACCCCGTTTCCTGATGGACCACAAGTCACTCCAATATTTCAACACACAGTCCCACTTGACACACCACCAGGCAGGCTGGGTCAAGCGCCTATCTTCTTACCAGTTGCGCATTGAATACAAGCCTGGGAAAGAGCTTATCACAGCAGATGCCCTTTCAAGGCTCTATGTGGTGTCCATCACCGGGGACAACGGTTTGAACCCCAACTGGCCAATGCTTTACCTCTGCCCTGAAGCAACCCGCTATGAAGGCCTTAATTTGGTAACCATCTCCAAACTGAAGGACAATGAAAGTCAGTTCACCACCAATGTGGGCAACATCTGCTGCTGCACTGAGACAGGAGAAAAGACACCCTATATTCCCATCACACAATGAGGTGACACCATACTGCACTACCACCACACCTTGGGCCATGTCAGAGGACGCAACCTCTTTGAAATCATGAAATATAAGGTTTGGTGGCTGTGTATGCGCCAAGACATCTTGGATCTCCTCAAGACATGTGTGTTGTGTGAGAAGAACACGTCAAAGCCTGCATCCCCAAGTCTGTCCTACCCATTAAGGCCATGTAATCCTTTGAGCATTGGGCCCTTGACATTATTGGACCTCTCCCCAAAGACAGACTTGGGAAGAAATACACCATCACAGCCATTGACTACTTCACCCGTTGGCCAGTATGTGGGCAACCACTAATCACACCGCCACCACCATCACTTGCTTCATTGGCAAGGAAATTGTGGCCCATTTTGGACAACCCAAACACCTCATTACGGACGGGGGTCCCAAGCTTGTTGGACATGTCATGAAAGTGTACTGCGCCAAAAATGCCCTACAACAAATAGTCACAACTCCATACCTTCTGCAAGCCAATGGGTGCGTAGAGCAATTGGATCACCAGTCATTTACTGGGCATTTCAGGTGTGTCTCATCCACATGTTGAGAGAAACACTGGATACTGACCCAGGTCATACAACATGCCTTGACTTTGAGTCTTTGGTGATCTGAGTCAAATCTTAGATCCTGTCAGGGATCCAAGCTTGGGCGGCCGGCCCATTGTTTTTGGGAATCATGTGGGCCGGGTTTTTTGCAGGCAGAGCCCACCACAAGAGAGGAGATAACTTAAAAAGGTAGGAGAAGGACTTCCCCACCCAGGACCATGGGCTGGTAGCCAGGATCATTGTGTCAATCACCCTGGTGTAGGTAATGTACACAATCCCAAACAGCTTGCCAGTTTGATTGGTTAGGAGGTCAGGTGAGGAGGCGGGCATTGGCTTGGGGGTCACAGGCGGTTTCATGCGGAGCTTGTAAGCAGGAAGATAGTTGAAGTTGCCTCTAAACAACTTGGGTGTTGATAGTATCCAGGGGCCTTGACAGTTGTATCTAACTGCAGATTGTATGTGGGACAAGGGATCTAGTTTGGGGATCTTTTCTGGGGTGTAGTCCTTATATTCAGGCTTCAAGATGTATTCCGTGAAGTGAACAGGGCCAAAGGAAACACCTGGAGGACAGAAATCTGCAGGAAGAGGGGCAGAAGAGCTGGATGATCTTGTACTGATTTGATAGATGGCAAAGAAAAAATAAGGCAGTAGCTGTGTAAGCCAAAATAACATAACATTTTGTTGAAACAGCAGGCTTGACCCGCCAGCAAGGTTTTGAGCAAGCAGGTTTGTGACCCGCAATCCGACTATCCTGTCACTTGGAGCCAGACTAGGGAGTTAACTCAAATTTCCAAATCCAATAACATGAACAAATGATGATCCCTTATGGTGGATACCTCGTTTTGGCGCTTGACTCATTACCAGGATCAAGCCACCCCCTTCACCATCCCACCATGTGATCAACGCTATCATGTTCCTGTTATCCACAATTCACAATGACTATATAATAAATATCTCTCAATAAAGAATATTATCTAGTTTCTAAATGTTTTCCCCTTGTAACTCAGCTAAAACAGCACAGTTACAACACTTTATTAAAAAATGGTGATAAGTTTGGAGTGCAGGGTCCTTGGGTCAATATAGCACCCCACTTCCAAACTTAAATTTTCCACAGGGGTTTCTTCAGGGTATTGGGAAATGTGGGCCTGGGGGATCTGGGTGCTTGGGTTCAAAGGTGGCAAAATGGCACTCGGGCTGGGAGTTCTTTCATTGGTCAAAAATCTTGAATTGGCTACTTGATTATCTTACTTTAGAGCTGTGGTCATGGGTTCGGGCTGCAGGCCTGTGCCTTCTTCCGGGGGTGACTCTTGATTGGCCGCTGGTGTAGCCTTCAAACTCATGAAGCTAATGGTCGGGATTTTGTTGCCTCCATTAGGCACCTTGATTGTTTCCACATTTGGTGCAATGATTCCTTTGGTTTGGCTTGCTTCACCATTTGGGCCATCATTCTTGGCTTCAGCTTGCGGGGGTTTGACCCCAGGAAAACGTGGGCAGGCGGCTCGCAGGGATTCAGAGTCAGGGTTTGAATCCCGCCCTTGGGCCCAGGTTTCAAGCGGAAAAGAATTGTCAATCCTGACAGATCCTTTTGATTGGGCTGATGAACTTCTGGAGGGTTGGCCTCACTGTTTTAACCCCAACTAAAAGGGTTGATATATGTGTTAGCCTAAAGAGTAAAGGAGATCACCTGTGGTTTTGAAACTGTGGGTTTGCAGCCCCCAGTCTGACTGGCAGGATAATGTGCCAGTGGTAACTTTAAAGCTAACATAGCTTTAAAATCACGATTGGTACAGCTTAAATACTGCAACTTTAAGTCCACCATCTTGGATTCCTGTTGAATGGGTGGGGGTTAGACTGGGGACTTGCCAGGGAAAGGTGTCCAATAAATATGGAGCTGTGGGAAAGGAGTTTGGTTTGGTTTGGTTGTAAATATTTTCTTTGCTAGACATGGCTGCAGCTTCCTCTGAAAGCTAGGATAGTGTTTAGCTACTTTTGCGTGAGAACTATTGGCTTTTGTAGAGAATTTACTACTATGTGTTGTTATACGCATCGATTAGGGTCTGGAAGATGACAAGTAGATATGAATGAAGCCACGTAATGATGTAGTATATATTTTATTTAAACCCATTACTAGAAGCAAGATATTTAAAATACAAAAGTTTATTTTGATCAGGGAAGGAATTATTATATCAGACGATATTGGATAAAAATTAGGAGGAGTGAGACAGTAAGCTAAATGTTTACTATTCAATTATATTTTGGGGAATACAGGCTAAAAGTTGTTAACGCAAGAAGCTTCAATTGTGAGAGTCCTTGTTTTCTGGCTCCTCTTGGATGGAGTCAGGAGTAGCAGTGTCGATGCTGAGATTCGATTTAGAGGTAGCCTTCCATGGCCCTGTCATTCTTTTAAGCGCCGAACGAAAGTTGAAGCCGCTCCCTGCTGATGGTTTCTCATCGCCGTGGTTGGTAACAGACATGGATTTGGAACGGCGAGAGCGGAATGGGGATTGGCTTCCACTTTTAGGTTTCTCAGATGGGGTCTGGTCATTACACAAGGAATCGATGGAATTACGCGTGGGGGTGACAAGGGGTCGAGTGGGGGCGGGCAAGTCAAAAGAGACACCTCTGCCGACCCGCTCAGGTTCAGGAGTAGGTACGGGAGAAGAAAAATCCACCCATGCCGAATGTGGGTGAAAGGAAACCAGAGAAGCGGGATGCTTTATCTTTGGGTTCTGCAACCGGTGGTGCAGGAGCCTCAGCCTGTTTTACAGGAGCAGGTGCAGCCTCCTCTTCGTCTCGGTCTGCTGATGAATCGCCATTGTGAGTAATGGCTTCAGCAAGGACAGGATTAGACATAATTTTGCCCAAAATCTTGCTGATGTATAGTGCCAGAGCTTTGTTCTCATCCTTAAGTTGACGAAGCTCATCCTTGGATGCAACCGAAGCATTGTCCTCCTCCTCAACGGGCGACAGAGCTTGGCTTAACTCAGATCCAAGATTAAAGCCACCGCTGCTGGAAGAAGGTTCAGCCAAGCTGAAATTGGAGGCGTGGTGGGCCAAAGTAAACTGGCCACGCAGCGTACGATTTTCTAGAAGCAGCTGGTATGATTCTATCTCTTCCATCAAAGTAGAGTTGGCAAGAGTAAGTCGCTCTACTTCACTTTGATTAGCTTTAAGTTGCTTTGCCGCTACAGCTTCCTGCTGTTTCTGGCTAGCAATTTGCTCATTAAGCTGCGTTACAGTGGCTTTGAGAGTACCGATCTCCTTGAGCTGCTGACGAACAGTCCGATTAGCAAGCTTTGCTTCATGCATGAGTGCTGCTTCACCCGTCTCAGTTAAAGCATCATCCAAAACGATTTCGTTTGAAGGTAAAAAGGCTGGTGGCGAGAAGCTAACCGACACCGATCGCGTGCGGGAAGCTCGACCCATCGTAGGACTTGGTAGGCCCTTTTGAATCTGTTGTTGGGCATGCAGATTTTTTATCTGAGACCGAAGGCCTACTTCTCTTTCTGAGAAGCGTGCTTTTTCGAGTTCAAAATCTTTGCTCTAAGTGAAAACATTAGCCCAGGCTCGAATGAAACAAGGAGTGCAAAGTTTGCCCTGACATACCTCTTTATCAAATTTGAATTCAAGGTCGCGTAGTCGGCGACCAGATTCTTCTTCCCTCTCTCTAGCCTTCTCTAGATCCGCTTCAACACTATAGTATTGCTTTTCTAAGTTGGTTTGGGATTGAAGAGTACTTTGAAGCTCATCCTGAAGCCCTTGATATTTCTAAACATTGGTTTAAAAGCTGATAAAGAGAAATTATTCAGAATCATTAATTACTACAGATGCTAAGATAGATAACGCAATAGAAGAAGCATTATAAAAGAACTAATGATAAAGTTACAACTGAAAGTACCAAAACGAATATTTAGCTTATCAACCGAAGCTTTAAAAGTATATCTTCTAAAAAAATACCTTTTTCAGAAATTCAAGCTGAGCAGATAGCTCAACATTAGCAGAGCTAACAGATTCTAATTGAGAAACAAGAAGCTCCTTCTCATTAAAGCCTCCAATCGAGCTTGAATTAATATCTTGGCTGTCAAAATCCTGGTTGATTTGAGAGGGTGAGAAGGGGCTTGAAGAGTGTGTATTAATATTAGCAGGAGACATGGTTGCCATTGTGAATGTTTGTTTTTTCTCTGGAGATGGGACTATCCTCTATATTGGAAATTCTTGAATGTACAGGGCTCAATACCAGCAAATAATTAGAGCTTGACAGATGCTTGGAAGTCGAGTATGTACAAAGCTTGAGCTAGCGAAAAGGTTAGAAAAGAGTGAACGAAATCTTGGCAATAATTTCAAAAAACGGCACTGAATAGTTTCTGTAGGATATAAAACAGACAGTATGGAAACCAACCTCTCTTAAAAGGATGAACGAAGAATGAAAAGATCAAAGAAGAAAAGGGAAGTAAAATTTGCGGATTTGTTAGAAACCACTAAAGAAGTGCGGGTTCCAGTACAGTACATGAAACTGTGATTACCTTGTGAAGAGATGAAAAGGAACTCTGGTGTTAGACACTAGGCAAGTGGCTTCTGTTATAGTCTAATATACAATAATACAACCGCCTTGATTTTAACTGCTTACTGTTGATCCTCAATGTTTAAGTTATTCCGATCGAAATTCAGGTCAAGTGCTGGAACAATGATGGATCCGATAAATAAAATCTAAACCAACAGAATATACTCAAGACGCGGAATTCAATCTAAATGACATCGCACCGATGGGTTTACTCATCCATGCTTTGCCAGGGTCTAGCAAGTTGATGTCATAGCTCCCTTATTAAATTGTATAAATATGTATTTAAAAAAAGGATTACAGAATCAACAAGTGTAAAGGAGCCATGTTGATCTCACATATTTAGAAACTTGGGAATTTTAGCTAAGCTGTTCAGCATAGCTTATTATTCAATAAGATGGTGCCGAAATTCAATTAGAGGATAGCCCCACATTCTTATGCCCAAATCACACAACACAAGTCAGCCATCACGACTATTGATTCGCTGTCTTGGGATAAATGTCCTGTTTTGCCACCACTTTAGTTACGCCACAACGCTCCTTGACGTGGAACGTAAATAAGAATTTATTAAAAACAAGATAGCCCCAGATTTACATACAATGAGGTGCCACAAAGCCGCCAAAGAAATTATGTGACTGACCAAGTGTTTCTGTTTCAAGCGATTTGGTCTTGTGTATACAAGGATTTTGCTGGGTGGTACATTAATTCAACTGGCAATACAGACTTATTTTTAATACATGTACTTTGCTTTAAAATAACATTAAATAATGGCATTTATTGGGCGTATATCAAATATAGGAAATAGCCCAAAATAATGTTATTTTCAAGGCTCCGTAATTTTAATAGCAGTATTCAAAGTGGATTTCAGTTTAGAGCTTCTAATTGATGGGGCGAAAAATCAGTAGCTCTAATCTTATGTTTACTACCACTATATCTAGTGTTACAGCAAGCCGAGCAATTAAAAATAAAACCATTTAAAATTAAAAGTATACGTATAGTTGAAATACTTTGAACCAAGAAGACTTCAATTGCCAACATATCTCACAACAAACAAGGGGCGCTCAGAAAGTTATCTCTTGATAGGCCTAATGTTATGTCTGCACTCACCCTAGGTTTATAGTAGAATCTCATATTCCTATGTAAGATGTGAAACCAATTTACACCAAAGCTCCTGATATCTGTATCTAGAATACTGCTGATTCCTACCTTGGTCAATGCCACATGTGCCACCCCATTGGTGGCCCAATGGCTTTCTCACATTGTATAATAATTGACATCCTCCCAAATAAAAATTATCTGGTCTCAGACCCCTTTTCTATCATATTTTAAATTATTGTCTTCAACCAATCTCCCAAGTATTGAACTATAAATAGTTCATTGGCAACAGTGGTACCAGAAATAGGTTCAGTCAATGACCAACTTACCTCATTTTCTCAAGAAAGGATGGAATAAGGGTCACATGGCTAACCCTCTTAGAGAACCTCTTCCTTCTACTCCTAAAGGCTATATTATTTACCAAGACCAACTTGTATTTCTCCACATCTACAATGGGCTTCACTTAGGTCAATAAGATTTCATCACCCTGCCCCCAATTGGACCTCTCTCAGCAGATGCTAAAGTTACAGTTTGAGATTTTTACCTGAAGCATAGAAAGTACAGGTGTTGCAAGTTGGTTATGTTGCAACTGAACCAATGAGGATTCAGTATTTAAAATTGGGGAAGACAACAGTCCAATAGAAAGGACAGAATAATAATAAGGTATCATTTATTGTTTAGAATATTGTGATTAATATACTATATGGGGAAAGCCACAAGGCCACAAGGGGGTGGCATAGTAGGAAGTTCCATGTAAGGTTTGAAGCTGAGGAATAACTCGTGCAGGAATCAGCAAGTCAAATTGACAGCGCTCCTAATTAGGATGAAGTACCCGCCATTTGATATTGCCATCAGATTAACTCATAACGTTAGATACGTCAAGGGGCGGCTCATTGAGCGCCCCCTGTGTATCGTAAGATACATTAGCAGGCGAGTCTGGAAACTTGGTTGCAACACCCCCTTGCCCCCTGCTTGTTGTCAGACACTAGGACTGGAGTCTGCGGAAGGTCTGGGAAGGTCTGCACAAACAACCTTTGTGTGGGGATGGCATGGCAGGGGCGCAAGTGATCATGGTGAAGCTTTTTGGTGTTCCCTTGGGCATCCTCAAGTTGGTAGATGTGATTTTCATAGACTGCCACTATCTTGAAGGGCCCTAGGTGATTGGGTTCCAACTTGGCGGAATTGGGATTGCAGGTGTAGACGGGGTCACCTACGGCGTACCTAGCTTTGAGGTGCTTTGTCCCTCCTGCAATCCGCTTGTGTTCAATTTCCCAGGCCTTGGCACACCATTGATCCAGGGATGTGGTTGTTGTTAGGGGAGGCCTGTCAGGGACCTTGGACCGTAGCTTTCCCTGTTCAACCCCTGTCAGACTGTCAGGTGTCCCAAAGGCCAGGGTGCTGGGGCTGAACCCCGTGCCTCTGTTGATCCTTGCTCAAAGGATGAGTAGAGCGGTGGGCAGGTGTTCAGTCCACGCGGTGTTGGGGTGCTCTTGTGAGAGCTTGGCAATCAGTTGAACCAGTGAGCCATTTAACCGTTCCACGTGTCCATTGGCTTGAGGATGGTAGGGGGTTGTAACTATACATTAGAGTGTGTTCTTGGCGCAGTATTCTTTCATGACATGCCCAACTAGTTTGGGACCGCCATCTGTGATGAGACGTTTTGGTTGCCCAAAGCAGGCCACAATCTCTTTGCCAATAAAGCGGGTAATGGTAGTGGCAGTGTGGTTGGTTGTTGCCCAGGCCACTGGCCAACGAGTGAAGTAGTTGATGGCAGTGATAATGTACTTCTTTCCCAGTCTGTCTTCAGGGAGTGGCCCCACAATATTGAGGGCCTACTGCTTGAAGGGTTCCATGGCCTTGATGGGCAGGACAGACTTGGGGGGTGCAGGTTTGGACGTGTTCTTTTCGCACAACATGCACGTTTCAAGGAGGACCAAGATGTCTTGACGCATGCGCGGCCATCAAACCTTATGTTTCATGATTTCAAAGAGGTTACACCCTCTGATATGACCCAGGGTTTGGTGGTAGTGTGGTATTGTGTCCCCTCATTGCATGGTGGGAATGTAAGGCGTCTTCTCACCTGTCTCTGCCCGGCGGCAGACGTTACCAGCATCAGTGGTGAACTGACTTTTGTTGTCCTTCAACTTGGAGATGGTGACCAAGTTAAGGCCCTTGTAGCGGGTTGCCTCAGGGCAGAGGTAGAGCATGGGCCAATCTGGATCTAAACCATTGTCCCCAGTGATGGACACTACGTAGAGCCGCAAAAGAGTGTCAGCTGTGACAAGTTCCTTCCCAGGTTTGTACTCAATGTGTAACTGGTAAGGGGATAGGCGCTCTACCCATCTTGTTTGGCGGCGTGTCAGGTGAGACTGCGTGTTGAAGTACTGAAGTGACTTGTGGTCCGTCAGAATGCAAGGTGGGAAGGTAGCACCTTCCAGGTAACAGCGCCACAACTCAACGCAGTGTACAATGGCTGCCAATTCTTTATCATGGATGGGGTAGTGTTGTTCTGAGTCAGTAAGTTTCCTGGACTCATAGGCCACGGGGAGAAAGGCGCCATCATTAGTTTCTACCCTTAGCACACCCCCTATGGCCCTGTCAGAGGCATCAGTCTCTAGTTTTTACTGTTGGTTTCAATTGGGGAACTGCAGGACTGGTGCGGTTGTGAGCCTTTGCTTCAACGTCTCAAAGGCTCAATCTCTGACAGGGGTCCAATGGAAGTGCTGCTTGGTATTGAGGAGCTCAGTGAGAGGTGCAATTAGCTCTCCAAAATTGGGGATAAACTTGCGCACATAGGCAACCATACCCAAGAAGGTACGCACCTGGCCCACATTGGTAGGGGGCAGCATGCTGGTTATTGCCTTGATTTTGGCAAGGTCGGGCTTTATCCCTTGGGCAGAGATGGTGTGCCCAAGGAATAGTAGCTCCAACTTGAGGAACTTGCATTTGGAGGGTTTAGCTTTTAGCTGGTTTTCCAAAGGGTGTCAAGGACAGCACAAAGGTGTTGGAGGTGTGTGGTTTGATCTTGACTGAAGACAATAATGTTGTCAAGGTACACAACCACACATAATCCAATCAGTTCCTCAAATGCTTTGTTCATCAACATGGCAAAGGTGGAGGGAGTGTTGGTCATTCCAAAGTTCATGACACGACACTCAAACAACCCGTAGCGCGTACAGAAGGCAGTTTTTGCCTCATCCCCTGGTGCAATGCGGACCTGGTTGTACCCTGCAGTGAGATTGATCTTGCTAAAGACCTTTGCACCTGCAAGTGTATCAAACAGGCCGTCAATCAGCAGCAGGGGGTACTTGTTCTTAACCATCACCTCATTTAGGGCGCGGTAGTCTGTGACCAGGCGGAGGGACCTGTCCTTCTTGGCTACAAAGAAGACTGCACTCCATATGGAGAGAGCAAGGGCAAATGAAGCCCTTATTTAGCGTGTCCACAAGGTGCTGGCGGAGGGTTTCATCTTCCTTTGGTGTGAGACGGTATAATGGTTGTGCTTTGGGTAAGGATCCTTGAAGTTGTACAGCGTACTGGATCTCCCAGGGAGGAGGTAGTTGTTCAAGTGTCTCACTGAATACATCTTTGTACCCCTCGAGGAGTGCCACAAGCGCTGGTGATGGTGAAGATGTCAAGGCAAGGGACTGCTGGTGGTTCTACATGGATAGCTTCAACTGAGAATTGGCTGAAGTCTAGTTTCCCCCTTGAAATCATATGAGCCTGTCTCTGTTATTCTGACAAAAACAGTATCATGGAGTAACTTGCTCATTTCCACAGGGTAAATCTGGAATCCCACCCCATTTCTGTTGAGGGTAATGACAGAGGTATCCCAATCAATTTAGGGGTGGTTGTGTCAAAGACAGTTGAGACCAGCAATTATGTCATGGCTGAGCCCTGCCATGATTGGTCCAGAGAGCTTAACCTGGACGTTCCCCATTCTCACAGAGAAGGGTACCATCTTGTGGGTGATGGCCACTCTGCGGGAGTCAGCTACTTGTATGGCTTTGAATCTGCTGGGCACTTGGTCTAATTGTTGAGAGTTGGCAAATGCCTGGTCCACCATAGTGTGATTGACCCGGTATCTACCAGTAATTTGTGGGTGTTCCCACGGAAACAGAAGGGATAGGACAAGTGTGTTACTTTATTTGAGAAGTGACTCACTTGTAATACGGGGTTGTCACTGTGGACTTGAAAGACGTCCAGGGTTTCAACTTTGTGAACGTTGTAGTCACAGGGATTTTTTACAAGCAGGGATTGGGAGGATGGGTCAGGTGGGGTTGTAAGGCCTCTCGTCATTACAACCCCCAGGCTTTTCCCGGGTTCTCAATCTGCACTAGCTGGAGCTCCCCCTTGCGGGGACGTTTAGCCCCATTATCCTGCTGACGTGGTTGACGGCGGCCTACTTGACTATGGCCATTGCCTGATGTTGTACGTGGTTGGGGTGGAGCGTTGCTGGTGCGGCGGAAGCCCATTGAGGCCTGGTTGTTAGCCTCCACAATGGCTTTATAGCAGTCATCAATGAAGGTACAGCAACCTACGGGGACCCATTTGCAGATATGGGGTTTTAACCCATTGACAATCAGAGTGAGTAGCATTGTGTTCCCGTCGTTCACGGCTTCTGGGGCGGCAGCAAGGGCTTGTTGCCAGGCGGCAAGGTACTCAGGGATGGAACCAGTTTGCTTGATTGCTAGAATAAGAGTTCCCACGACAATGGGAGAGAAGGTTTCACTGTAACAGGACTTGGTAGCATCTTGAAATGCCGCCCAGGTAACGTCAAGTTCCTGGCTGGCCCAGTTGGTGAACCACACAGCGGCAGGCCCCGTGAGGCGCTCAGACGTGGTGGCAACCCACATGGGCTCAGGAACCTGGCAGATGCAAAGGCGGGTTTCAGTAGACTGGAGCCAACTGACAATGTTGGCCCCCTCAACGCCACCAGTGAAGGATTCTAGTTAAAGGTTGAGCATGCGCTGGGACAGGTCTGACTGGGGCGGGGTGACGCTGGCGTCACACTGCCTGAGGCGGAGCCAATTGTAAACACTGGTGAGAACTAACTGGCCTTGATATTTGATGTACCCGTTGGGGATGTCCCCCTCGGGGATTAGCAGGAAGGTCTCTTGTTGGGGAGTAGCCATACAGCCTGTACTCCATCCTTTCTTGGGGGAATTTTGTTTTAGGTAGGTCAATAACCTACCACTGCTATCACTGTTGCAACTGAACCAATGAGGATTCAGTATTTAGAATTGGGGAAGACAACAGTCCAATAGAAAGAACAGAATAATAGGAATAAGGTATCATTTATTGTTTAGAATATTGTGATTAATATACTATATGGGAAAGCCATAAGGCCACAAGGGGGTGGCATAGTGGGAAGTTCCATGTAAGGTTCAAAGCCGAGGAATAACTTGTGCGGGAATCAGCAAGTCAAATTGGCAATGCTCCTAATTAGGATGAAGTACCCGCCATTTGATATTGCCATCAGATTAACCCATAACATTAGATACGTCAAGGGGCGGCTCATTGAGCGCCCCCTGTGTATTGTAAGATACGTTAGCAGGCGAGTCTGGAAACTTGGTTGCAACAGTTAAACTTCACAGAAACCTGCCTTTGCATATACCTGGTCTTCAAACCCATGTGGATTGCCATAGCTTCAGGATCTTAACCAGGCCTGTTACAGCCAGGTTTATCACCTGAGCAGGTTTCATAAATCTATTCTGGAGTTGAAAGGGTAGCATAATTCATGCAGTTTTAGGATGGTGCAGTAGCTTTCAAAGCTGTAGTAATAGGAAAAATCAACTCAGATTAAAACAAAATAAAGAACCAATGAATTAATATTGATTAATAATAGATAGGTCAACTTCTGTTTTTAAACATGATTTTTTTGCTTAGCACCACAGCTTTGACAAATACTGTATCCTATAACAACAAAAGAGCACATGTGCATGTACACACAATGGAATGTGATGTAACCTACTCTATATAATAGTAAGTTTGATAGCCACTAATGCTATTAGCAGATATCAAATAAATATATTGTCATGCAGTAAAGCAAGCATGATAGTCAATTTATTTTCAGTAACATTGTACAAAGTTACCAATATTGAAGTTCATTCTTCTTAAAACCTGTATAATACTATTTGAAGCTTATAGAGCCTTTCCAGGGAATTTTTACTTCGTTTTTATAAGTCAAAAAGAAGGCTCATGACTCATATTGATCCTCCTAAGATTGATAGCTATGACATAATAATTTGAGCCTGCCTTTTAAATACCATGGCTAATCTGCTCTGTATATGTAATGTAAGTCATTTACCAAGTCTAGCATCCAATTGTAAGGATTCACCTCTTTTATGCTATTATGAAGTCTAAAGTCTACTCTTTGAAATCTTGTCTCTTTCCTTATTTACTAGCAAGATTTACACAAATTTTTCAGTCCTTGGCCATTCCCTATATTTTCCCTCAAATCCAGTTGTTTTACACTAATTCTTAAGTTAGTTATTCTTTTCAAAACTCACCACTATTAATTACAGGAATTGAACCCAGAACTTATATGCTAAGATTAATAGTAATTATGAAAACTTACCCCTTTTTGCATACACCACAAAATTCCAATTCCTTGGGTTTAGACTTATTTTCCTGCTTCTTCTGGTTTTGTTGCTTATTCAAGGCTTGTGTAATACTCTGTTCTCCTATCATATTCTTTGGCTCTTATTGTCAGGATTGACAATTCTTTCCCCCTGGAAACCTGGGCCCAAGAGTGGGATTCAAACCCTGACCCTGAATCCCCATGGGCTGCTGGCCCTATGAACCAAGGGACCACCCACCCGCGTTTTCTTGGGACTGAGCCTCTGCAAGCTGAAGCTTCTGCTAAGTCCTGAAGTCAGAATACCAGCGCAGGCTTGACCATGGTGGTGCCTGAGGAGGAGCTTCTCAAATTGTCTAATGAAGGCAGAGAAAGTTCCTCTGTGAACTTCATGAACTTGAAGTCCTCTTAAGTAACCAATCAAATTCAGTTGCCAAAGGAAAACACAGGCTTTAGGCCCAACCTGTCAAGGTAGGTTCCATCATGCCAGGAATTATCCGGACAAGTAGGAAGGCTCAAAAAGCCAACAAACCATTAAAAAAATTGACCCAATTAATGGATTTAAATCAAACAGTCAATTGAAAATGGGTTACGGCTGCTCCAATCTGCCAGCTGAAACCAAGTCCTCCTTGCAAACTGATGTTGATAAATCAATGTAATTTGAGGGTTACCAGATACAAGCTTATTAATCAGCATGGTCATCATAAATTGGTCACACAAGGGTTCTTTGTAACCTGGACTAGATACTCACTTGACAATATGGAAGGAATAGGAGCCCAGGATCCAGGTGGTATTACTTAGTCGATTTTTGATATATATTTAGTAATTAACACTGTTTCAACTCTAAGAGTTGAGTCCTCCCAAAAAATTACTCAATAAAAATCAAATATCCCTTGGTATAATTTACTTTTTAAAATGTATCCTGTAGTTGGATTGTTGCAATACATTCCCTACAATCTTATTATAAGCCAGATCATTAATGGAAGATAAGGCCCTGCAGTTGGAACTTTGTTGTTGGTACCGCCCAATGTTAATTCAATGCCTGCCAATCTTGGAGTGGTCCCCCCTGTCTTTGAAAATAAAAATTGTGTTGCATTCCAATGTCCTGAATTTTTTCTGAAGATTCTCTGATGCTTTCACAGACTATTTATCTTGAATTCCTTTGGTTAGGATTAATTATTCTACTTAATCCTAGTATCTCATTTGGAAATTTTACAAAACGGTATTTGAAGCTGCGTTGGTGGTTAATCATTAACTCTATGTGGATTTGGATGGTCATTCCCCACCACTTAGAGACAGCTTCTTACTATCCTGTGATTTCTGTCACACAGCCCTGTGACCACAGCCCAAAATCAAGAAAATTAAGTGACCAATTTGGACATTCCAACCAATGAGAGAACACCCAGCCAAGGTGCCATTTTGCCACTCCTGCACCTGGGCCTCCTGGCCACCCGTGTAATACCCCAAAACTGTGGGTACCACTTGCAGCAGGTATGGTAGAAGGTTGGCAAATTGGAATCCAGTCAGGGCAGTGATGATTGGGTATATGGTCATCAACCAGCAGAAGACCTTATCATGGACATTGTATCTTCCTAAGCTCCTAGCAAAGTAGGTCCATACATAGTACATGGTGGTGTACACTGCAATGGAGAGCATGGAATGCGGAGTTATCAGGGGAGGCCAGGGTCCAGTATGGGAGGAGTTGAGTTGGCCAGGGTCATAATGAGGATCATGGCCTAGCTCTTCTGGAGAGGGCCCAAAGAACCCTGATCCCTGTTGGTAGCCTCCAATCCCAAGGCAAGCTGTGAGCACAGCTGTGAAGATGAGATGGTTCATCTTCCTTAGATTAGAGGGAGGTTGGCTGGGGCTAACTATTAAAGTTGACTTAAGTTTTTAAGTAGAATTTCACTTTATTGAGGGTATTAAGCTCAATTATAGCACAAGCTATTACTGAGGGGGGGTTTCCCTATTTATAGTGCTTCCCACTTGCAAAGTTTTGCAAGTGGGAATGAAAGCAAGGGATTGGGGAGCCCAAAAGTTTGGACAAGGTGATTGGGAATTGGGCCTTGAGCAGATGGGCAAATTCTTGTTCCTTGACAATCTGTTGGGGTTTTGGCACTTCTTGACTGGAGCCAATGGTTTTCCCTGGGAGTGGAGTCAGGTGATTCTGAAGGCTCATGGGATTTTCAAATTCTATTTTTAAATTGGGGGGCTTAGGTTGACTGGGGTCTGGACTCAACCAGGTGATTTGTTCCCCCTGAATCCCATTGGCATGGAGTTGAATAATTCTTAATTTTTGAAATTTGATTTTTCTCATCTTCTGAAGACTCAGAATAATTTGTAGAATCTAAACCTTGGATTTGCCCTTCTTCTGAAGGGCAGGAATTGGCCAATAATTCCTTTCCTGCAACCGGGGACTTTTCTGATTGGCTGCAGGAAATGGTGGCTTCTGATTGGCTGCAGAGTGGGCCCTGGGACCCAGGTGGGTGGCTGGCAGCCACCTGGGGCCCAGGAAGCAAGTGGGGGGTCAGCAGGAGTCCCGCTGGCTGGGTGCTGGTGGGCATCTGCGCGGTGGCGGCGGGCGCCTGCCCAGATGATAAATTAATCCAGAGTCTACTAAAATCCATTTTTTCCTCCATTTGATTTTTATTTTCCCCAAATAAAGGGGGAAATTCTTCATCAAATTTGGCCTCTTTAATTGGGAATTCTCCTATCTTTTCCCAACATTTTCCTTCAGTCAAGATTTAATTTATGTCAGGAATATTCATGACAACCCACTTGCATTTTCCCCAATATTTTGATGAAGCCCTTATGGAAAATACTAAGTTTGGAGGTGGGATGCTATATATGCCTATAGATTCTGTGCTCAAACCTTATTGCCATTTTTGAATAAAGGTTATGTTATTTTGGCTTACACAGCTACTGCCTTATTTTGTCTTTGCCATCTATCAAATCAATACAAGATTTTCTAGGCCTCCTGTCCCTCTTCCCACAGATTCCTGTCCTCCAGGTGTTCCCTTTGGCCCTGTCCACTTCACAGTATACCTCTTAAAACCTGAATATAAGGACTATACCCCAGAAAAGATACTTGAACTAGATCCTTTGGCCCATATACAATCCACAGTTAGATACAACCGTCAAGGCCCATGGATATTCTCAACACCCAAGTTATTTGGAGGAAAGTTCAACTATCTTCCTGCTTACAAGTTCCGCACAAAACTGCCTGTGACCCCCAGGCCTATGCCCACCTCCTCACCTGACCTCCCAACTGACCACACTGGCAAGCTGTTTGGGATTGTGTACATCACCCTCACAGAGGTGATTGACACTATAATCCTGGCTGCTGGCCCGTGGTCCTGGGTGGGGAATTCCTTCTCCTACCTTTTTAAGTTAGCTCATCTCTTGTGATGGGCTTTACATGAAAAAAAACCTGGCCCAAGTTACCCCTGAAAATGACGGGCTGGCTGCCCAAGACTGGATCCCTGACACTTATCTAACTATTAATATTTAGTGACAGTAGTTTTAAAATCTATGTCAACAACCAACAATACTTCAAATTTAAATAAAATGATTTCAGATTTAAGCAAACCCCAAGTTGGGTGAGATTCAGGAATCAAATAATTTAAATAGTTTTAGTGAACATACAAATTATCAAACTATAAACAAAATTTCACTAACACATTATACAAAATTATATCAAACATCAGTGGCATAGTTTAAACCACAAAAAAATGGACTGGCACATTATGTGAAATGTATAGATGGATGGATGCTATTCTGGAATATATTATGATCTGATCAGGATTCATACAAGCCACCAACAGAAGGACAAAAATTAAACAAAATTAGAGCAATCTTGAAGCAAAATTTCACAAACACAAAAAAATGAAGTCACACAAGATGTATAGTATGAGCAAACTAAAATAGAAAATAACAGTTTAACAGCTAATCAACAGCTATCCAATTTAGGAGCAGAGACATTTTATTCATTTTCATGGCTCCTGATTTGTGTAAATTTTTTTTGAGAACTTTCCAAATATGAACTCAAGATTAAAATAAAAATATGTCATAAAATTTAAACTTCTACTTTTAGTGATTTTATCCTAGGTTTTTTTACAATGGTTTTCAACAACAACAACATTTTTGACAGCACCAGCAAATAAGACAGCATCAGCTAAGGAAGCTTCCGTGGAGGTGAGGCTCAGAACATGGAGGCTTCCATTTACACCCAGGACTTTGATGTGGGTAACGAGAAAGATGACCTTTACTTGACCCCTATGGCTTTGACTTGTTTAAGAGTCACTTAGTGTCTAGCTCTGCCCCACCCCCTTTCCTGATCCCATTCAAGGTACCAACCAGCCAGCCAATCAGAATGACAACCCTGGTTTGGAACAACTGCCTGCCACCAGCCAACCTGCCCCCTACAGCCAATCAGGATTCAGCTCCTGCGGCCCATCACACCAAGTGCTGAATCATTACTACCCAAATTCTCCAAGAAATTGTGTCACTGAACCTGTGTGGTCTGACATGGGACCAAATTGCTGACCAATTGTAATTTACCCAAGCCACTATCTGTGACAGAAATAACTGGATAATATGATGCTGTTTCTAAATGATGGGGAATAACCACCCAAATCCACATAGAATTGATGATTAACCACCAACGCGGCTTCAGACATTTTTTTGTGAATTTTCCAATTGTAACTCCAGGATTAAGTAGAACAATCAATCCTAACCAGAGTAAACCAAGATAAATGACCTGGGAAAGCATCAATGCATCTTCAGCTTAGAATTCTGGGCATTGAGAAGTGACCCAATTTTCATCTTCAGGAATGGAGGGAGGAGCTACAAAATTGGCTGGCATGAAATTAACATTTTGCGGCGCCAACAACAAAGTTCCCGATGCCGGGCCCCATCTTCCTGAAATGATTTTGTTCAGAATCAGATTGTACAGGATATACCGCAACAACCCAAGCACAGGATGCATTTTAAAATTTAAAATTAAAACTTGGGATAATTGATTTTTATTGAGTAAATTTAGGAGGACTCAACTCTTAGAGTTGAAACAGGGAAAATTATTCAATATATATCGGAAAAATAGACTAAGCAATACCACCTGAGTCTTGATCTCCTATTTCTTTGGCATCTTCAAGTAATTATCTAGTCCAGGTTACAAAGAACCCTTGTGTGACCAGTTTCTGACAACCATTCCAATTAATGAGCTTATATTTTGGGTGACCCTCATATTACGTTGATTTATCAACATCAGTTTATAAGGGGGAGCTGGTTTCAGCTGGCATACTGGAGCAGTTGTGACCCATTTTTGATTGACTGTTTGGTTTAAATCCGTTAACTTGGTCAATTTTGATACAGGTTTTCCAGCCTTCCGTGCCTTCTTACTTGGATGGACAATACCCAGCATTATGGAACTTACCGTGACACTATAATGCGGAAAATCAACAACTTAATGAATAAGGGGAACCTGATTGGGACATACAAGAAGCCAAAGCAATCCCCAGAGTCCCAGATCAATGAGGTATACCTGATCATGCTCAATCTCTTGCAGCAGGACCCCAAGCTTCCCCTGACTGAGGTCCAGAAGCAACTTGCACACCATGGCATTTGGGTTTCTGAGTGCATGGTGAAGCTCTGGATGCACAGGAAAGTGGCTTTGATCAGGGTGTTGACCAACTGCAACGGAGACCAATGAGATGGCAGTGAGGATTCTCCTTAAAATCCTGTCATCAAGTTCACTCTGTTCCAATGCTTGACAAGTTTTTCAGATGACATCATTTTTATCTCCTACTAAAAGTTATTGATTGCCTTTGACAAGTTTTGTGAGCAAAGAAAAGCTGCCACCAAGAATGAAAGGAGAAGGTCAAGAGGAGGGCATTCACTGGTGAATTCCTGGCTGTTTTTTTCAAGGGCTTTTTCTATTATTGAACAAACCCTGATTACACTAATGATTATGAGTATATCCAGATCCTTGGTGTATTACTTGACTCCTGGGATAGATCAAACTCATTCTATCAGGTCTTCTTGAGCCACCAGATGGAGGATAGCTCCACCGCCCTCAAATCAATCCAAGTAGACAGGCACCAGTATACCCAGCTGACCAATGTAGTGTTCTTCTATATTGGAGACACAGTTTGGCAGCACCGCCTCCAGGTGTTCAATGACCTTTATCTCAGAGTCCTGGACCATGAGTTGCTCTTTGGTCAACAGATGGTGGCTGAATTGTTTGCCCAAATTCTCTTCCATGTGAACATGGGCAACCAATCACATAAGGACAAGTGCCCCCCACCCTGTGCCACAGCTTTCTACCAACTAATCCAGCCAATGATGGACAAGGAATAAAAAAGTGTTATATAGCAGCCATCACAATAAATCTGATTAGTTCTACCCCTGCCACCCCACCCCCACCTGCCAGCCCCTCCCACCCAATCCCAGACCTCCCAGGCCAGCACCACCTCAACGCCTTCCTTCCTGCGCTATTCTGCCTAATAGCCATCACTCTTCCCCTCCCACATAAACTCCTTATTGCCAAACTTTTATATTTATATAATCTTTATCCTGAATTTCAATTGTTTATTTTCTCTTTGTTTATAGTTGATTTTATTCTTTATGTTCAGCTTATTTCAATAAAATCATATGCTTACTATACTGTGTATCTAGATCCAGGACACAGTTATTTTTAGCTCTTTTTACAGCCTCTTGTGAAAAGATTAATAATAATTTAGCTGATCTTCAAATCATTGTTAATATTTTTACAAGGGGCTGTGTAAAGAGCTAAAACAATACAGTAGTTTTTGAACCTGTTGAGATAAACACATATTATTCAGTTTAGAACACATAAACTCAGTCAAAAAATAAAATCAAAGTGGATCCAAATCTATTGTAATTTAATATAAGTTCCTTGATTTTTGATTTTGTTTTTAGACTGAGTTCATGTGTTCTAAACTGAATAATATATGTTTATCTCAACAGGTTTGAAAACTACTGTACAGCAATTATGGAAGCAATTCAAAAAACAAAGCAAACAATGCATATTAAGATAAGCATAAAACATATACACAATGGGTAAAAAGATAGGATATTGTAGTAAATGGGAAAACAAACAGGGATAAACAAAGAGGAAATAATATCAGAATAACACAGAGTTTATTGGGGTGAAAGCTATAAAAACATATGCAAAGGTTAGTAAAAAATAATATTAGAGAATTGGATAAATTATTGAAGGACCTTGATCATCCAATTGCAAAGATCAAAGAGATTAATTGCAAAGTTAAGGCCAAAGTCAAGTCAGCCGTTCTAACAGGCAACAAAATCATCAAGGTGTCTGCAAAGGCGCTCATAGCCAAGATGCCTGGCACCCCTAAGAAGACTATTGATTGTCTTCTTAGCATCCAAAAAACAGATGTAGAGGGCTTACAATTCAAGATTTCTTCTCTCTCTGCGCTGTCTGTCTGGGTCAATGACCCTGAGATGTATGAACATCTCAAACCTGCCAAGTGCACCAGAACAGAGGATACCAAATTGCCTGCACAACTAGTTGCACCAAGGGTGACTAAGCCTGCGGAAGCTGACGGCAAGAAGGACACCAAAGAAGGTATCTAAAATTAAAAATAAAATTAATAAAAATTCTTAAATTCTTACCATTTTTAGAAATAATTGATGGTGTAATACGCCAGGTCCTGGTCCCCTTTGTCCTCACCACATTCTACACCAACTACGCCAATCATGTGGCAAAGCAGCTGGCATTGTCCCCTCCTGTTGTGCACAAGCTTGAGGACAGAATAAATGGTTCATTCATAATGTTGCAGAACATGTTCCTGGGGCTAACACATGGTAAAAAGGCATCTGAGTGGGCAGTTACTGCCTACAAGGATGCCCAATTGATCCACCTTGACCTGGTGGCCCTCAGTGGAGTTTACTGTGTAAAATCCATTGAGCTTGTTTGAGACGTCCTGGAGACGCTCCCATTCAAGGATATACCAGAGATGGGCTGGGCCCATGCAGCTGCTTGCTTCTGCTTCCTGGTAGAGCATACACTCTCTTACCTACTTGAGAACTTCAGGCGCAATGGTGGGTAAATTGGCTGTTGCCAACACAACAGCTATAAAGAAGACCAAGATCCTCCTGGCAAACTTTGGGCTGTCCTGGAGTGCTGATGAGACAGGGCTCCCTCTGGCCATGGAGCTTACCTTTGCAAAGACCAATCATGAAAAGAAGATCAGTGCGGGTTTCAATAAATTATGCAAGTTTATAGAAGCCTTTGCTGGGCAAAGGCTTCATCTCGTGGTTTACCTGGGGTTCTTTTTTTACTTTGGGATGGGAGCCAGTGTAGAGGACCTGGATGGGGTCCTTCTCAGGATTGACAAGGCCAGGCTCTCCCTGGACTGGAAGAAGGTCCCCCAGGCTACAACTTGGTTGACCATGTGATTCAGGACGCCCTGGCCCTGGCTAGTATATACAGATTTACAGCCCAGCTGTCATGGCCCTCCATGACATTGTAGCTTTAAAAAGTCACGTTTTATAAAAGCTTAAATCAATAAAGCTACTTCTTGCCATCAGAAATCCACCTTGATGATCTCCCTAGGTACCCTAGATCAAAAGTTATGACAATTTAAAGAGCCAAGTTCAAAAACCCTGTCAGTATTGTTGTGTTCTGAGGCGCGGCACAGACACACAACAGGGAATCCTAACCTTAGGATTGGATTTGTACTAAGTCTTGGTTAGATGACAGGGAAGGCAATAGCGTTTACCTTGCGGCCCTGGATGAATAATCTCTACTAGGCGTGGCTAGAGAGAGGCGCAGAAGTACAGAAGACACAAAGACAAAAATGTGAATAGAACTTAATTTTATTGGTGAATATGGAAATGGAATATATAGTGGTTGAGAATACCACAAAACACTACCAGGACGGTAGGATCACTTGCCACAAGCATGAGTGGGGCAAGTGAGTTGCGCAGAGTCAGGAAACCAAACAATCATATTTCCTGAAGCAGAAGCCAGTTCATTTTGAGAGTCAAAAGCAAAAGCAAGAGATTTGTCTTTGAAATGGCCCAACAAAGGCAAAATTGAAACATGGTGAATGCCGTTATTCACGACATTGCCCCCCTCTAGATTGGCCTTTGGGGGGTGATACTTGCGGAGGAACTTGGCGTGTACGCAAGCAAAAGGGCAACCACTGGAGAGGAGCTTTACAGTGTACTCAGATCCTTGTTTGAAAGTCACCTCTAAAGGACCAATCCACAGGGAGTCCAGTTTGTGTGCGCGCCCACCCACACAGTGTTGATAGTATAGGACATGGTCACCAACAGCAAACTCAGGCAAGGGGGAGCGCCCAGCGTTGTCAGGAGAGAGCTTGAGCATCTTAGTCTTATATGCGGAAGTGTAGGCAGTGGCCTGTATATCAATGATGCGGTTGACTAAGTCTTTGATGTGGTTGTCAGGGTTCATGGCCTTATCAGAGGAGAGTAGGGGAACCCCCAAGAGCAACAGAGTGGTGGCTTCACGCCCATACAACATGGCAAAGGGGGAGTACCCTGTGACCCAATGCTTGCTCAGACAATAGGCAAAGAGTGCAGCAGGTAAGTATAGATCCCAATTGGCAGCGTCAGAGTAGGTGAGTTTCCTCATGATAGAAACCAGTGTCAAGTTGGCACGCTCAACTGCCCCATTAGTGGAAGGATTATAGGGGGCAGAGAAAGACTGGTGAGTTCCTAGAGCTTCAACAACAGAGGTTACAAGTTTGGCATTGAAGTTGGTTCTGTTGTCTGATAACAGCACTTGAGGACAGCCATGGCAGTAGAAAACATCCTGCAGCAGGAAGGCAGCGGTAGTCTTAGCAGTGATGTCTTTAGTAGGGCGAGCTTCTACCCACTTGCTGAAGTGGTCAACAGCAATCAGGATAAAGCGGCATCCAGAGCGTGAGCGGGGGAGAGGACCTACAGCATCAATGCTGACAGTGTGAAAGGCATGTTGAGGGGGGACCAATTTGAACTTGTGAGAAGCAGCTTGGGGCCTCTGAAGTTGGCAGTCATGGCAACTAGCTATGACATCTGGGATCAACAGGCAAAGATTCTCCCAGAAGTAATTCTTCTGAAGCCAGTCAAAGGTCTTGGCAATGCCTCCATGGCCAGTTTCTTTATGAGCTTGTGACACCAAGGAGAGGCAAAGACTGGGGCGCACGTATGGCAGGTATTGACCCTGCACCTTCTTGAAGAGTTGGTTATTGCGTATGAGGGTGTCTTCAGACAATTTGGACAGGGCAAAGTTGAACCTCTTCTGTCTCACTTTCCCAGGAAGAAGGGTAGCCAATTAGCTTGTACAGGCGGTCTGCCTCAGCAGGATGTAGGGCAAGGATGGGCATTTGGGACAACCCATCAGTGTTCTGATGTTGAATCCCGGGGCGATGGAGCACAGTGAAGTCATAACCTTGCAGGCAGAGAGCCCATCTGGCTAAGCGTCCTTCAGGCTCCTTAAGTTGTTGTAACCATTTGAGCAAAGCGTGGTCAGTGACAACAGTGAAATGGGTACCATACATGTAGTGGCAGAATTGTTTGACTGCATGCAGCACAGCAAGGCACTCCTTCTCTGTAACACTATAATTCTTTTCATGCTTATTCAGCACATGGGAAGTATAGGCTACAGGGTGGTCCACACCTTCATTGTTGAGCTGAGCCAAGATAGCCCCAATAGCAAGGTCACTAGCATCAGTGTACAAGATGAATTCCTTATTGTAATTGGGGTACACTAAAATGGGTGCTTCTTTGAGTTTCTGCTTTAGAGTCTTGAAGGCTTGCTGTTGGCTGGCAGTCCATTTGAAAGGGACATTACGCAATAGTTGGACCAGGGGTTTGCTAGTATCAGCAAAATCAGGGATGAATTGTCTATAGTAACCCATCATGCCCAGAAAGACTTGTACTTCTTGGAGGTTGGTGGGCAGAAGCATTTTGTCAATGGCTTCAACCTTCTTGGTCATTGGACAAATTCCTGTTTGGGTTACTTCATGGCCCAGGAATTCAAGGCGCTCTTTGAAGAAAGCACACTTAGAGGGCTTTAACTTGAGGCCAGCTTCTTGGATCTTTATGAACACCTCTTTAAGATGGGCTAGGTGATCATGTGAAAGTTGCGCTGAAGACTTTTATATCATCTAGATAGACTAAGACACATGACAACTTCAATTCACGCAGGATGGAATCCATGGCCCTCTGGAAAGTTGCCGGGGCATTACAGAGCCCTTGCGGCATGCAGGTAGGTTCAAACAATCCTTCTGATGTGATGAGTGCAGCCTTCTGACGGTCTTCAGGAGAGAGGTCAACTTGCCAGTAGCCAGACACCAAATCTATGGCAGAGAAAAACTTAGAACCTCCAAGGCGTTGAAGGGCGTCATCAATGCGCGGTAAGGGATAGGAATCTTTCTTGTTTAGAGAATTCAACCTTTGATAGTCCATCAAAATCCGGTGCCCACCATCCATTTTCTTTAAGATGAGCAGGGGGGAAGCCCAGGGACTTTGAGAGGGAGCTAGCAGTCCAGCATCCAGCAGTTGTTTGAGCTCCTTAGAAACCTGCACATCTTCCACTCGGCTGCGGCAATATGGCTTGGCACAAAAGGGGGGAGCATCTCCTGTGTCAATCTTATGTATTACACCTTTGGCTAGCCCATAATCAGTACTATCTTTAGCAAAGATGTCTGAGAGAAGGTCTAGTAAATCAAGCACCTCTTTCTGTTGAACTGGGGACAACTGAGGGAAGTCTTGGGCAGTGAACAGAGATAGGACTTGAGGCTTGTCTTTGGGTAGAGTAAAGTCTTTAAACGTTCCAAAAGGATGAAGAGACAAGACGTCAGGAGCATTTAACAACTTTCTGTAACCAACCACCTGTCCTCTGGATCTAGTCATAGGAAGCGCAGTAAGGTTGGCAACTAGTAATTGAACGGGATCCTTGTGGGAGACAGCCAGAGTTCCAGGACAAAGGTAAGGCTTGTGACGCCTCAGCAAAGGAGGGGAGTACAGCTCTAAGAAAGTCTGTTCAGGTAGTTCATATGATATCTGGGAGTCTATAATGGCCTGAGAACCTGGAGGAATGGTGACAGCAGACGTGGCCATGAGAGGAATTCCCTCAGTTGCAGGACAAGCCATGGGAGGACACTTCATAGTGAAGGAATGGGTTTGGTATTTTAGAGTGAAAACCCCAGTGGGGTACTCCAGTGTACATGTCTTCAAACGTTTACCAGGAACTTTGATTGGCTCCTCAAAGATCAGAGGGACTTTGTACCCTAGGATAGAAAGATAACCATCCTTTAGGTTGATGATCCCATTATATTCCCAAAGGAACTGGGTACCAACCAAAAGGTCATAGCTCTCATTTTCTAGAAAAAACAGCCAGCGCAGCCAACAGGAGTTTGCCAAATTGCATTGGTAAGGCAGAGTACGCACCAATGGCGCGAGTCATGGAGAGACCAGCAGTGCCATAGGATTGATGGTAGTTGAGATCAGGGACCAGCTTAAGTTTCTTCACCAGTTTAGACGAAACAACGTTGACAGGAGAACCAGTGTCCAGGACGGCTTTGATCTTGACCTTTTGGATAGATATCTCTACTTGGGTGGTGGTGTGTCCAAAGGGTGGCAGAACAGCCAAGATATCCTGTGCCTCAGCTAGTTCCTTGTCCCATTTCTCAATCTTGCATTGTAGTCCCAGAAACTCCTTATATACAGTTTGGAGAGGGAGTGAGACAGATGCATTCTTGAAAACGGCATCTGCAACTTCAGCGGCTTCCTCTGATGATTCCACTAATACAGGGGACCGTTTTGCCTGAGTAAGATAGGGGCGGGAGACAACTGCTTTGGCCTCAGACAAGGGCTTGGTGGTAGTTGTAGTCTTCCCAGATTGTAGCTTGTAGGGAATGGCAATAGTCTCAGGGACAGCAAGAACAGAATACCCATATGCATTGTGGTCTTCAACATCAGATTCATCCACATCAGAATTGTCAGAAATTTCATGGAACAGGAGGAGGATAAGAGGAGCTTCATCATCAACAGGCTCAGATTCAGTAGCAGGCGGGGGTGTAGAGGAGACTGGGAAGAATTGTCAACCGAGAGCGTCTCCGCCTCTAGGTTGACTGTTCTTTTCCTGACTGATCCTTGGGATCAGCTCCTTCAACCCGCAGATTGGTGCAGACGCAAGAGTGGTGGCCTATCTGACCAAAGTTGTGGCAACCTTGACGTCAAGGAGGATTTTGGGAGTTCATAGTGAGGATACAAGGGCCACAAGAAGAGGAGCCAGAGTTGGAAGCAGCACAACTTTCCCAAACAACTTCCCCAGAATGGGTAAGATGTATATCTTGGAGCAGTGTCTTTATACTTTTCATGGAGGATAGCATAGCCTTGTGAGCCTTGAAATGGAGGCATATGAGTTGATTCACCTTGAGGGCCTGGGCGCAGGCCATATATGCTTCATGCGCTGTCAATTGCCTGCTTGTTATTAACTGTTGTCCCTCCATGTAAAATCTGTCGGCAAATTCAGCTAATGCCTCTTTGGGCTTGAAGGATATGTGCATGAAAGCATCCTTTTTCACCTCCAGGCTAAGATCATCACCAAACTTGTCAATCATGAGCTGTTTCATGTCCTCCCAGGTCTTAATGGAGGGCAGCTCTGGTACGGCTACCTCTTGACAGGTTGGATGTAGGCAAGTCAGAATATGTTCCTTCTTAACTTCATCTGATGCTTGTCTTATAGCAGTCTTGTAACTAGTTAAGAAAGCTGTGATAGTCGAGGTTTTAGGATCAAAGACTTGCTTAAAAGTAGGCTTGAAGTGTGCCTTGAGAGCTGGACCACCATTGCTGCTATCAAGTACATTTATGCGTGGGGAGAACTCAGCTTCAGATTTGGAGGGGGGTTGTATAGCCCATAGTTGTCAAACACTTTCTTCAAGGGTCGTCAGAGTCTTGGTGGTTCTAGCACCTGTAGTGTTGGCTAGAGCAGTCTGTTGTTCAGTAACATCTAGGCGTTGTCCTTGGGTAGTGACAACCGTGGAGAGCTCAGCCAGTTGCAAAGTAAGGGATGGACCCACTGATAGGCAAGAGGCAAATATGTTGTTTACCAAATTGATCAACTCATTCATCTCCTGTACGTCCCTGTCCAACTCAGTCTGGTCTTGTTTCAAATGATCCACCTCATTAGCTAGGGCAATCAACTCTATGGCACAGTGGATTCAAGGAGCCCCCACCAAACCAGGACAACAACCATCCTCCTTGTTAACCCCAAGTGGACTAGCAGTGGCCATTACTACCTCACGTAAAGCAGTGACTTCTTGCTGTAGTTCAGCGACCTGAGCAGTCAACGCAAGAACCTGGGGATCAGGTTGAGGCATTTCAGTAGGACGTCCTTGGCTACAAGTGGAAGCATGTAATTCCTGGATGACTTCCCAGATTTTCTTCTCTCTGTCCACCAGATCATCAGCAGGAGGAGAAGGCGGAATATCAGGTTTGGGAGTGGACAGCTCATTCACCTGACTCTGAAGTTTAGCAATAGCTGCGGCAGTAGTAGCTCTCTCTTGATCAAATTCCACACTGAGCTCATTTAGACCTTGGGCAAAAAGGTCAGCTACCTGTTGCAATTGCTCAAAGGAATAGACACTGAATGCATTGAGCTGTTGCACTAGGCGCTCAAAGTTGGAGAGATAAGCATTTAGGGTGGAGTCTACTTGAGTTTGCCAGGGTTGTTCTAACTGGTGAAACTCATTTAGTTGCTCCCTAACGTACTCAGGGATGGACTGGCACATTTTCTTGATGGAATTGACTAAACGTGTTTGAGAGGTGACCAAATCATGCTGATTGTCAGATATCAGGGAGAACAGGGAATGAATCCATTGTTGGTAGGCGTCAAACTGGTCCCAATGATGGGTAACAGCTGCTTGTAGAGATGAGATTTCTTGAATGTGAAGTCCCAACACCATCTGGTGGTGGGCCAAGGCAGGCTGTACAAAGGATGACAGCAGATGATCAGCGGAGCCAGCCGCTGAGAGGAGATGTTGTGGAAACTGAGGGGCCACAATTAACTCATAGTATTTGGCACAGCTAAACTGTAGCTGAAGGCAAGGGATGGCCCTGTCCTGAGCTATCCCAAGGGCTACTGCCATGACTTGTTCCAATTCAGGGGTACCCATAGGGTAAGCAACTAAGCGGGGACCATTCCCAAGGTTCAGTACAGTAGGGACAATAGGTGGGTTGGCAATGTCTTCCTCAACAAGAGGGCTGGTAATTTCAGGCAAGGTTGACTCCCCAATAGGCGGAGGCAAGGGACCTGCAAACGTAGATGCAAAAGGGATAACCAAGGGGCTTACAGCCCCTGTAGTGAGCACCATTTTTGTTGTGTTCTGAGGCGCGGCACAGACACACAACGGGGAATCCTAACCTTAGGATTGGATTTGTACTAAGTCTTGGTTAGATGACAGGGAAGGCAATAGCGTTTAACTTGCGGCCCTGGATGACTAATCTCTACTAGGCGTGGCTAGAGAGAGGCGCAGAAGTACAGAAGACACAAAGACAAAAATGTGAATAGAACTTAATTTTATTAGTGAATATGGAAATGGAATATATAGTGGTTGAGAATACCACAAAACACTACCAGGACGGTAGGTTCACTCGCCACAAGCATGAGTGGGGCAAGTGAGTTGCGCAGAGTCAGGAAACCAAACAATCATATTTCCTGAAGCGGAAGCCAGTTCATTTTGAGAGTCGAAAGCAAAAGCAAGAGATTCATCTTTGAAATGGCCCAACAAAGGCAAAATTTAAACATGGTGAATGCCGTTATTCACAACAAGCATGTCCCAAAATGATTGCAAGATTGGATTTCAAATCAAGACAAGCAACAATTAGTGAGTGGGCAAATTCAATCATATCTCAGCTTCTAGTGATCAGTTTTGAACGTTTTTACGCTCAAATGAAAGCACCAGATGAGGTAAATCCTTCCAATGTATTTTTAGATGATCAACTGAGGCAAAGCACAAAGTTCAAATCTGGCCAAAGGAATATAATTAGAATTAGTCAGCTGATGTCTCAAACTTTTAGCATGACCCCCCAGATAGAGAGACAAGGACCTTCAGGAATAATCTGGAAGAATCTCAAAGACCAATGTAAATGGTATAAAAATAATCTAGTTCCCTTTTTCCCCATTGTGATCATTCTTGGTCTGAATAATAAATAAAGGACTTCTCTTAGAATTAAGTTTAAATGGATCAGAGTTGGGAGCCCTTGGGCCCTGAAACCCGCCCAAAAAGCTGCTCCTGAACTCCCACCTGACCATCCTTCCTTTTACTAGCAGGCGTGAATATTTTGATAGTGGAGTATCCACTGTACATGGTGTGGTAGTGGAGGTTGTGTGCCACCTCCATCTCCATGTAGGTACTTACAGAAGAACCCACTATATGCGCACACAATAAAAATATCATTCCACAATTAAATTTACATTAGAATTTTAATTATTAATTTTCTATATTTAATTTAAAATAGCTGTTTTAAAATAAAAAACTATTAAAAAATCCTAGAGAAGGTCTGTATAAAGCATAATAATATATGTTTATAAAATTCACATCTAACTTGAGTGCTTTTATTTTTTACCTTTCTTTTTATGTATTTGATGGAAGTGACATTTCTATATAGTTATCATATTGTGATATTAAATATTTGAGATATCAATCACAGAATATAATAGAAAAAATTAATTTAAAATTAAAAATTAAATCTCTGTGTCAATGGTGCTGCTGTATGGAATTGTGGGCTTGGAGTCATCTAAATATAAAACAATAATCCATAAATATAAAAGAGTAACTTAAAGAATATAAAAAATAGTCAGAATTGTTAAGCCTTTAGTTGATTGGCTATTTGGCAAGGCATGCGGGGAGAAATGAATCAGTGTGGCTATAGAATTTGGCCACTGTCTTAGCTGGAAGGATGTGGATCCCAGCCTGCACCAAATCAAAGAAGTCCTCAGTCCCAGTTGGTGTCCCCCGCTTGATAACTTGCTTGAGCCACCCAAAGACTTCCTCAATGGGATTTAAGAAGGGCAAATAGGCAGGGAGGAAGAGAAGGCGCAAATTTGATGTGGCCAATTGTTGGGGGCCAACTGCAATACTGGTGTCAATTGTTGGAAATTCCTCAAGAATATCTGCCACCTTATGGAGACCAACATTATCCAGCACAATTACATTGGTGAAGCCCAGGCTTGTGCACCTCAGGTGCTCCTAGACCAATTGGAGGAACAGCAGAAAGGTCCTAATGTTATGAGATCACAAGATCATTTGATAGAGCTCAATCCTCTTTGGACCAAGGAGAGCCACCATTGAATAGGCTGTGGCGCAGACTGCAGCACGCTGAGCTACCCTGTCATTTGAGCCTTTTAGGACATAGCCATATGCATTGCACATAGATGAGGCAAATGCTGATTATTCAATATAATAGAATTTGACTGTCCCCTTGGCTTTGAGGGCAGTGTTTGCCTCTGTGTATTTTTTCCGGGTCTTGACATTGGAGGGACTGTTTCTATTATAGGGGGACACCCCAAGTTTTTTCCAGGAAAAGCGCATACTCTTTACCAAAGGATAATAAAAGGAAATTGAGGCCTCAATCCTAAAAGTAGATTTGACCATGGCCTGTATATTTGCCAGTTTGAGATGGCAATCCCAGGTTATCCACTGGCAGATTGCCCATTTGTGCTCCTTGGTGAGCATGGTTGACATACGCAAGGATTTCTCCGCGGCAAGGACTCAGCCAGTATTGATGAACTTGTTGAATGTCTTGCTGGCGTACTTGGGATCCACCCCAATAATAGCTGTGGCCGCCCTGTAATTGCCTGATTCCTGCATTAGCTTAAGCAGGATGATGTGTTTGATATCAGGAATACACTTCTGAGCGGTCTTTGTGGGTTCAGATGAGCCAGGATCCTGATTGGCAACTGGTACACAAGGCATGGGCACCTTGGTATAGAAGGCCACAACCTTCTTGAGCACTAGCTGCCCCTTTGTAGTCCTATATAACTTGGACTTGTTGTTTTCTTCCTGGTTACCATCCCTGATGTAGAGCTTGTAGCTAGTGTCAAGCACAGGATTAACCTTCTCCATCATGGCTGACAGGACCAACTCCTGGCGGTAGGCAGGGTTGAACACAAACAAAGTAAGTTCTACCTCTTTGTTATTAATTTTCTTGGTAGTGGTGACCTTGGTGGGCTTCTGGGTCAGCTTGGGGACCCAAGGGTTGATTATCTGCACCCTTGCACAGTGTGTTCCTTTAACTGGTTATGTCAGTGCAACCTTGCTGTTGAACTCTCCTCTCCTGTCTCCTTCCTGAGTAGGCACTTGTGTTGCACTGACTCAATTTTTTGACCCACAGGGGCAACTGAAACTGTGGCGCACAACAGGTGCATTATTATTCTGCTGTTGTGTTCCTTCCATTTTAAAGTTTAATAAATTATTAAATAAATTTCAATTAAGTGACTCCCTGGTTTTAATTGTTGCTTTTTATCTGAATATGGTTATTTAATTAAAATATACACCACCCAACTACCTGTTTATAGATCTTTGATTTCTTAATCAGTTGTTTTTGGTTTTACAACGCCCATTTTAGAATATCCAAAATAATTTCCATCCATTTTCCCAGATTTTACGCCAAATTTAATCACCCAACCCAATATTTTTAGAATTATGTTTCAGATTGTGTGCTTTATTTTAGATACCTTGGTATCATTCTTGATTATTATCCATTGCACACAACAATCAAGTGATTTTGTTTACATGTTGAGTTTCTATGGTGTTTTGTTTTGGTTCAGATTTTGACTCACCATGTGTGAGTGTATTTTGCCACCAATTTACATAGTAAATATGTGTACACCAAAGGTCAACTCACACCATTTTGTTTGTGAACCCATGTCTTTTGGTTTGTATTTTAAATATTTTTGTTTGGTGTGTGAGCACTTTGTTGCTTTGTTGACCCATTCTGTCCATTAACACCAACAATCCCTGTTAGTAGAGTGTATATTTTACACTGATAGTTCGAATTTGCTTAAATCTGAAATCATTTTGTTTAAATATGAAGTATTTTTGGTTGTTGCCATAGCTTTTAAAACTACTGTACAAATAATTAATAAAAATCACCCCAATGAAGGGAGTGGCACCCAATGGCCTCTAAAAATTAGGATGAAACTAGTTTTCTTCCATATAAAGCCCCCTGTCAGAAATATTGACCTCAGACAAACCCTTCTCAGAGGGGTTGGCTCTGCCCAGTATGAAAAATAAACAAATCTCCTATCCAAATCAAATATCTTCAGGAAATTTCATCCTAGATAAGCTTAATGAAAACAATGCTATGAAAATTGAGCATAATAATCACATTTATCTTAGTTGATTGGAATAGCCATTCCTAATAAATATTATAATGAATCTTTGGTCCATCCAAATAATATTTTATTTTTAGTAGTATTTTTCCAGCTCAAATCTCATTTTCAAAATCCAGCTTTTGAGAAATCCTCTCTTATTCAAGTACCTGATGTTAACCCAACTATAATTAGTAACAGCTACTTCTTATATACCAAGATACTGCTTCCCAATGTTCCCCTGGGTAGATATGAAGGGTCTTACTCTTGGGCTATACATAATAACCAGTTATATATTCCTTGATCAGCTTTCATAGACAGTGATTTTAATCCTTATTTGTCAGGGAACCAACCCTGATCTGACAGCTTGCTAGGGTTTGGGAACTGGCAGGTTGCAGACTGGGTGGGCAGGGCCCACCAAAGGATTGGTGCTAACTTAATGAAGTAGGACATTGACTTGCCCACCCATGACCACAGGCCGGCAGCGGGAACAATAGTATCTATTACTCCTGTGAGAGTAATATATACAATCTCAAATAACTTATTGGTATGATCCAGGGGAAGATCAGCGGCAGATGCAGGCATTGGTTTAGGGGTGAAAGGTGGTTCCATGTCTAATTGGTAGGCAGGAAGGAATTTGTATTTATCTCTGAACAGGCAGGGCTCAGTAATGTACCAAGGGCCTTTCCGTTTGTATCTAGTTAACTCTGTAGATCTGGCCAAGGAATCCTGGGCTAATGTATTTTCTGTAGTGTAGTCCTTGTACTTGGGCTAAAAGGGGTATTCTGTTAAAGGAACAGGACCAAATGGAGCACCTGTAAGACTACATAGCTGGCAAATTGGAAGGAGGGTCAGATGCTCTTTGAGTTAACTGGTAGATGACAAGAATAAAATACAGCAATAATTGGGGAAACCAATATCTCATAACTTTTATTTTAAAATGACAATGGGGATTGATCTTGGCCTGGCAGGTACTTATACTGCGCTGCCAGGCTTCATTTCCTGATCAGTTTTCCTGAGCTTGGGCAGTTTGGCATTGGGGGTCTTAGATGGCAGTGTGGCGCTTGGCACTGGCGGGTTGCCACTGACCACTTTGGGATGAGAAGACTTAGAATCCTTCTGTTTGCCAACTCAGGCTTGGGTGCCTCTTCAGGTTCAGTGCCACTTCCTGAGCTTTGGGAGAGTTTGGAATCACTATCATTGGGGAACTCATGCATTTCACCAAGCAAACCACTGGTGTAAGGTATTGGAACCTCAAGGAAATTCCCAGCATTTTGCACTGGCGGTTTGCTTTCAGAACCCTGCGTGGTGGTTAAGGGTTTGGGTCCTGGTGGATTGGCAGCAACTTTGTCAATTGGTAGTGGGCTATTGGGTTCCCAATCTTTGGATCTGGTGTTCTGTGAAGGGTTTTGTTCAGGGTTCAACTCTAGTTACGTACTTTGGGATTCAGATGCATCCAAATTGTCTCTCCTGGCACTATTAGTTCATGAATACTTCCCCTCCTACATCATCATTCAGTCCTCAAGTGGGGACCCTACTGCTCCAGGCAGGTTTTCCACTGGTGTCACCTGGGTAGTTGAGCTTATTCTTCTTGACTCTACTGGTATATTTGATTATTATATCCCACATCTGTGCAAATGGACTCCTCTAAGCCATACAATCTCTTATATTATGAAGTTGGGACCAGTCCTGTATCTGGCCCTGCCTATTAATTAATCTCCAATTGGCCTGCCAACTGACTAGGCACAATATTTGTGGACAACTCCTGAATTTTTTAAATTCTGGCTTACCTTTCTTTTTAAATTCTGCTTCCTTTAAAGTTTCTTGCTTTAAATAAGCCTTAGGCTTGAATTCTGCGTCTTCCAAACTTCTTTATTTACCTGTTTTTGCTCTCCAAAACCATTGAATCTTTTAACCACTTTGGGTTGTTATTTTGGGGGGTTATTCACTCCTGGCATGCTCTTTTGTTCCTGGGTCCTTCACTTCTTACTTTTTTAAACTTTTAAAAAAGGGGACACCATCATCTTTTTACTTCAAAATCAATTATGCCATCACTTCCAATCCCAAGAAGCTAAACATTTTCTCCTTACAAAGCACACCTCATTTTCAGAATGAATTTAATACCTTAGTGCCAACTTTCTCAACATCAAATTGAGATTTATTGACTTGCACCTCAAAGGGGTAATATTTAGGTTTTAGATCTTGCTTTCTTTTACTTTTCAGCTTTATTTTAATTAAATTAAAAGCTTAATTTATGTCAACTGTCTTCATGATTCTCTTTGACGTATTTTTCCCAGTTGAAAATTATTTACAACAGAACCCAGGCCATGGTACTTGATATTTTGCCTATGTAGTCTACTCTAATAGTTATTTGGACATATAAATTAGTTTCTTGGATAAATCTGCTATCCTTAGTACTGAATTTTTTATTTTCTTAAGCTTAATAAATTATTTGGGCCCTCATTCACTCCATATAAGGCTTTAGGAGCTTTAATACAATTAATTCTTGTAAGCCTGCCTAATTTACTATATATTATCAACAAAAACTTGGTAGGATTGAAGGCACAAGTTGATAACCATCTTTCAAATAGCTTGATATCTTATAAAGTTTCAGAAAGAAGGCTTTGGATGTTAACCACCACTGTTAAATAGAGGCACTCTCACAGAGCTAAACCTTAACTGTTCTGGTATAGGATTAACCACAAGGAGGATATTGTGACGGTCCACATGTTTGGTGGTTTGCAGGCGGGGCTAATGTTGGCCAAGCAAAATTTTGGTTATTAGTTGAAGGTGAGGCTAGTAGGTAACATAGGACTACTAGGGTAAGTAAGGCCTGGCTTGTAGGTAACAAAGGACTACCAGAGGAAGATGTTGGCTCCACCCAGCAGAAGATATTGGCTTCTTTGGGCTATAGTTCTTCACCTAGCAGGGAACTGTGGCTGCAGAAGGGTGAAGACTGAGATAGCAAGCAGGGAACTTTGTCTGTCTGGGGGGAGTAGGTTTTGGACCCCTGGCGGGTAACGCGGGCTGCCAGGGAGGGGAAGAGCTCTGAGGGCTCAACATACCCTAATAAGCTTGCAGGAGGTCTGTGAGCAAGCACCCTGCCTAACAGACTGGCAGGGTGTCCTTGTTTATGCCCCTATGGGAGATTTGGGGAAACCCAAAGTGAGCAGTGGAGGGCATAGATTTGTTCAGAGGTGTCACCAAGGAGGTTTGCTTGGGGAAGCAAGCTGCAGAACTTGGTGTGATCAGGCCTCTGGGAAGTAGAGCTGATTACTCTGCAACTGAAAGCTCAGACTTAATCATCTGGGTGAGTAAAGACAACACATAGACATTGATCTATGATTGAATGGCCTAAGTGGAGTGCCACTTGCAAGGGCCCAGTCAAACGCCAGTTCAATGTAGACTCATGCCTGGGTATACAAGTTCTGGTAATGGGGACTGAGATAAAGAACCAAGGTGGTTCATGGAATTAACATAGAAGACTAGCAAGAGGGACTGCTTGATCACAGTGAAGGCTAGTTGACGGACTGTTGATTCATATTGAATTGTGGGAACCAATATGGTTCAGTATGCAGAGGGAACTAAGGAGGTTCCTAGTGAGGATTTGTTGAGGAACTGGTTGAGAATAAGCTGAAGGACCAGAAAATTATGATGCAGGACTAGCTAATCATGATGCAGGTTGGCCAAAGGACAGAATATTGTGTTGCAGGAGTAGCCAGAGGACTGATGAAGTTAATGGACTGATTGCTGGTGAAGCTGAAGAGCTGGAATATGAGCTGGCTGAAGGATCTGAAGATGATGGTGAAGAACTGGAGGTCCGGAGAAATGAGCTGAGATTTTGCCGGATTGATTTGCTAAAGTGGGAAGATGTGGAATATTTTGCCTTGGTTTAGTATTAAAATCAAGAAGGAATGTGGATAGAAAAACGGGTAAGATATTTATTTATTAAGTTCCTAGGATAGACAAAGGTATGTTGCTATGAGAGCGGGATACAAAGTTGTTTTGGTGGGACGTTTTCCTTGGATTTTACTATATTTGTAAATATATGGGGAAACTGTTGAAGAGGTCCAGAAAGAAAATTTTAAATAGTATTCTACTATTTAAATTGGTTCAGGTTGAATGCAGGGAAGACTGGTGCCGGAATAATGGACTGGTTAACGCTTTAGTGCACAAAGAGTTGTCAATTTGAGTGGTTTGAGCAGTGGAAATTATTTTCCTAATTGGATCCCAGTGGAACTTCAGGAATGGTCTGTTTATGCGCTCTGCATTCATTGGTTGAGTTCTGGCAGGTTTCCTGATGAAAATGATTGGTTGGAAACCAAAAGCTTAAAGTATAAGCAAGGAAATAGTGAATTAATACTTTAAGCTTTTGAGAAAGTAAGTATGTAAGCTCAAGTTATTATAGAAAAAAGTGAGCGGCCATGGTTTAAGCTTATGAAGAAAGCCATTTTGAAGGCGGAACCGTTGAGAAAAGACACTATAAGAAGGAGGCTGACTGTAAAGCTATGGGGTCTTTTCAAGGTCTTTTGGAAGGCTTTTGGAGGTCTTTCCCAGGTCTTCTGAGTTTCTGCCAAGAGGTTTTGGAAGACTTTTGATCACCAGCAGGAGCTTGGTTGGACTGATACAACCCAAGATAATGGAGCAGGAGCCCAAGAATAGGAAGCTGGATCCTAAGCACAGCGCCGGAGTCCAAGTTTAAGGTACTGGAGTCCAAGTTTAAGGTGCCGGATTCCAAGTTTAAGGAGCAGGAGTCCAAGTCTAAGGAGCAGACGTCCAAGACTAAGGTGCAGAAGTCCAAGACCAAGTACAAGGAGTCCAAGATATTGTTGGAGGACTCCAAGTATTAGCAAATCCATATTGTTTCCTTGACCCCCTGGGCCATATACCAGAAGGTTTCTAAGGGGATCTTCCTTCTGAGAGTGAATAAAAGCCCATTTTGACCCCTATACATATTTCTGAGATACATTTCCCCTTACTAGAGAATGACAACCCCTTCCAGCTGGTCCCTGGCTACAATCCAGGACACACTTGGGGACTGGTGGACAAGAAGCCCACAGATATCTTTCTCACTTTGGGAAGGGGAGAAGACTTGACAATTTATCAAATTATTATAGGTAATCAGTCAACAGATGGCAACCCTGGTGATCTGAAAACACATTTTTTTAGTCCTTCAATCAATATTTAGTTATACTTATAGCTGAAATAATATTATGTAAAAAAAGAGGTAGATTAAATGACATGATTTATCTCAAACATAGATAGAGACCATTCATGTGTTTCTAGAATGAAAGCAGCTGTGATGAAACTGAAGAGCTTTGTTAGAGAGCTTTCTTGACTCTAATATTCACATAGTGTGACTCATTCTTCAGCTACAGCAAAAGAGAGAGAAAATTCCAAAACTAGGCATTCTGAAGGTGATTCAAAAAGAATAGAAGGTACAGGGCTGGTGGGTCCAGATTAATAAAGAAATTAATGGATAATTGGGTATAATAAACCTGAAAAACGCTAGTACAGGTGAGAACAACTATTATGACAGTCAGAACAATAGAATCTAATAAGCATAAAAAATATTAAACCAGAAAGAACTTTAAAACCTCACCCAAGTTAGAAAAAGATTAGTTCAACATTGTAATGATGGAGTCATTTCAAAGCTCAGAGGTGTTGAGAAAATGGGAAATAAAAAACCAAATACTAAAAGCATTGATGAGCAAAAAAACTCTCAAAATTGATATTATTAGATGATAAAATACAGTAAAAAATATTGGTGGAGGCAACCAACAAAAACTAAGATAAATGAGAAGAAAGTCATTACATGATAAATTGAGACAGAATTCTGAAAGTAAATAATTTGGAAAACAGGTTCAACAACTCCCTCAAATTTTACTACATAGGCTCCAGACAGCAGTGTGGACACCACAAAATTAATATTGCAACTTGAAAGAAGGCAGCCAGAATATAAGACAACATGAGCTTCATTTTTGTGGAGAATAATTACCAGAAATACAACAATTTGCTTTAAAAGTACTTATAGGTTTATTGAACTGAAACAGTAGTTCTGAGTGTCACAGATGGTTAAATCTTATCTGAAATTTTCAGGGCCCAGAAAGCCCTGGACAACCAGCTGGCCTTCTTAGAGGCCAAATAACCCACAGCCTGGAAATCTTTACCAAATGTCTCCCAGAGTAAGAAACCCTCCCTTTTGATTAACAAATGGTCCAGGATTTGAGAGGCACACGAGCCTCAAATCCCTGGCTTTGATTCTATTAACGGATTTGGCCCTCTTAATTATCAGGAAATGATACATCAGGAGCACAATTGTTCAATTGTGCAATTGGGTGCTCAATTGCTTGCAGGTTCTATAAATAGCTGTGGAACCTTGGCATGCTGCAGCTCAAGCAAGGTTCCTGTTATGCTGACCAATAATAATCCATCCCTAAGCTCTAATACAAAATTCCTGAGCAAAATTGCCAGTTTGACTGAAAATGTTGCTATCAGATCCCTGATGGCACAAAAGGCTGCATCTTAATCAGTAAGTATAAGTAGTGAGGAGGAAAAGCCCTCCTCACTGTTGACATCTTAAAAATAAACAACTTTAAGCTCAGGATCCATTATTTTCTTGCAAGAACTATCCATTTTTTGCACCAATATAACTATTATGTTTGTATTTATTTGTGATTACAATACACTTTACAACCTCAAATATCTGCTCCCTTGTTGTGAATGCCGCCATTCACCATGTTTCATTTTTGCCTTTGATGGGTTATTTCAAGGATTAATCTCTCTCTTTTGCTTTTGCCCCTCAAAATGAGTCTGTATCCAAACTAGGAAATACAATTTTTTGGTTTCCCAATTCTTTACAGCTCACTTGCCTCACTCATGCTTGTGGCAAGTGATCCTACTGTCCATGTACTGTTTTGTGGTAAAGCTACACAGTATATATTGTCAATCTTTATACTCAATAAAATTTAAGTTCTATTCACATTTTTGTCTTTTTGCCTTCATGTACTTTGGTGCTTCTCTAGCCACGTCTAGCAGATATTATTCAATCAGGGCCACAAGGTAATCACATAGCCTTCCCTGCCATTCTAACCAAGACTTAGTACAAATTCAATCCTAAGTTTAGGATCCCTGTTGTGTGTCTGTGCCGCGCCTGAGAACACAACAAAAATGGTGCTAACTATAGGGGCTGTAAGCCCCTTGGTTATCTTTTTGTAACCATGTTTCAGGTCCTTTGCCTCCTCCTATACAAGAGCCAACTTCACCTGAAATCATCAGTCCTCCCATTGAGGAAGACATCACAGATCTACCTATTGTCCCTACTGTACTGAACCTTTGGAATGGTCCCCGCCTAGTAGCCTACCCTTTGGGTACCCCTGACTTAGAAAAAGTCATGGCAGTAGCCCTTTGGATAGCCTGTGAAGGAGCCATCCCTTTCCTCCAATTACAGTTCAGTCAAGTGGAATACTATGAATTCATTGTGACTCCACAATTTCCACAGCATCTCCTCTCAGCAGCTGGCTCTGCTGAGCACCTATTGTCATCCTTTGTGCAACCTGCCTTAGCCCACCATCAAATGGTGTTAGGGCTCCATGTTCAGGAGATTTTGTCCCTACAAGCAGCCATCACAAACCACTGGTATCAGTTTGCTGCATATCAGCAGTGGATCCACTCCCTGTTTTCTTTGGTATTCAACAATCAGTGCAACTCTGTCACCTCCCAAACTTGCTTGGTTAATTCCATCAAGCAAATGCGCCATTTCATCCCTGAATACATCAGGGAGCGCCTATATGAGTTCTCCCAGTTGGAAAAGCTCTGGTGAGCCCAAGTAGATTCTACCTTGAATGCCTATCTTATCAATTTTGAACAGCTTGTACAGCAGCTCAATGCATTCAGTGCTTACTCTTTTGGTCAACTACAACAAGTGGCAGACCTTGCTGATAAAGGCTTTTGCAAGCTCAGTGAAGAATTTGATCAATAAAAGGTTACTACCGCCACTGCCATTGCCAAGCTCCAGACTCAAGTGAATGAGTTGTCTACACCTAAGCCAGATGTTCCTCCTTGTCCCTCATCTGACAATATGATGGATAGAGAACAGAGACTATGGGATGCCATTCAAGATCTTCAAGTGTCTACCCATAGTCAAGATTGCCCTACAAAAGCACCTCAGCCAGATCCTCAGGTGCTTGTTTTGATGACTCAAGTTGCTGAGCTACAGCAAGAGGCTGCTGCCCTACGCAAAATGATGGCAACTGCTGCTATTCCAGCTGGGGTTATTGATGAAGATGTCTGCTGCCCCAGCCTGCCAGGAGCCCCCACACCCAATGTGCTAGAGAGTTGATTGCTCTAGCCAATGAGGTGGACCACTTGAATTGGGAACACTCCAACCTTGACAAAGATGTGCAATAAATGAGTGAAAAAATTGATTCAGTAAATGAAAAATTCACCCCTTGCCTCTCAGTGGGTCCTTCCCTGACCTCCTGACTGGCTGAGCTTTCCACAGTAGTAACAACACAGGGTCAACGCCTAGATGTTATTGAGAAACAGAACACCTTAGCTAATAATACAGGTGCCCGCACTGCTGAGACCTTGACTACTATTGAAGAAAGTGTTTGTCAGCTGTGGGCACAACAGTCCCCTTTGGAATCTGAAGAAGAATTCTCCCTGTGTATAAATGTACTCAATAGCAACAATGGTGATCCAACTCCCAAAGCACATTTTAAACCTACCTTTAAGCAAGTCTTTGACCCCAAAATATCTACCATTGCAGCTTTCCTAACTATCTACAAGACTGCCATGAGAAGAGCCTCTGATGAGGTTAAGAAGGAACACATTATGACCTTCCTGCACCATACCTGTCAAGAGGTAGTGGTGCCAGAGCTGTCCATCATTGAGACTTGGGAATAAATGAAACAGCTTTTGATCAATGAATTTGGTGATGACCTTAGTTTGGAGGTGAAAAAGGACACATTCATGCACATTGTTTTCAAACCAAACGAGACTCTAGCTGAATTTGCAGATAGATTCTACATGGAAGGACAACAATTGATAATGAGCAGACAGCTGACGGTGCATGAAGCTTACATGGCTTGCACTCAAGCCCTCAAGGTTAATCAGCTTCTGTTCTCCACTTTAAGGCTCACAAGGCCATGCTTTCCTCTATGAAGAGCATAAAGACGCTGTTGCAGGATATGCACCTTACCTGTTCTGGAGTGGTTGTGCGGGAGGATTGAGCTGCCTCTAATTCTGGTTTGTCTTCCTGCGGCCCTGGCATCCTCACTATGAACTCTCATAATCTTCCTAGACTCCAAGGTTGCCATAACTGTGACCAGATAGGTCACCACTCTTGATTCTGCACCAATCCTTGGGTTGAAGGAGCTGATACCAAGGAGCAGGCGGGAAAAGAAAAGTCAACCTAGAGGCAGAGACGCTCTTGGTTGAAAATTCTTCCCAGTCTCTTTCAATTCCCCCTCCATAGCCAACTCTGAGCCTGCTGACACTGAGGCTCCTCCCATTCTGCTTCTGTTCTACAATATCTCTGATGACTCTGATATGGATGATTCAGATGTTGATGGTCCTGACGCCTATGGGTATTCAGTTATTGCTGTCCCCAAAACCATTGTGGTCCCTTATAAGTTACACTCTGGAAAAACTATGACAACTGCCAAGACTTTATCTGAAGCCAAAGAGGTTGTTTCTTGTCCATACCTAACTCAAGCTAAGAAGTCTCCTGTGCTTGTAGAGTTGTCCGAGAAAGCTGCTGAATTTGCTGACGCTGTATTCAAGAATGTTTCAGTTTTGCTTCCTCTCCAGACTGTCTATAAGGATTTTCCAGGCTTGAGATGCATGATTGAAAAGCAGGACAAAGAGTTAGCAGAGACCCAGGACATCCTGGCTATCCTTACACCCTTTGGTTGTACTACCACTTGTGTGGAAAGATCCAAAAGATAAAGGTGAAAATCAAGGTTGTCTTAGACACTGAATCTCCTGTTAATGTTGTCTCCTCAAAGCTTCTCAAGAAGCTCAAACTTGCCCCAACCTTAACTATCATCAGTTATATGTTACAGCTGGGCTATCCATGACTTGCACTATAGGGGCCTATTCTGCTCTTCTCATGTGGTTTGGCAAGCTACTCTTAACTGTGCATGCTGTAGTCTTGGAGAATGAGAGCTACAATCTCCTAGTTGGTACTCAGTTCCTTAGGGAATACAATGGGATCATCAACTTAAAGGATGGCCACCTCTCTATCTTAGGGTATGAAGTCCCTCTTATCTTTGAGGAGCCTGTCAAAGTTCCTGGAAAGCACCTCAAGATGTGTGCCTTAGAATATTTCACTGGTGTTTTCACTCTAAAATACCGTACCCATTCATCCAACATGAAGTGTCCTCCTATGGCTTGTTCTGCATCTGAGGGGATCCCTCTCCTGGCCACCTCCACTGTGACCATTACCCCTGGCTCTCAAGCCATCCTGGACTCACAGATATCATACAAGTTTCCTGAGTGCACCTTCCTGGAACTGTACTCTCCTCCCTCACTGGACCACAACAAACTTTACCTCTGCACTGGGATCTTGGATGTCTCTCACAAAGAGCCTGTCCAGCTGTTGGTAGCCAATTTAACCGCCCTCCCCATAAATGTTTCTAGAGTCTAGTTTTTTGTCTATGGCAAGTTGTTGAATGCTCCTGATGTGTTATCCCTACACCCCTCTGGCACCTTTCAGGATTTTAACCTACCTGAAGACAAGCCACATGTATTATCTCTTTTCACCGCTCAGGACTTCCCGCAACTATCCCCTGTCTAACAGAAAGAGGTGCTTGAACTGCTAGATCAGTTTTCAGAGATCTTTGCTAAAGATAGCACTTATTATGGCCTATCTAAAGGAGTTACTCACCAGATTAATACTGGTGATGCTCCCCCTTCTGAGCTAAACCTTATTGCCACAGTCAAGTAGAGGACGCTCAGGTGTCTAAAGAGCTCAAACAACTGTTAGACGCTGGGCTGCTGGCTCCTTCCAAAAAGTCCATGTGCCTCCCCCTTGCTCATAATGAAGAAGAAGGATGGATTTCATTGTATTATGATGTACTATTGAAAATTGAACTCCTTAACCAAAAATAATTCCTACCTCTTGCTGTGTATTGATGATGCTCTCCGCTGCCTTGGAGGCTCTAAGTTCTTCTCTGCTATGGATCTAGCATCAGGGTACTTACAAGTTGATCTCTCTCCCAAGGATAGAAAGACGGCCGCACTCATTGCTTATAAAGGACCTTTTGAGCCTACACACATGCCGCAAGGACTCTGCAATGCCCTGGATACCTTCCAATGAGCCATGGATTTCATTCTCTGTGATTTGAAGCTCTCCTGTGTCCTGGTGTACTTGGATGATATAACATTCTTCAGCGCTACCTTTACAGATCACCTGTCTCAACTCAAAGAAGTGTTCATAAAGATTCAAGAGGCTGGCCTTAAACTGATACCCTCTAAGTGTGCTTTCTTCATGGAACGCCTTGAATTCTTGGGCCATGAGGTAACCCAGACGGGGATTTTCCCAATGACCAAGAAAGTTGAGGCCATTGACAAAATGCTTTCATCCACCAACCTGCAATAAGTACAAGTCTTTCTGGGTATGATGGGTTACTACAGACAGTTCATCCCTGACTTTGCCAACGCTAGCAAACCATTTGGTCCAACTGTTATGTAATGTCCCTTTTAAATGGGATGCTAGTCAACAACAGGCCTTTGAGACCCTTAAGCAAAAACTCAAAGAGGCTCCCATCCTAGTATATCCTGACTACAATAAGGAATTCATCCTTTACACTGATGCTAGTGACCTGGCCATTGGAGCCACATTGGCTCAACTAGATTATCAGGGTGTGAATCACCATGTAGCTTTTACTTCTTGTGTCCTAAACAAGCATGAGAAGAATTACAGCATCACTGAGAAAGAGTGCCTTGCTGTGTTGCATGTAGTCAAACAGTTCCGCCATTACGTGTATGGCACCCATTTCACTGTGGTCACTGACCACACTTTGCTTGAGTGGTTACAACAGCTTAAGGAACCAGAAGGACAACTAGCTAGATGGGCTCTCCGCCTGCAAGGTTACGGCTTCACTGTGCTACATTGTCCTGGGATTCAACATCAGAACGCTGATGGATTATCCAGAATGTCCATCCTTGCTCTACACCCTGCCAAGTCTGATCAACTGTATCAACTAATTGGATATTCTTCCTCTTGGTAGAGAGAGACAGAAGAAGTTCAAATTTCCCTGTCTAAGCTATCCAAGGACACACTCATTTGTGACAACCAGCTTTTCAAAAAAGTGCAAGACCAATACCTGACTTATGTATGGCCTAGTCTTTGCCTTTTGTTGGTGCTCCAAGCTCATAAGAAAACAGGACATGGAGGCATTGCCAAGACCTATGACTGGCTCCAGAAAAACTATTTCTGGGAAAATCTTTTCCTTCTGATTCCAGACGCCATAGCTAGTTGCCATAACTGCCAGCTCCAGCAACCTTGAGCTACCTCTCATGAGTTCAAACTAGTCCCCCCTCAACATGCCTTTCATACTGTCATCATTGACGCTGTAGGGCCTCTCCCCTGTTCCTGCTCTGGTTTCTGCTTTATTCTAATTGATGTTGATCATTTCAGCAAGTGGTAGTAGCTCACCCTACTAAGAACATCACTGTCAAGACAACTGCCGCCTTTCTGTTGCAAGATGTATTCTACTGCCATGGCTGCCTTCAAGTGTTGCTGTCTGACAATAGAACTAACTTCAATGCCAAGTTGTTAACCTCTGTTGTCAAGGCCTTGGGATATCACCAGTTTTTCTCTTCCCCTTATAATCCTTCTACCAATGGGGCAGTTGAGCGTGCAAATTTGACTCTGGTTTCTATCATGAGGAAACTCACTTACTCTGACGCTGCAAACCAAGATCTATACTTAGCTGCTTCTCTCTTTGCTTATTGCCTTAGAAAACATTGTGTTGCCAGGTATTCCCTATTTGCTATGCTGTATGGACATTAGGCCACATCTCTGTTGCTCCTGGGGGCCCTCTACTATCCTACTGATAAGGCTATGAACCCTGGTGATCATATTGAAGATCTAGTCAACCGCATATTTGACATAAAGGCCACAGTGTATACTTCTGCATATGAGACCAAGATTCTTGAGCTCTCTCCTGACAATGCTGGCTGTTCCCCTTTACCTGAATTCAACATCAGGGATTGTGTTCTCTATTATCAGCATAGAGTAGGGGGACATGCTCACAAGCTAGATACATTGTGGGTTGGACCTCTAGAAGTGACCTTCAAACAAGGGTCAGAGTACACTGTGAAACTCCTCTCTAGTGGTCGTCTGTTTGCCTGAGTGAATGCCAAGTTCCTTTGCAAGTACTACCCCCTAAGGCCAATCTAGAGGGGGCAATGTTGTGAATGTTGCCATTCACTATGTTTTGATTTTGCCTTCAATGGGTTATTTTGAGGACAAATCTCTCTCTTTTGCTTTTGCCCCTCAAAATGAGTCTGTATCCAAACTAGGAAATACAATTGTTTGGTTTCCCAATTCTTTGCAGCTCACTTGCCTCACTCATTCTTGTGGCAAGTGATCCTACTGTCCATGTACTGTTGTGGTAAAGCTACACAGTATATATTACCAATCTTTATACCCAATAAAATTTAAGTTCTGTTCACATTTTTATCTTTGTGTCTCCAAGTACTTTGGCGCCTCTCCCTAGCCACAACTAGTAGAGATTATTCTTTCAGGGCCACAAGGTAATTGCATAGCCTTCCATGTCATCTAACCTACTTAGTAAGAATCCAATCCTAAGGTTAGGATTCTCCGTTGTGTGTCTGTGCTGCGCCTCAGAACACAACATCCCTCCTGGCCACCAAGAGTGATCATTTCTCCCTCCATGCTGGAGATTCCTCCTACTCCTCCTGCCAACTGTGCCTCCTTCCCAGGACTTCAGTAAGTTGGTGTTTGTTTATATCACAGTATTGGGGCTGAACAATCAGGTTATGCCCCATACTGGGAGTTGGCGTCCCCTAGCTACTGCAGTCAACTACCTTGTCAGAATTGCGCCTATTGTGTACATGGCCTTCCAGGCCTGGCCTGCCTCCCCTGTGGGAGTCCAGCCAGACTCTGGTATGGGCCGTGACAAAAATTGCCCAATCTTAGAAATTCAAGCATAAAGCCAGGCCCAAGAAAGTGACCTTAAAACATTACAGTAGTTTTCAAACCTGTTGAGATAAATGTATATTAGTCAGTTTATAACACATGAACTTAGTCTAAAATCAAAATCAAGAATTAAGGAATTTATATTAAATTACAATAGGTTTTGGATCCACTTTGATTTTGTTTTTAGACTGAGTTCATGCATTCTAAACTGAATAATATACATTTATCTCCACAGGTTTAAAAACTACTGTATGATAACATCAAACAATCAATTGACCAGAAGTGGGCTGTGGTCAAACATGTAAATATTTTGATGAAAGTTGAAAAAAGCCGTTTAAAGCCTTAAACCCCAGAAATCAGATAATTTGGTGCTTTTTGGCCCCAAAATCAAACTATGCTGTCATAATCTTTTTGTCAATTCAGATGGCTCAGCTGTAAAAATCCCCCTTGATGATGAAATAATTTCCTCCCAAACACCCATATGAGCTGGGTTGGAGTTCAGAACTACCCTAGTAATTCAATAAAATCATAAGTATTTGAAAATCTCAGTTAACAGTTTTTGACAAAATTTCTCCATGAAAATAGAGTTTTGCTCATCTATGTTTTTACAGCTTCTTTTAGGTTGTGGTGTCAATTTTTTTGGTGTCTACAGTCTTTGCGCTTCTTGACTCAACCCCTGAGCCCAAAATTAAGAAAATGATTAAACCAATTTTCAAAATTATTTATTTGCAAAATGATGTCCTATTTCCTCAAATTGTTGCCTTCTTTATTTTTGCCTTAGGTTCTCTGGGTTGTATTTTTCCAATATCTCTACTTGGAGTTTACCATTTGCAAATTTTGTTGTTGAGAATTTTTTTGTTATTGAATGCTTTCAGCATTTGGATTTTCATTCCCATTATATCAACACTTTAGGATTTCAGCAAGACTTCACTATTAAACTGAGCTTCACAACCAGCTCATATGGGGTTTAGAAAGTCTTGATGACATCATTGGGGGATTCTCTTGACTAAGCTATCAGAAGCCACCAAAAATTTGATGGCATCATAAATCTGGTTGCTGGCCAAAAAATACTAAATTATCTTATCTTGCTGTTTTTGAGCTTTAAATGGCTGCTCTTAACCTCCTGTTGGAATTTTCACCTGTATGGTTACAACTAACTTCTGATTGATTTCTTGATTTAAATCAGTATATTTTTTCTTGGGCTTTCTTTTTTCTGGATTTTCTGCTTCTTGGATTTCTGGGTTCAAACAATGCCAGTTAACATGGCACTATCTGTGATAGAAATCACTCTATCACCAAGTAAAAGGTGGACTAACATTCAATCCAGATATCACACTAGTATCAAGATTGGCAAATATGACAATTAAAATATAGATACCATTTAATTATCATCCTTTCCAACTTGCCTTACTTCCAGGATGCCTTCTGGAAACCCTCCTGTGAATCTGAAAATCATTGATCCCCTTTATTTTTTATAATTGCCTTATAACGCAGTTCTTCAATTTCTAATAAAATTATTCTTTCTTCTTCATTTCTTGCTTTCTCACAATCACCTTGTCATTATGATCAAAAATATGATTTCAAGGGTGTTACAGAGGTAACAGTTTCAAAGCCCTGGGTGGGAATTGAACCTGCACCCTGCCACCAGGTGGGGCAAGTGGGTGGCGGAGATTTTCCCGCACATGGTGTTGCAACTGAACCAATTCTTGTTCAGTATTTAATTGGGGAAGACAACAGTCCAATAGAAATTACATGTATAAGAATAATAGGATAAGGTTTATTGGTTGTTATTGTGACTAATATACTATACTGGGAAAGCCATAAGGATACCAGGGGGTGGCAGGTTTCATATAAGGTTTGTTAATGTGGAATAAATTGTGTGGAATCAGTGTGTCTTATTAGTATTGCTCCTTATTAGGAGATAGTGCTCATAATTTGGAATTACCATCATATTGATACATGTTGTTAGATATCTCATGGGGCAAATCATTGAGTGCCCCTGTATATTTTGAGATATTTTAGCATGTGAGGAGAGAATCTTGGTTGCAACACTGGATTTGCTTTGAAAAGCAAAAATCCAGGTGCAGGAATCATTAACGCCCTGGCTACAGCTGCAGGGCCTTTCCTGGGCCCCAAAAGCTATGCCCAAGCCTTGGAGGGTTTGGTTGGGCCTAGGCAGGCTAATTTTAGCTGCCCAGGGCTCCCAGTTCAAGCCCACCCTCCATTTAGTTATTTGGAATTCCTAATTAGGAACCCATTTTTTAATCAAGTTCCCCAGCCTCAGAAATGCATGTCAAGCCAATCTAAAAATGATAATCAAATTGGAAACAACCCCTTGACACTTGAAGCCAGCCCTGCCAGAACTAATGACCAGTCAAGCAAAGCTAGACCATCAGCAAGCCAAGCAGCTGTTCCTGAAGCCCCAAAAAATAATTACAAAAAAGCCAACCAGCCAACATAATTTGATATGCCAACCCTTGCCACCCAGATACACATGAAAAATTCCCAGGGGCACCTGCATGTGAATGACTATATAAGCCAAAAGCACCAGAGAGATTATGTATTGCTATTTTTACCAAATAAAGTTTGCTATGAACCTTTAGTTTCCAACATATTTCCTTACTTATTTCTGATACTCTTGCATCTACAATTGCCCAGATTTCAGAACTCTACCTCAGGAGTTAAACATCAAGCCCCAGCTAGAGATCTAGAAGTGCCTGATTTTTACTGTCCCCCCAATGATATGCTTGACTATGTACACTTCACAGAGTATTCACCCAATCCCAATCACAAACCCTGTACTTTAGAAGACCTGCAGTGATACACCTGCCCAGACGCACCCAAAGATCCCTACCAAATTGTGCACAACGGCAAGGAAATTAAAGTATACCCTTTGATATTCAACAGAAAATACAATAATCCTTCCGCCTACCTGGTCCTCATGAAACCACCCTTGTTACACAAACTGTCTGTATCAACCCCCCACTTCTAATGCCACTGACCAGAATAGTTGTAAGGTCTTAAAGATTGGGGTAAATTATTGTAGACTAAAGCCTTTAACCTGAGTTATTTATTTTTGTTAAGTATAAAAAGGTCATTAAAGTTTGTAACAACAACTGCACTAAAGCTCCAAAAAGTTTATAGGGAGTGAAGTAAGGACTAAGACAATTTATTAAACCTAAGAAAAGGAAATAGATACCATTCTTAATGACTGGAGATTGGGTCAAAAAGTCAATTTCTAAGTCTGGGTAATGATCAGCATTAGCTGGAGAGTTAAAACTATCAACTATTAAAGTGTGTGTACCACTATAAATATTGCCTAGCTGGTGAAAAATGTAGTCAAAAGGAATCATAAAACTAAGGATTCAAAGAGAAGGTAATTTGCAAGAGAAAGATTGGAAAAGAAGAAGACACAAGCCACAAAACCTAAACAAGTACCTTTTTGGGGTGCAAGTCAAACAATCTCAAATTATTGTTAAGATTGGAAAACCAAGCCTTTTTATTTTACTTGGTTTGTGAGGTGCAAGAATTGGGATGGAAAGTCTAACCAAAATTGATTAGGTGACTTGATGTTGAAAAACAAAACAAAAGCACATGTTTCATGTGACTTAACTTTAAAAAGTTAAGCACCAAGGTAAAGGGGATGGTAAGAAGATTGGCAGTTGCTTAGTAACCTTTAGGAAAAGCAAAAAACGGTGGAAGAGCGGGGAAAACCTGGTCCAAAAGTGCTGGCAAAAGCGAGCAAAAAGCGAAAAGTAATTAACTTCAGAACTAATTAAACTAACCAAGCGTATAGGTCCGTGGTTTGAGAATTGTCCAAGGTAAGCTTTGAAACATGAATCTAACCATTAATATAGATTAAATTAGCCAGTAAAAGTAAAGGAATGAAGGAGGGAGATGATTGAAGGATAAATTGTTGTGATTATGAACCAAGGGTAGGATAAAATTAAGTTGATGCCCTTGAAAGATACTAGAAGTAATTAATAATGAAGGAGGATCCTGACAATAGTCAATTCCTGGAAGTGCTCTATCTGGCGCTCACAGGGTTGATTGATTCTGCTTTGCCAGCAGCTGGGCCCTGGGCTGTGGCTGGGAAGGCCCTTTCCTACCTGGTAAAGTTAGGACCTATCATCTGGTAGGCCATATCAGTACCTACTTTGACTCCTCACTCACCTGCTTGAGCTCCATGGTACTCTTGGTATCCTGACACAGGGGAATCTAGATGTTCCAAGGCCCCATTACTACCATAATCTACATGGGCATCATACAGCTTATCATCTTACTATACAACACTCTTCTCTAATATCAAACAAAGATATCATTATCTTCTTTAAGTTTCCCCTTTATTTTGGATTTTATACTTTTCAGAAGTATATACATGTCATTAGGATCAAATCCAAAATAAAATTTCTGTTTGCAGATAATTACCAGGCCTGATTTTAATAAAATTGAGGCCAGAATTGGTTTGGGAGGTGTGGTATCAGATTCAAATATGCACCAAATCTTAGATATTTGAATTTGCCAAAGGCTTGAAAAAGGTTTATGGCTTGGTTTAAATTCCTGTTGCAACTGAGATTGGCTCCCTGCCTGCCAATGTATCATACAATACACATGAGTGCTCATAGAGGTGCCCTATGATGTATCTAACAGCATTGAGAATCCTGTTGCCAAAGTCAAATTATGGGCAATATCTCCTAAATAGGAGCACTGCCAATTTGCTTGATAATCCCTTGACTAAGATATTTATAACTCAACCCTATTTGGATCCCACCACAGTGCCACCCCCTGGTGGACTTGTGGATTCCTAGTATAGTATATTAATTATGCTATTTTCAAATAAACATTGTCTCATTCTTATTCTTTGTCTTTTCTATTAGACTGGTGTCTTCCCCAATCTATATACCAAACTATAATTGGTTCAGTTGCAACATTCCCTACCCTCTCAATTTTAATAAGCAATATATTTCTTTCATTCTTCACTTTGTTTTAAGCTTATTGGCTGCAGGGAGCTTCCACAGAGACAGGTGCTGCTGTCTCATTGGTTCATACTTCTCTTATCCTCTGCTTGATTCAAATATTGGATACTTGAAGTCTTGCACTCCAGTGGCTGTTTTATATTAAAGCAGCTACCAGCTCACATCCGCTGCAACCCTGATGCTTGATCACACTTTAATTCATAATTGCCCCCATTACTTGAATGCTTGATTCCAATTTGCATGGATGTGGATTTTGCTTTGTAGCATTCATTCAGCTAGATAAATCCTGGTATATAACAATCACAATCGAATTAATCTCTACTGGAGGAGGGAAAAAGATAAATGAATGCTAGGTTGGTCTTCATCAATTTAAAAGATGGATTTCTGTCTAGGGTTGTGAAGCTGTGGTGATTCTCCGGGTGCCTAGTTTATATTGCATTGTTAAGCAGAAGGTTCAATCCTCAGCCAAAGTAACAGATGGTGAATATCTTGCTAGAGAAATTTAAATTAGTTAACTAATACTAATGTTAAGATCTAATGCCTTGACTAGGGCTGAGGCGGTCCAATCTCTACCCAGATTAGGGTAGGGACGGGAACAGCAATTGTGCAAACACAGTGCCACAAAACCATTTTTTGGATGTTTTGGTTTGGGTCACAAAATAATTTGGATGGATTTGTGCCACAACTTTTAGAGTAGATCACAATTTATGCCTCACTCCATTGTGTAGATCACAAAATATAAAAGAAAGGCGGCTTTCAAATATGAAACAGATGATTTTATTTTGTGAAGGGGCACAGGATGTAAAATTATAATGGTTCTCAAGGGTGAAACAGATGGGTCATTTTGTGTAAGGCACATGATGTAAAATTAGAGCAAGTTCAGTCGTGGGACTTTATTTTTTAAATTGAATTTATTAAAGCTTTACCTGTGATTACCTCACAATGATAGATTTGATCGTACCACAATTTGCTTTAGATAATTATATTAAAATACCAATCAAATTTTTTATAAATATCTACTTCAATTGGAAGGAATAGCTTTGTACAATCGGTTTTGTGACTTTGTCAGATGAGTACAATTCATTTTGTGACCTTCATGTCACATCACAATTCATGCAGATTTGTGTTGTGACTTTAGGAGCAGGGCACAAAATATGGCAGTTGAAATTGTGTACTGCCCCCCAAAAACACAAACCAAGTCTGCATGAATTGTGATGTGATATGAAGGTCACAAAATGAATTGTACTCAACTGACAAAGTCACAAAACCAATTGTGCCAAGCAAAGCTTGGTCACAAAACCAATTGTGTAGATTTCGGTGCCCGTCCCAACCCTAGTCCCAACCCTAACCCAGATGCCCGATCTAGCTTTTTTAAAAGCTCGGAGCGGATAGCGCGTTAACAAGATCAGCTGGACTTTTCTTAAATATAAATCCACTTTAAAAGAGGGCATGTGAAAATTAAAAGGTTTTGTAATTTAATGGTCATGCTCGATCTGAACCACCTTTTAAAGCCAGATGCCTAATCAGACCCAAGGATACAGATCCTGGGTTGGATCGTAACGCTTTAAGCAAACCGAAATAAAATACATCTACCCGTGTCACCTGCTGCTTCGGACTACCTCCAGACCATCGGCTCTGAGCTTTAAAATAAACTTAGATCGGATCGCAGCCCAACTGCTGTATCGCTACTTTTGGCACAATATTTGATTTCAATCCCCACATTTATGTTTTCAAAGATGGGCCTGCCTTCGGACTGTTACGCTGATCATCGAACATCTATATGGCATGTTTTCAGTGCAACAAATTTCTTATGGCTTTACCTCGCTAAATCCATATTTGGCCAAGTAAAAGAAGATTGGACAGGGGCTCTTTTCCCATCTAGCCTGATTCAGAACTCTTATCTAATTTATAGTTTAAATGATTTAGCACTGTAACCAAGTCCAGCTTTAGCCAAAGGAATTTTACTTTTATTCTGGTATGTATTCGAATTAGATCAAATCTGATTTCATATTCACTAACAGGTCCTACTCACTTATTCCTATTCGCTTACATTGCCAATTTATTATTAGATATAGCTGGGCTGAAACTGGGCTTGCGAAATTATGTGGACGATCGAGGCAACTACAGATCGAGCGATGGTGCAGAGTGGGTGATGGGCTATAAGCGTCGGGTGAATCCGGAATTAGTCTCAAATCGATCCCAATACACCAATCGGAATAAGGCTTAGGTGTCAATTTGTTGTTTAATTGATTTCATCATTTCCTGGCTTTTCTGATTTCATAAGTCGTATGTAGCCAGATGACTACGCTTATAAAAACAAGCTAGAATAAAAGGTTAATACAATCCCATCACCTCCTAGAATATATACGATTTCTCTTATAAAAATAAAAGCTGACGATATATAATTCTTCTATAATTAAGTTCACAAGGCCCAAGCATAACGAGAATTCTCAATTTTCTGAAATGAATAAAGTAATAAGGATGAATTTAGGCTAGACGTTTTGATAGTGATGTTTACGGCTAAATTGTTTATCAGAATCAAGATGCTGATTTCCAGCCAATGGGGTTGCCGCTAAAGTGCCTTTCTCGTGAAACGCAGAATAAGATTTATTGATCTTATTTACAATTCAATTCAAGATCCCATCCACGTTTCCCGAAAAAAATCTCTTGACTGGTTAGATTATCCGCAGCTAAAGATACATCGGCCCGATCCGGCCAGCTTTCGGCTCCGGGCCGCACACACAAAACGGCAAGCTTTAATATTTTATTAGATTTAAATAATTCTGAATGACACGGCCCAGAGCCAGAAACTAGCCGGACTGGGCCGAAGCTGCCCTATCCTCAACAGGTAAATGTGATGTGATAATTCCTTAGCCAATAACATTGTTGGGCTTCAGTAGGGACTGCTTATTTGGCTTCGTTGGAATTTCGATGGCTTGGTTTAAAATTTATTAGAGCTTTGCTCCAACTAAAGGAGCGGTTAACTTCGCACGCTCCAGAGATACCATCGTCTCTTAGCATTAATTCTAGTTGTGGCTTTTGACAGCGTGCCATTTCATTACTGATATTATTGCATGGTTATTATATATCTATAGTTTACCAAGATATTATAGCTTTTATTGAAATCATCTCATCTACGCCGGACAAAATCAAACATGTCTTCCATGTTGAAAGCTACCAATATACTAAAAACCCGTCAAGTGAGCAATGCAGTAAGAGATATCGTGGCTTCCAACATCTATCGCATCACTGCTCCAGTTTTAAGCGGCGCAAATGTAGGTGACAGATGCCACCTTTACTATGAAGCAGAGTCACCTATTAATTTCTCGCATCCTTCCTATTTTAGTTCCATTTCAAATTCAAATCCCGTTCTTTCTCTCACTAAAGTACCAAATGACCCTTCTGCACTTCCACCTTCCCCAACTACCGAAAACAACGCCTCTAATTCTAATGGAATAACCATAAACTCTGAACTAGCCAGTCTGGAACTGCCCTTTTTCTCATACCCCACCAGACCTGTTGTAAACAACTGGATTGACCAGAATGTTGGTATGCGTATTCATCCACTACAACAGTTCTATTTCGACTATGGAGTGACCGGTATACCCAAGACAAATCTTCGTCCAACCTTTCCCGATGAGGATCGCTTTCACCTCAGCAAGGGGTTTGGCGAAGATGCTTGTTTCATCCGCAGAGACTCCTTGGGAGTTGCTGATGGCGTTGGTGGCTGGAAGAAGATCAAAGGTATTTTACTGTGCTTTATGAATATTAATCAGTATCACAGGGGCTAGCTCTGCTTTCTTTTCAAGAAACCTGATGCACTTTGCCTGCGAAGAACTTTCTAAAATTGACAAGATATGTAGTTCTCCGCAAGCCACGCCGGAAAATGGTACCAGATTCATCCTCCCCAACGAGGGAAGCCTTGCGTATAATCAAGTTGATCCCGTGAAGATCCTCGAGACAAGCTATCGTCTAGCTTCCGAATCTGCCTCGCTCTATGTAAGTCGCTACCCTCAAACTTAAGTACTAATCCTTTTTAAGAAAATCAAAGGATCTAGCACTGCTTGCATAGTGATTCTTCGAAACAAGGAACTTCGCATAGCCAACCTGGGAGATTGCGGAGTGGCAGTTTTACGAGGTGGATCGATTGTTTTCCAGACCTCTGAACAACAGCACTCCTTCAACTTTCCCTACCAGCTGGGTACAAATTCCAAGGACAGGCCCGCGGATGCACAATCTTATTCCGTTCCAGTACAAAGAGGGGACGTTATAGTTATGGGAAGTGATGGGCTTTTTGATAATTTGTTTGGGTCGGATATAGAAGAGGAAGTTTCTAAATGGTCACCCACCTGGGCGTGGGAGAATGTTTCTAGCTTCCCGGCAGAGGTACTCGGTCTATCGACAATGTCAACGACAGTTCATACTCGGCACCCAATTTGCGAAGTGAGATCTTCGACCAGGCGATCTTTCCCATGCATTAGCTGCCCGAGCTTGCTACGTCTCTCAACAGACTTCTTCTAAACAGTCCACCCCCTTTAAAGAGAGGGCGAATAAAGAAGGGTTCTCTTTCAACGGAGGGAAAAGAGATGACATCACTGTGCTAGTCGCCATCGTTGCCCCCGCTTTCCAAAAATCAGATTCTTAAGTCTGGATGGGCGTCTCAAGTCTAAATTCCCCTGCTAATCCTATTCGGGTAAATCGTTCTCCCGCCATCTTTTCATATACCCACTTTTTGTGGGCTTGCCTTATCATTCTAGATTTCCTTCAAAAGTAATTCGTCTCTGAAAATTTGATTCCCATAATAAACCAATATTGTAGATACTCTTTTCTAATGTCTTCTCCTCACAGGAAATAAAACAACAACATAATCGAAATCTCCCCAATAGAATTATTCTCACGTCACCAACATCCGAAGCACCCACCTCAGCTCTTCAACCCAAAGCGATGTCAAACAAATATGCTTCAAACCATCCTGCAAAATCCTAGAATGAGCTAAAGCATGGCTACAGAGTAGCTGCTTCTCAATCCCAGCACTACATTTAACGGTGACTGGATGTACAAAGTTAAGCTAGGTTTTTTCCACTAGCCCCCAGTAAAAGGTATACCCCCACCTTACTTTATCGCAACAGTAGAGCTACCACCCAATCTAAATGCTGGTTGCCACTTTTTCCAACCCCAAGAGTCTGTTTCAACCCCTAACCGTAACACTATGACCCTACTGGTTGGCAAAAAGGTATATATGTTAACAAGTTTAGAATATAATGACGGGGTTATGGTGCCTTCTAAAGGCAGTCCAGGTATTCTGATGCCATTAAATCCATACTATAGATCTCAGCCCAGTTATGAAATTGGTGGTACTCTCCAAAACCATGATGGTAGGCTCCAATCGGCTGAAGCAAATTTTAGGGATAGAGTGAAGACTTTTTGGGTAAAAATGATTCATTTGTTCCTAAAAGTTGCTCCAGCCAAACTGAGTCTACCATCACTGCTTTTGAGGATGCAGCCAATTTCATATCAGATGACGATGAGGTGATCTATGGAGGGGAGAAGATGATATTCTTATTGAATAATAGATCTGGCTTTTAAGCTAAAGTGATTGTGGCCTGGCCCTCCTAATATCCAAGAATCAATTATGAGTGAGAAAGATAGTGTAGCTGATTACCACATGACTAAATTATTGTTTTAGTGAAGAGGAGGATGTGGATAATGAAAATAGAGGGTTGGAGGGTTTCAAATCTGCTCCCTCAACACAGCCTTGAAATCTACAGCACATAAATCTTCTCTAAACCAGACTAGTGGTGTAACTTCTCTGATTACTCCCTGTCAGAAAATCATTTATCCAAAAAAGACTTATTATCAAGCAAAAGATGATCCCATGACTCAATCTAGATTTTATACTGGGATCAGCCCCCTAGTTACCCAGAGGTATTACCTATTCCAAAACACATGATCTTCATGAATGCTATGTGACATATTACCAGCAATATAAAGCTCTTCTTCTATTTTAAAAACATGACAATCTCTTTTAAATACTCCCTCTTTCTCATATTATATACTTTCCAGAAGTATATGCTCAACAATAGCTTGGTCACTTTAAATTTCAAACCTTGGGTGCTTGGCTTCCCAGCAGGATCAATCCTCAACTTTTCTGGTTCAGCCCCCAATCAACCAGACTCAAAACTCATGTCCCGACTTTGCTCCCATTGCAGTGTGGGTGTAATACCCTAGAATGGTGGTCACCACTTGGAGTATGTATGGTAGCAAATTGGAGAACTGGAAACCCGTCAAGGCGGTGATTATGGGATACACCATCATTAGCCAGCAAAATACTTTGGCGTGTATGTTGAAACGCCTGAAGCTCCCGGCAAAGTAGGTGAGGATGTAGTAAGCCGACATATACATGGCTATGGAGAGTGTTGAATGGGGAGATACCAGAGGCGGCCAGGGTCCAGTGTTTGACGAGTTAAGTTGGCCAGGGTCGTAGTATGGGTCATAACCTAGTCCTTCTGTGAAGGGGCCGAAGAACTCTGAACTCTGTTGGTAGCCTCCAATCCCAAGGCAAGCTGTGAGCACAGCTGTGAATATGAGGTGATTCATCTTCACTGGGTTGGAGGGTTGGCAGGGGCTTGATCTGTAAGCTTAACTGTAGTTGGAGTTAGAAATTTCACTTTATTGAGGGTATTAGTCTCAATAATAGCACAAGCTAATACTGAGAGGGGATCCTTTATTTATAGTGAGCCCCCACTTGCAAAGTTTTGCAAATGGGAGTAAAAACAGGGGACTGGAGTCCCCAAAAGTTTGGTCATGGGACTTGGGAATTGGTGTTTGAAGGGATGGCCAAACCCTTGTTCCTGGGCAATCTGTTGGGGTTTTAGACAGTTCTGCTTGGGATCAATAATTTCCTCTGGATGAGTGGTCAGGTGGTGATGGCAACTCTTGTTTTTAAACACTTCTATTTTTGACTTGGGAATGTTATTTTGGTTGGAGTCTAGGCCTAGCTGATTGTTGGCATCCACCTGGTTCCATTGGCTGTAGGTCAAGTTATTTTTATCTCCTGGAGTTATTTTTGGATTGTCCTCATTATTTTTTGAATACTGGTTGGGTTTGGAAATAGGCATTTGCCCTTCTTCTTGGGCCCAAGAATTATTTTTAGAATTTCCCTCTGTTTCAAGGGGCTTTTCTGATTAGCTGGGTGTCATGGTGGACTTTGGTTGGCTGGGGAGTGGGCCCTGGGACCTGGGTGGGCAGCTGGCAGTCAGCTGGGGGTTGGGGAGCAGGTGGGTGGCCTGGGAGCAAGCGGCGGGTCCGCTGGGGGAGGGGTGGCTGGCGGGAGCCTGACTGGCGAGTGGGTGGCTGGCTGGGCAGCGGGAGCCCGCTGGGCGGACAGGAGGCTCACAGAGGGTGGCGGGCGCCTGCCCGGATGTTAAATTATTCCGGCTTTCATAAAAATCTGTTTTTTCTGAATTTTGATTTTTCTTTTCCCCTGATAGTGGGGGAAATTCCCTATCAAATTTTGCCTCTCATGTTGAACATTTCTCCACTTGATTCCAACATTTTCCCCTAGTCAAAATCTGGTTTATGTCAGGAATATTCCTGACAGTGGGTTTCCCCAAACCAGCTATTTCATATATAAATTATCCCATCTTACCAGAATCATACACGGAGCCACTATGCTTATACAGTAGTTTTAAAAGCTATGGCAACAAGCAAAAATTCTTCAGATTTAAATGAAATGATTTCAAATTTAAACAAAATCCAACTCTCAGGTTAAAATATATATTCTGTTAACAGGATTTATTGGCGTTAATGGGCAAAATGGGTCAACACAGCAATGAAAGGCTCACACGCAAAGTGAAACCATTCAAAATATAATCCAAAATACATTGATTCAAAAACAAAATGGTGTGAGTTGACTTTTGGTGTAAATATGTTAACTATGTGAATTGGTGACAAAATACACCCAAGCGCAGTGAGTCAACTCTCAACCCAAAATCAAAACACAATAGCAACTCACAACGTAAACAAAATCACTCACGCTGTCATGAATACCTTTGTTAACATTCTTGACAACAACTTATCAACATTTAAAGAATCAGAAGTTATTCCCCCTTTGTTTGTCTCTGGAACTCCTAAAAAGAATGGGTTAGTAAGTAATATCTGTTCTTTATTACCTTCTTCTTTGAAACCAGAAATGGCTTCCAATTCCGTGGTTTCAGCACCAAAATTTGAACCCGGGTCGCTTTTTGACCTTGTTGATAAAGATTCATCTAAAGTTAACGTTAACTTACATTTGATCCAATCATTACCTTATGAACTTACTTCCAGCCAATCAACAATCAACAACATTGATTTGAAATGTTTAGGATCTACGCCTGGTGACAGAGGCAATAGTGTTGAAGCTGGTGACCGTCTGTGTCTGGTTTTGGGTACTTTGGTTGCCGTTCCTTCTGTTGTGCTCCCCATTTCACCTCCTGGCCCTCCAGTTTCTGTGGAGGATTTCCAAACTAGCCAAGGCCATGCCAAGTAATGAAGGGTCAGGCTAAGAATTACACTACTTTTTGTTGAAAAGTTAAGAAAACCTTAGGGAATAAGTTACAAATCCCCAGTTTGAAAGTCTAACTGCTAAATCTCCAGCTTATCTCCAATTGATCTCCAACTTCCCAAACTCCTTTTCCCATATTATTTTGCTACCATGCTATAAAAAGCTGGTAAGCTCCATTTAAGTATTTGTTCAATCAATAAAGTCTTCATTCACCTAAGTGACTGTTGTTAATTTTTATTCTTATACAACCTCTAAAAATCCCAAGGCCATGAAATTGCCCAAGAATCCTCATGGGGAGTGGCTTGGGTATAAATGGTTACTCTGGTTTGCTTTGTCTTTGATGTTTATTGGTAGCATCTTGATAGCTTCTTGCGCTGATTCTGGTACCACTGCAGACTCCCAATTCCTGGATAGATCTTGGCGTTGCATGATTCCGGGAGTCTGGTATACAGCAAGTCTCATCTTCACAAATCCCCCTGTGCGTGAGGAGACTAAGTTTTATGGTTCTCCTCCTTTGGCAAACAAACCCCAAGTATTTTGTCCTTTGGCTTTGGCCTTTTTGTTAAGTTATCCCGGCACGTACTTTTTCCTGGGCTGCTTTAACCCTCTCCTAAGTCGGTATCAACTCATTGGAGAGTTATTCCATCTTGGAATGGTTTCTGTACATGTGGGATCCCTGGTTATGGGATTGAATCCTTTGGCAATTGTTCACCACCTAGGAGGTTTACTTCCTAGTGGGTGGGTGCCTGACACACGCAATGTGTGCAATGGATTGCAATCATGAATGATACCAAGGTATCTAAAATAAGACACAAGATCTGAAACATAGATTTTAAAAATATTGTGTTGGGTGTTTGAATTTGGCAGTAAAATCTAGGAAAATGAGTGGATTTTTTTTGAGTATTCTAAAATGGGTGTTGTAAAACCAAAAACAACTAACTAAGAAATAAAAAATCTATAATTGGGATATTGGGTGGGAAAAAATAATAATTGAATATCCATAAACAGATAAAAGCAGAAAATAAAATTAGAGAGTAACTTAATTAAGGTTTATTTAATATTTTATTAAATTCTAAAAATGGAAAGAACACAACAACAGACTACCATTGCACCCGTTGTGCGCCGCAATTGCGGTTGCCCCCGCGGGTCAAAGAATAGACTTAGTACAACACAAGTGCCTACTCAGGAGGGAGGCGGGAGAGGAGAGTTCCATAGTGACGCTGCACTGACACAGCTGGTTCAAGGAGCACAAGCTGCTAGGGTGCAGAGCATAAACCCTCGGTTCCCAAAACTGAACCAGAAGCCAACCAAGGTTACCTTCACCAAGAAAGTTAGAGACAAGGAGGTGGAACTTACTTCATATGTGTTTGACATTGTGTACTGGCAAGAGTTGGTCCCATCAGCCATGCTGAAGAAGGTGAAGCCTGTACTTGATACCAGCTATGAGCCCTACGTCAGTGATGGCAATCAGGAGGATGACAAGGAGCCCCAGTTCTACCAAACCAATGAGGGACAGCTAGTGCTCAAAAAGGTTGCAGCCTTCTACAACAAGGTGCCCATGCCTTGCAAGCCTGTCATCAATCAGGATCCTGGCTTGTCTGAACTCACGAAGTCCTCCCAGAAGCGCATCCCCAACATCAAACACATCATCCTGCTTAAGCTAATGCAGGAATTGGGTGACTATAAGGCGGCTGCAGCCCTTGTTGGGGTGGATCCCAAGTACGCCAGCAAGACCTTCAACAAGTTCATTGATACAGGCCGAGTCCTTGCTGCAGAGAAATCCTTGCGTGTTTCCACTATGCTCACTAAGGAGTACAAATAGGCAATCTGCCAGTGGATCACCCGGGACTGCCATCTTGAACTGGCAAATATACAGGCTATGGTCAAGTCTGCTTTTGGGATCGAGGCCTCAATTTTTTTACTACCATCTGGTCAAGGGAATGTGATTTTCCTGGAAAAAACTTGGGGTATCCCCATACAATCAGAACAGCCCAGCCAATATTGAGACCCGTAAAAACTATGCAGAGGTGTATACTGCCCTCAAAGCCAAGGGGACAGTCAAATTTTACTATATTGACAAATCAGCATTTGCCTTGTTGATGCACAATGCATATGGCTATGTCCCCAGAGGCTCCAATGACGGGGTGGCTCGGTGTGCTGCAGTCCGCGCCACAGCCTATTCAATGGTGGCTCTCCTTGGTCCAAAGGGGGTCAAGCTCTACCAAATGATACTAGGCTCTCACAATAGCCGGACCTTCCTGTCATTTCTCTGATTGGTCCAGGAGCACCTGAGGCGCACGAGCCCGGGCTTCACCAACATAATTGTGTTGGACAACGTTGGTCTCCACAAGGTGGCTGATATTATTGAAGAATTTCCATCAATTGACACAAGCATTGCAGTGGGCCCCCAGCAATTGGCCACAGCAAATATGCGCCTTCTCTTCCTCCCTGCCTATTTGCCCTTCCTAAATCCCATTGAGGAAGTCTTTGGGTGGCTCAAGCGGGTTGTCAAGCAAGGAACCCTAACTGGGACTGAGGACCTGTTTGATTTGCTGCAGGCCAGGATCCATACCCTCCCAGATGAGACAGTGGCCAAATTTTATGGCCACGCTGATTTGTTCATCCCCACATGCCTAGCCAAACAGCCAATCAATTAAAGGCTTAGCACGTCCAACTTTTTTTATATTCTCTAATTTATTATTCAACATTTATTAATTATCATTTTACATTTAGATGTTTCTACGCCCGCAATCACATTCAGAAGATCCATCAATAGATGTAAGTATTTTATTTATTTTATTGTATATTATTTTATTATGCCATCTAAGGGTATCCCAAACACTTGATACTGGATTACGCAAACACATTAATATCACTTTTGGAAAATAAATATAATAATCAAAAAAAGTTAAATGTAATGTGTCCAAATCAGAAGTAGATTTTATTGAAATATATTATTATGCTTTTATTAAGACCTTCTCTGGGATATATTCTGCAAATCTTGTTTGCTAAAATAAGAATTAGAAAAATTTATTATAATAAAAATATTATAAATTGCAATGGAATTATTTGGAAGAGAGAATTTATTAAGAACACCTGTAGTGAGTTTGGCGGTATGTACCCATCCCACGATGGAGGTGGCACACAACCTCCACCGCCACACCATGGACAGTGAATACACCCTGGTTAAAATATTCACAGCGGCTGGTAAAAGGAAGGATGGTGAGGTGGGAATGAAGTAGCAGCTTTTTGGGCAGGGCTGCAAACCTGTAAATCCCTGCCAGGACCAGGGCGTCTTGTATCACGTAGTCCACCAAGTCGTACCCGGGGGGGACCTTCTTCCCATCCAGGGAGAGCCTGGCCTTGTCAATCCCCAGAAGGACCCTGTCCAGGTCCTCAACCGACGTGCCCATCCCAAAGAAGCATAATAAACCCCAGGTAAACAACGAGGTGAAGCCTTTGCCCAGCAAAGGCTTCTGTAAACTTGCACAGTTTATTATAAACCACACTTATCTTCTTGCCGTGCTTTGTCTTGGCAAAGGTCAGCTCCATAGCTGCTGGGACCCCCGTCTTGTTGGCACTCCAGGCCAGCCCAAAGTCCGCCAGGAGAATTTTGGTCTTCTTTACGGCTGTTGCGTCTGCAACAGTCAATTTGCTCACCGCGCGCCCAAAGTTCTCAAGCATGTAAGACAGGGTGTGCTCCACCGGGAAGCAGAAGCAAGCAGCCGCATGATCCTGGCCCATCTCCGGTACATTCTTGAATGGGAGCGTCACCAGGACGTCCCAAACAAGCTCAATGGAGTTTACACAGTAAACTCCACTGAGTGATACTGGGTCCAGGCGGACCAGTTGGGCATCCTTGTAGGCAGTAACTGCCCACTCAGATGCCCCATTGGCATGCGTAAGCCCAGTCAATGCCTCCCACAATATCAGAAAAGACCCGTGGATATGGTCTTCAAGCTCCCGTAAGACAGGGGGGGGACAGGAAAAGCTGCTTGGCCACATGAGTGGCGTAGTTGGCGTAGAATGTGGCAGGGACAAAAGGGACCAGGACCCGGCAGAGTTCACCATTGACTTCTTCTAAAAAAGGTAAGTATTTGGAAATTTTTATTAATTATAATTTTAGGTTACCTTCTACAGTCTCTTCCTTGCCCGCAGCCTCAGCAGGCTTTGCTATTCTTGGTGTAACCAGTTGTGCTGGCTGCTCAGTGTCATCTGTTTGGGTACGTTTTGTGGGTCTTAGGTGGGTATACATTTCTGGGTCATCTGTCCAGACAGACGGCACGGAGAGGGCAAAGGACTTAAATTGAAGGCCTTCCATAACGTGCTTCTGGACATTTAAAAGCCGTTCAATTGTTGTTTTGGGGATGTATGGAATCTTGGCCATGAGTGCCTTGGCGGACACCTTTTCAATTTTGTCCCCTGTAGGGACAGCAGACTTAACTCTTGCTTTGACCTTGCGGCCAATCTCTTTAATTTTGGCAATCACCAAGTTGAGGTCTTTTAGCAGCTTTTTGAGTTCTTTCATTTTATTTTTTACTAACCTTTCTATATGTTTTTATAGCTTTTGCCCCAATAAATTCTGTATTATTTTGATACTGTTGCCTCTTTGTTTATTTCCTTTTTGTTTTCCCGTTTATTACATTATCCCATCTTTTTACCCATTGTGTATATGTTTTATGCTCATCTCAATATGCGTTGTTTACTTTGTGCTGGCATTGTTTCCTTGATTACCATATTATTTTTGGCACTTGAAATAGCCCCTAGTGAAAATATTAACAACAATTCAGTGATCAGCTAAATTTGAATTAGAAAATTATAGGTTAACTTTTTTTAGATAAAGTTGTTACTGATCCGTATACAAAACCTTAATGATAAACTTTAAGCCAATCAGGAGCCAAGTGATAAAGTGATTGTTGTGACATAAGGGTCATTCAATAATTCTTTGATGCATGTGAGCTAATTAATATGATTTGCTGGATGTTTTGCCATTGTACGCCATTGCCGCTGTGGCAAGTTGTTGATGGACTAGTGCTAACCCAGCAGCTGATTGGGCACTAGTCCATCAACAACTTGCCACAGCAGCAATGGTGTACAATGGCAAAACATCCAGCCAATCATATTAATTAGCGCACATGCATCAAAGAATTATTGAATGACCCTTATATCACAACAATCACTTTATCACTTGGCTCCTGATTGGCTTAAAGTTTATCATTAAGGTTTTGAATTTGGATCAGTAACAGCTTTATCTAAAAAAATTTAACCTATAATTTTCTAATTCAAGTTTAGCTGATCACAAAATTGTTGTTAATGTTTTCACAAGGGGCTATGGTTGGGTGCTAAAAATAACTGTGTTCAGGATCTAGATACACGCCTTAGTAAATATATGATTTTATAGAAATAAGCTGAACATAAAGAATAAAACCAACTATAAACAAAGAGAACACAAACAATTGAAATTCAAAATAAAGATAATATAAATAGAAAATGTTTGGTGACAGGGGTTTATTGGGGCGGGGAAGAGTGATGCCTAGGAGGCAGAATGGCGCAGGAAGGAGGACGTAGAGGCGGTGCTGGCCTGGGAGGTCTGGGATTGGGTGGGTTGGGCTTGCAGGTGAGGGGTATTGGTGGCAGGGGTAGAGGCAGGAGAATTTTGCATGATGGCTGCCATATAACGCTTGTTGTATTCCTCATCAGTCATTGGCTGGATGGTCTGGTAGGTGGCTGTGGCACAGGGTGGGAGGCACTTATCCTTGCGTGATTGGTTGCCCATGTTCACATAGAAAACCATTTGCGCAAACAAGTCAGCCACCATTTGGTGACCAAAGAGAAAATTGTGATCAAGGACCCCAATATATAGGTTGTTGAAAGCCTGAGGGCGGTGCTCCCGTAGTGTATCTCCAATGTTGAAGAAGACAACATCAGCCAGATGGACGTCTGCATGGCCAGCGGGGTAGACTGAGGCCTGGTGCTCGCGTCCCTGGATGGCCTCAAGGGCGGTGGAGCTTCCCTCCATCTGGTGGCTCAAGAAAACCCGGTATTTGGAATTTGAGCCATCCCAGGAGTTGAGCAATCCACCAAGGATGTGGCTGTATTAGTACCCATTGATGAAATCAGGGTTTTTCTGATAGTAGACAAAACCCTTGGCTGAAACAGCCAGAAATGCACCAATGAAAGTCCCCTTCTTGACCTTCTTCCTTCCATTCTTGGTGGGGCTTTTCCTTGGGTGCCAAAATCATCAAAAGCTATGGATAGCTTATAGTAAGAGATGAACATGACATCATCTGATAGACTAGTCAGGCATTGGACCAGGGTGGATTCAATGACAGGATCATACAGGGAATCCTCAGCGCCATCCCATTGGTTGCCGGCAAAATTGGTAAGAACCCGTATGGAAGCCACCTTCCCATACATCTAGAGCTGCACACGTGCTTGGAGACCCATATGTTATGGTGCGCAAGCTGCTTCCGGACCTGGGTCAAGGGAAGCTTGGGGTCCCTCTGGAGGAGGTAAAGCATTATTGGGTAGGCCTCAGTTATCTGGGACTCTGTGGCCTTCTTTGGCTTCTTGGCTGTCCCAATCAGATTCCCCTTATTCATTAGGTTATTGAACTCCCGCATTATGGTGGCTTGGGTAAATTGCAACTGGGCGGCAATCTGATCCCAGGACAGACCCTGCAGGTTGAGTGCCACAATTTCCTGAAGAATTTGGGCAGTGATGATTTGTTGCTTGGGGCGCTGGGCCAGGGGAGCTGAAGCCTGATTGGCTGAGGGGGGAGCAGGTTGGCTGATGGCAGAAAGATGTTCCAAATAAGGGTTGCCATCCTGATTGTTTAGTTGACAGGTAGCTTGTGCAGGGGTGGGTGTGGAAGCAGGGGCAGAGCTAGACGCTAAGTGACTCTCAAACAAGTCAAAGCCATAGGGGTCGGTAGTAAGGTACAGGTCAGCTTCCTCGTTACCCGCCTCAAAGGCTAGGGTGTAAATGGGTGCCTCTACATTCTGAGCCTCACCTCCATTGAAGCTGGCTTGGCTGCTGCTGGCTTGACTGCTGGCACCGTTGAAGATATTGCTGTTGAAAACCATCCTAAAATAAAACCTAGGATAAAATCACTAAAAGTAGAAATTTTAAAAATTAATGAATTATTTATATTGTAATCTCAAGTCCATATTTGGAAGGTTCGCAAAACCTTTTCATACAAATCTGGAGCCATGAAAATGGATAAAATGCCTCTGGTCCTAAATTGGATAGCTGTTGATTGGTTGTTAAACTGTTATTTTTATATTTTAGGCTGCTCATACTACACATCTTGTGTGAGTTTATTTCATTTTGTGCTTGTGTAATCTCGCTTCTAGATTGCTCCAATTTTGTTTCACTTTAGTCCTTATGTTGGTGCCTCATATGAATCCTGCTTGGATTATAATATACTCTGGAATAGCATCCATCCATTTTGGTTGTTGTGTCAGTTCTTTTTGTTTGTGGTTTGAACTACACCGCTTTATGTTTGATATAATTTTGTATGATGGGCTAGTGAAATTTTGTTTTTGGTTTGACAGTTCATTTATTAACCAAAAATATTTAAATTAATTGAATCCTGAATCTCGCGCAACTTGGATTTTGTTTAAATCTGAAGAATTTTTGCTTGTCGCCATAGCTTTTAAAACTACTGTATTTATTTAAACATACTGTGTTTATATTAGAGAGCCATTAACGCTTAGTACAAATATTGATACATAGTGCATTTTACAGCTTGTATATTTGCCTATTAATAACAATTCTGTAATTTTTCTGGTTGGTTTTGCAAGGTAATAATAATGTAATGGGTTAATAAATTAATGTTTATTACCATTACACTATTATTACCTCACAAAATTTGACTAAAAAATTTACAGAATTATTACCAATAGGTAAATATACAGGCTTTAAAATGCACTATGTATTAATATTTTTACTGAGCAGTAATGGCCCCCTAATATAAATACAGTCCATTTATATAAATTACAATGAAAAAGCCACATTTACAATAAATTTTATTATACAGAATGTATTGAGTTATGCACATAATATCTAAATATCAGGATTTGGTGCATGCCTGTAATATTCTAATATAACATTTATATTTGTGGTCCTTAATTTATTATTGATAATGAAAAATATTCAGGTGTTGATGGTAGTACTATAAAAACAGATTGTTTGATGTACTACCATCAACATGTCAAATATCTACAACTTGATAAATGATTTAGAAGCACACCTGCAAAAGGTTGTTGAAATAGAAAAAGTATCAGGGAACTAGTAAAAGGAAAGCTGGGCAACAGATGCCAGCCACTAATCCAGTCAAAAAAAGATGCTCTGAATAAACTAGGAAATATTATAGACAAAAAGAACAAAGAAGTGTTGCTCAATCTACAGGGAACAATCCTATCAAATCTGAAGTTCAATGACACAGCCTACAATTTGAGGGAGTTCTGGCAAGGGGCCAAAGAAAACAATAATAAAATCAAACTGATTGAAGGAACTGAAATTTCAAAGGAAATAAAAAATGAAGAAGAAACTGATCAAATGGAAACAGATGAAAATGAAGCACAGCCAAGAAGCAGAAGCGCCACAAGAAACAATGCAAATTTATTGAATGAAAATCAAGAGGAAGCACAAGTAGCACAGAAAATAAAGAAGATCAAGCCCAGGAAATCAAATGAAGAGCAGCCAACACTCATGAAGTTTGCTGAAGGGGTGCTGGTGGTTGAGGGGGCTGCGGGGAAACAATAAATAAAGTTTTTTTATGTTTTTCTTATATTTACTTTAGTTATAACTAGGAATGGGGACAAGGTCTTTGAAGTGGTGGTCTTTACGCCCAGTTGATTTTACGGGGGTTACCAATCATTTATAGCCCCTGTAAAGCAAATAAATTAAAATGAAATAAATAAAATAATTCAAATGAACATGAGTCAATATGGAAATATGAAAGCATATGAAAGAGGAGCAAATATCAATTTCAAAGAGATGAATGAAATTTGAGGGGATATCAAGTTGAATTTTGATGAATATATTTCTGAAACTATTCAAAGACTTTTGTTTTCAAACATAAATGAATATGAAAAAAATCTATTAAAAACAGACTTTCAAATAGGACCAGAACATCTTAAAACTGAAAATTTCAACAAAGTGTTCAAAGCATTATCAAATAAAGTCAGGGACACAGCCCTTGTGAATAAGTTCAAGCCTTTATTAATTTTGTTTGCCAAGGCATGGGGATGATACAAGCCAGGCGCCCCCTGGAACCATCTTCAAATTCAGTCAAACGTCTTACATCAACAGATTAATTCAAATATATAAAAAATTAGGCATGTTTTCAGAAAAATATACATCTCAAAGGATTCACGTTGCAAAATACCTAGGAATCCTATTACATTGCATATTAAAAGCAAATGTTAAAAAGTTGGAGGACATACCAATTCAAATAGACACATTTCAATTAGTACTAGAAAAATAGAAGACACCACAGGGGTATAGGACAGTCAATCACGTCCTGTACAACTTCTTTGCACTGGCGTTGCTTTTTGGGTATTATGTGCCTCCCAAAAAGAGCCTATTAATTAATTTTATTACCCAATTGCCTTTTATTAAGTGTTCAGCAACTACTGGGGTGCTGAGCGCCACCCCTCTAGCAATTGCATCCAGAGTTGTCCACCACATACAGAAGAGTATGTGGTCCATTTAGATGCATTAGCAGAAAATTTAATTTTGGGGTATGATTCCCCGGAATAATTGCATTCCCTGTTGCAATTTACATCCCCCATTAAATCATCTTCCTTTGCAATTTATCTTTTATTTTAATTTTAATTTAAAATTTTTATTTTAAATATTAAACTTAAATATTAAAATTATAATAGTAATATATCTAAATATATTATAATACTGTAGTTATAGTAAACAAAAATATGAAATAATAAAATATGGTTTAAATTTTTTGTTTATTTAGTTGCTCATTGAGTACAGGTTCACATATTATGTAGTTAAACAACACAAGCTCTATTTATAAGCATTGAGCTGCCTGCTCCACTTATGTTTTAAACAAGTGATTGTTTAGAACTCAAATTACTTTTCCCTTGTAATATGATTTGATGAATAGATTTGCTATGCTTAAACCATGTCATAAGTACTAATTAGTAAGAGATACATGAAAATCATTGGTTTTATGTGTGTGGCTATAGTGGCACTGTTACAAAAGTAACAGTTTCAAAGCCCCAGGTGGGAATCAAACCTGCTCCTAGCCACCAGGCGGGGCTAGCAGGCAGGGGAGATTTTCCCGCATCTGGATTTTTACTTTTCAAAGCAAATCCAGGTGCGGGAATCATTCCCGCCCTGGTGGCAGCTGAGGGACCTGTTTTGGGCCCCAAAAGCTACGCTCAAGCCTTGATGGGTTTGGCTGGGCCTGGGCAGGCTATTTTTAGCTGCCCAGTAAGCCCAGATCAAGCCCACCTTCCATTAAGTAATTTGGGGTCCCCAATTGGGGACCCCTTTTTTAATCAAGTTCTTTGGGCTCAGGAGAGCCTGTCAAGCCAGTCCAAAAATGGTGATCAAATTGGGGAAAACCCCATAACCCCAGAAGACAAACCTGCCTGAATCAATGGCCAGCCAAGCCAAGATGGACCACCAAAAAGCCAAACAACTGTTCCTGAAAACCCCAAAAATGACCATGAAGCAGCCAACCAAACAGCAGAACCTGAGATGCCAAGCCTTGCCACACAGATAGCACAAGAAGAATGCCCAGAGGCACCTGCATGTGAGTAAGTATATAAATCAGAAGCACTTGAAAAAGTTCTGTATTGTCATCCTTACCAAATAAAGTTGTTATGAACCTTTGGTTCACCAATCTGTTTCCATACCTATTTTTGATACTCTTCCATCTGCATACACCCAAGCGTCAGTACCCATCCACTGAGATAGATAGTCAGACTCCAGTTGACAAAACCAAAGCCTTTGACTACTACCGTCCACCCAACACTCTGTTTGGCCCTGTGCATTTCACTGAGTATCCTGCCAACCCTGACCACAAACCCTGGACATTGGAAGACTTGCAGTGGTACACCTGCCCAAACGCACCCAAGGAACCCTATCAAATTGTCTGTGACAGCAAAGCAATCATCATCTACCCTTTGATCTTCAATGGGAAGTACAATAATCCTGCTGCCTACTGGTCCCCATGGAACCGCCCCAACACCCAAACCAACCATCTCAACCCCCCACTTCTGATGCCACTGGCCAGAGTAGTCAATTCCTGGGAGTGCTTTACCTGGCGCTCACGGGATTGATTGACTCTGCCTTGCCAGTGTCTAGACCTTGGGCTGTGGCTGGGAAAGCCCTTTCCTACCTGGTAAAGTTAGGTCCCATCATCTGGTGGGCCATGCCAGTACCTGCTTTGACTCCTCCCTCACCTGCTGGAGCTCCATGATACTCTTGGTATTCTGACAGGCACTGAAATAATAAGGATCATGTGATGCCTCACAAGGTCAAATCTGTGGCTTTTAAAATAAAGTCAATGGTACTTTAAAAGGGTTCACAATTACTTAAATAAAATAATCTATTTCTATCTTTTTAATTTTTTATTTGTTAACTCTACAGTCAATAAACTATTTGGTGGATTATAATAAAAATACATATCTCTATATTTAGAATAATTAATTTTATTTATCTTTTGTAGTAATTCTTATATGTCTGTAATACAATCCAATGTCTTGTCATTATATATAAATAATAGTTTTTGCATAAAAAAAAATAAAACTGAAAACAATTGATATCCAGAGCACCCATTTATCTGATTGGCTCAGATGCAAGGGCTTTAGGGAGGAAAGATTCAGAGTGCTTGCAAAAAACTGCCACCACATCAGGTGGCATCTCAAATTGACTGAACTCAAGAATGTCAAAGAGATTTTCAGTGTCCTGAGGGAGGCCTTTCTTCACCTTATTCTTAATCCACCCAAAGACCTCCTCAATTGGGTTAAGGAATGGAGAATATGGGGGAAGGAAGAGGAGTCTCATTGGACAGTCAACAAGGCTGTGGTTAGAGAGATGGCTATTCTTGTCAATGGGTGGGAACTTTGAAACAACCAAATCCACTTTGTGGAGCCCAACATTGTCAAGCACAACAATGTTAATTGTACTGCAATAATTGATCTGGAGGTACTCATTGACAGTCCAGAGAAAATCAAGGAATGTTCTGCTATTATGGGAACCCTTGATCATCTGAAATCAATCCAACCCACAGGGACCAAGAAGCACAATCATTGAATAGGTCTGGGAACAGACAGCTGCATGATGTGCTACACCATCCTTGGACCCCTTCTTGACCCACCCATGTCTAGACCTTAGTGAGTAGGTGAAACAAAAATTCATCTATATAGAAGAACTGGATATTCCCAGTCTGCTTAAGAGCCACATAGGTCTTGGCATAAATGTATCAATCCTCAATTGTTTTCTTGCTGTTCCTGTTATACAGCAAAACTCCCAGTACTTTCCAGGAGAAGCCCAACTTGATCATGGTTTTGTAGACAAGGGTTTTTGAAACCAAAAGTCTGAAATCTCTGGTCAGCATTGACTGGACAGCAAGAGTGTCCAGGTGGCAATCCTTGGATACCCACTGCCTGATTGCATCAATGTGCACGGTTTGAAGTAGGCTGAGCTGCCACTTAGCCTTGGTGGATTTGGCAATTAGCCTGGTGTTGTTGTACTTTTAGTTGATATTGCCAATATATCTGGCTGTAATACCAAATTGGGACGCAATATCCCAAACTGCCATTCCCCTGTTCAGGCAGTTGAGGAGAGCTTCAAACTTGTTATCTGTCAACCAACGCCGGCCCTTGGCAAGTACCGCGGCATCCTGGCTGGCAGGCGTGACAAAGGGGATGGGGACCTTTGTGTAAAAGGTGGGATCACACTTGTTTGCACTGGCGCCGTCAATGGTGGCATACATCACAGGCGCAGATGGCTCCTCAGTTGTGGCCAATAGCTCATATAATGTATCAAAAACACGGGGCAGGAAGTGGAAACTCTTGGATCCAGAGTGCGGGGCTGGGTGACTACTGGGTACACAGTGGAGGTGTAAGTAACCTCATTGTTACTGGTGACCCTGGTATAGGAGACTTTGGTGGCAGGCCTTGAGAGCGGCTTCTGTCTGGGATTCAGGCTGTGTGATCTGGCTTGGGATGCAGGAGGTGGTTGGCTGGTGCTGACACCTTGGGAGGCCTGTGTGTTGGCATTAATCCCTTTAATTTGTGTTCTGGGTCTGTTCTTGGACCCTCTAGATGTCCTTGTGGATAGGCTGACCTGCAGGCTGGTGAAGGAGCTGGTTGGGAATGAAATTGTTGGTCCATAAAAATAAAATAAAAATATAATTTATATCAAATATGTAATATTTTAGGTTTTTGGTTTTGTAGTGAGTATTTACTTTCTCTTGATTTAGCCTTGAATAGTAAAAAAATTTCTATATCTAAGATTTGAAGTGTATAATTTTGTTTACTTTCTGGGCTTAGATAATTTTAAAGTTTAATTGCTTTTTATGTCTAAACATGGTTTTTAAGATTAAATTTTTTAGTTTGATTTTAGTTGTGGTGGAGCTTCTTAATTTGGGTTGGTATTCCCTAGTGTGCTTACTATACAGTAGCTTTAAAAGCTATGGCAAAAACCAAAAATACCTCATATTTAAACAAAATGATGTCATATCTGAACAAAATCCAACTATCAGATTAAAATATACACTCTGTTAACAGGGATTTTTGGTGTTAATAGGCAAAATGGGTCAACACAGCAAAGAAGTGCTCACACATAAAGGAAAACTATTCAAAATGCAATCCAAAATACACTGATTCACAAAAAAATGATGTGAGTTGACTTTTGGTGTACATATGTTTACTATGTGAATTGGTGACAAAATACACCCAAGCGCGGTGAGTCAAATCTCAACCCAAAATAAAAACATAATATCAACTCACTATGTAAACAAAATAACTCAAATGTTGTGTGCAATTAATTGTACTCAAAAATGATACCAAGGTAGCTAAAATAGGGCACACAATCTGAAACACAAATTTTAAAATAATTGTGTTGGGTGCTTAATCTGGCAGGAAAATTGAGAAATTAAGTGGAAATGTTTTTGGGTGTTCTAAAAAATGGGCATTGTTAAACCAAAACAACTAAATAAGAAATAAAAAATCTATAATTGGGATATGGGGGAATATCAATCAAATATCCATATTCAGATAAGAGCAAAAATTAAAATTAATGAGTGACTTAATTAAGTTTTATTTAGTATTATGTTAAATTGTAAAATGGAAGGTACACAACAACATAGTGATAATGCACCTGTTGTGCGCTGCAGTTGTGGTTGCCCCCGCAGGTAAAAGAATAGAGTTAGTGCAACCCAATTGCCTACTCAGGAAGGAGATGGGAGAGGATTGTTCAATAGTGACGCTGCACTGACACAGCCGGTTCAAGGAGCACAAGCTTCTAGGGTGAAGAGCATCAACCCTTGGGTCCCTAAGCTGACCTGGAAGCCCACCAAGGTGACCCCAAAAAAATGGTTAGAAACAAGGAGGTAGAACTTACTTTGTATGTGTTTGACGTTGTGTACTGCCAAGAGTTGGTCCCGTCAGCCATGCTGGAGAAGGTTAAGCCTGTGCTTGACACTAGATATGAGCCTTACATCAGAAATGGTGACCAGGAAGAGGACAAGGAGCCTGATCTCTACAGAACTGATGAGGAACAGCTGGTGTTAAAGAAGGTTGCAGCCTTCTATACCAAGGTACATATGCCTTGAAAGCCAGTCTTCAATCAGGATCTAGATTCACCAACTCCCGCAAAGCCTGCTCAGAATTGTATCCATGATATCAAACACATCATCCTGCTCAAGCTAATGCGGGAATCAGGTGATTACAAGGCAGCCACGGCTCTTATTGGGGTGGATTCCAAGTACACCTTCAAGACCTTCAACAAATTCATCAAACTCTCCTTTCTTGCTGCTGAAAAATCTTTGAGTGTTTCCACCATGCTCACCAAGGAGCACAAATGGGCAATCCACCAGTGGGTAACCCAAGATTGCCATCTTCAACTGTTAATATACAGGCCATGGTGTCAGGAAGCCAGTCATAGGTAGAGGCATTAGGAAGCTTGGGGTGAGGTGCGGCCAAGCTGGCAGGTAAGGCCCACCATAGAATGGGTACTAACTTGATAATGTAAGATACAGATTGCCCAAGTAAGGATCAGGGTCCAGAGTTGGGGACCATGGAATCCACCAATCCTGTAAAAGTAATGTAGAGTACTCCAAACAGTTGGGTAGAGGTGGTCTCAGCTGCGGCAGTAGGTTCAAATGGGTGGTCTGGTCTTGGGGTTAATGGCGGAGTCATGGGAACAAAGTACACTGGTAGGTAGTTGTCTTGTCCTTGAACAATAAGGGCAGTATCTTGATCCTCTTTCCTTTGCATCCTATTTATTTGGTACTTCTAGTTCTTGCCTTTTGGTTGGCAATGAGGATGGTTTCTAAGCCGTACTCCAAATAGGCCGGGTTGGGTGGGTATTCAGTAAAGTGCACAGGTCCAAAGGGGGCTCCTGGGGGACAGTATAATGCCTGGGGCGGTTTGGCAGATTAGTCTCTAAAGGGGGCAGCAATCTGGTTGTCTACTTGGCTGGAATTAAGATGGAAGATCACTAAGACTAGATAGGATAGAATTTGTTTCAACCAAAGGTTCATGAACTTTATTATCAAAAATGACAATGTGGTTATCACCATACTGCTGGGTTTTTATACCATGGGACTTTGCTTCTTCAATTTTTGCAGGGTTCAGGTTTGCAGACAAGGCACTGGCGGGACATAGATCTTGGCTTAGAGTCTTGAGGGAGGCAGATCCAGGTTGTGCCTGCTCTAGCAAATATAAGTGGCAATGATTTGTTCCGCCACCACTGTTCATTATGCCACCTGAGTAGTTCAATTGTACTACCCTTTCTGGACAGAATGCTGGCAGTTGCTGGTGGTCATTGGCAGAGTTAAAAATAGGTTTTGTTTAACCTCCTTAAGGCAAGCTGCAACTTCTGCATATGTTTGGATCTTTGGTGGCTCAAGGTTAGCATCAATCTGGCAACCATTTGGGGAATTGTCCTTGGGAGACTGGTGGGCCTCAGAGTAACTTGCCAACTCTGGTTTGCAATTTAGCAAGTGGGCAGATTCCTGTCCACTTTGTGTGACTCAAGTAGTCTTTGGAGGGTCAGTGTTTGATTCCAGTGGTTCCAATGTTGATTTTAAAACTCCAGTATTGGCTCTTGGCAGGTTGGCAGTAGGTCCTTCCCCAACCTCTGTTAGCCAGGTTACATTTCATTTGTAGGTATGGGTCTTCATTGGCACCAGTTTGGCGACAGACAGGAAACTATTCAGGGAATCCTCCATAGTAGGCCGGCAAGTTGCAGAGTAATTTAACAATTTGAGCCTGTGACTTAACAGATTGGCGGGTCCTGGACTGTCCTGGAGGGTTTGATCTGCCTTCAGGGAACTGGGGTTCAACTCAATACAAGTATTGAAATGTCATTCATGACATACTGATCCAAATTCAAAACCTAAATGATAAACTTTAAGCCAATCAGGAGCTGAATGAACCTTTATGTCACAACAATCACTTTATCACTTGGCTCCTGATTGGCTTAAATTTTATCATAAGGTTTTGAATTTGGATCAACAACAACTTAATCTAAACACAATTAACCTATAATTTTCTAATTAAAATTTAGCTGATCACCATATTGTTGTTAATATTTTTACATGGGGCTGTGTTTGGGTACTAAAAATAACTTTGTTCTGGATCTAGATACACAGAATAGTAAATATATGATTTTATAGAAATAAACTGAACATAAAGAATAAAACCAACTATAAACAACAAGAAAATGAACAATTGAAATTCAAAATAAAGATAATATAAATAGAAAATGTTTGGCAACAGGGGTTTATTGGGGGTGGGGAAGAGTGATGCCTAGCAGGCGGAATAGTATGGGAAGAAAGGCATAGAGCTGGTGCTGGCCTGAGGGGTCTGTGATTGGGTGGGTGGGACTGGCAGGTAGGGGGTTGGTGGGGCAACCTCCAGAATTAACTCTTATATAATGAAACATCCTTTATTTCAACAATTCTCAAAAATATTTTTCTTATTTTCAATATTAAAGATACTTTTTTTCTTGATTAAATAACTGACACTGATAATAGAAGCAATGTTTGATTTTTATTTTGTGCTTTTAATTAAAATTATAAAAGAAAAAGAAAAAATAATTTTTGAAATTGTCAACATGGAGGATGTTTCATTCTGTATGAGTTAATTCTAGAGGTTGCCGTTGGTGGCAGGGGTAGAGACAGGAGAATTGCGTGTGATGGCTGCCATATACTGCTTATGGTACTCCTCATTGGTCATTGTTGTGATTGGCTGGTAGGTGGAAGTGGCGTGGGGTGGGATGTGCTTGTCTTTCTGTGATTGGTTGTCAATATTCACATGGAAACCCATTTGTGCAAACAAGTCAGCCATCATTTGGCAACCAAAGAGAGAATCATGGTCAAGGACCCCAAGATAGAGATTGTTGAAAGCCTGAGAGCGGCGCTCCTGGAGTGTGTCTTCAATGTCAAAGAACACATCTGCCAGATGAATGTCAGTGTGACTGGTGGGGTAGACTGAGTCCTGGTGCCCACATTCCTGGATGGCCTCAAGGGCAGTGGAGCTTCCCTCCATCTGGTGGCTCAAGAAAACCTGGTGCTTGGAATTTGAGCTATCCCAGGAGTCAATTAATCCACTGAGAATGTGGCTGTACTTGTAGAAATTGGTGAAATTCAGGTTTGTCTAATAATAGACTAACCCTTGTCTGAAACAGCCAGAAACGCAACAATGAAGGTCCCCTTCTTGACCTTATTCCTCCCTTTTTGGGTGGCAGCTCTTCCTTTCTTGCCAAAATCATCAAAAGCTATTGATAGCTTATAATAAAAGACAAACATGAAATCATCTGACAAACTTGTCAGACATTTGACCAGGGTTGATTCAATGATCTGATTATATAAGAAATCATCAGCACCATCACATTGGTTGCCAGCAACAGTGGTAAGAACCCAGATTGACGCCACTTTCCATGCATCCAGAGCTGAACCATGCGCTTAGACACCCAAATGCCATGGTGATAAAGTTGCTTCTTGACCTGGGTCAGGGTAAGCTTGGGTTCCCACTGCAATAGGTCAAGTATTATAGGATATGCTTCTTGATATGAGACTCTGGGGTCTTCTTTGGCTTCTTGGCTGTCCCAATCAGGTTCCACCTGTTCATCAGGTTGTTGAATTCCTGCATGACAGTAGCCTAGGTGAATTGTAATTGGCTGGCTATCTGAACCCAGGACAGATCCCGCAGGTTCAGTGCCACAATTTCCTGAAGAATTTGGGTGATCATGGTTTGTTGCTTGGGGTGCTGGGCCCTGGGAGCTGAAGCCTGATTGGCTGATGGGGTGTCAGGGAACTAACTCTGATCTGACAGCTTGCTAGCATTTGGGAACTGGGGAGTTGCAGACTGGGTGGCAGGGCCCACCAAAGGATTAGCGCTAACTTAATGAGGTACGACATTGACTTGCCAATCCACAGCCATGGACCAATGGTGGGGGCAATAGTATATATTACTCCCTTGAAATTAATATATACAATCCCAAAAAGCTTATTAGTATGGTCCAGTGGGAGCTTGGTGGCGGAAGCAGGCATTGGTTTGGGGGTGAAAGGTGGTTTCATGTCTAATTGGTAGGCAGGAAGGAAGTTGTATTTATCTCTGAACAGGCAGGGCTCAGTAATGTACCAAGGGCCTTTTTGGTTGTATCTGGTTAACTCTGTAGTTTTGGCCAAGGAATACTGGGCTAGTATGTTGACAGTGATGTAGAACTTGTACTCAGGCTTTAAGGGGTACTCTGTGAAATAAACATGACCAAAGGGGACACCTGGAAGGCGGTATGTGGAAGGCAGGAGGGTCAGGTGATCTTTGAGTTAACTGGCAGATGGCAAGAATAAAATACAGCAATAATTGGGGAAACCAATACCTCATAACCTTTATTTAAAAAAGACAATGAGGATTGATATCAGCCTGGCAAGTATTTATAAAACACTGCCAGGCTTCATTTCCTGGTTGGGCTTTCTGAGCTCAGGCGGTTTGGCATCAGTGTCAGGGCCCAGAGGGTCTTGACTGGTTTCCATCTGACTGAACTTAATATTTAAATCAAACTAAATTAAAACTTTATTTCAAGGCTAACTTAGAATGATCACAAGGGGATTGTTGTAAGCAACACCTTTATATACCATTCCATTAGATTCTTTAGAATATTCATAAATCTGCTAGACAGCCTTAGGGACTCTGCTGGTGGCATCAGGCTGGGGTTTTGGGGCATCTTCTGAACAGCATGACTCATGTTTCTTTGAAAAATCCCGCACATCGGTCTTTGCATCAGTATTTTATCTAAAAATAGCACAGATTGACTCTCCTGGTGTTTGGCTTCAGAATGCATGTTTGGACGTCCAAATCCGTCCAGTGATTGCTGAGTTATGCTCAAATTAAGATTTGTATCAATTCTTGTGCCTTGGTTGCATAATTTTGTCATTTTGCACTGGTTAGGAAGTTTGGCTGGCAACCAAACTTTAAGAAGCCATAACTCATTGTCTAGACCAGCTAAGAGAGTCATTAAACTAGCATTAGGATCTTGGAGAACAGTAGAGTTTTCCCAAAGTCATTTCTGTAACACAAGATGTGTCAGGGCATTTCCTGACAATCAGGGGTCTTAGATAGCAGTGTGGCACTTGGCACTGGTGGTTTGCCACTGGCTGCTTAAGGATGAGAAGACTGTAAATCCTTCTTTTTTTGATTCAGGGATTGGGTGCCTATTAAGGTTCAGTGCCTCTTCCTGGGCTTTAGGGAGTTTTTAATAACTTTCATTGGGAAACTTGCACATTTCACCAAGAAAACTGCTGGTGTCAGGTATTGGCACCGCAGGGGAATTCCCAGCATCTTGCACTGGCGGTTTGCTTGCAGAATCCTGTGTGACAGTTAAAGGTTTAGGTCCTGGAGGGTTGGCAACAACTATATCAATTGGTAGTGGGTTGTTGGGTTCCCAGCCTATGGGTCTGGCAGTCTGCAAAGGGTTTTGTCCAGGATTTAAACTCAGGTTCCATATTTTGGGATTCATGAGCATCCAAATTGCCATTTCTGACATGGGGGACAGGTTGGCTGATGGCGGGAAGTTGTTCCAAATCAAGGTTGTCATCCTGATTAGTTGGTTGACAGGCAGCTTGTGCGGGGGTGGGTACAGGAGCAGGGGTAGCGCTGGGCGCAAAGTGACTATTAAACAAGTCAAAGCCATAGGGGTTGGGGGTCAGGTACAGGTACAGGTCAGCTTCCTTGTTAACTTCCTCAAAGGCTTGTGTGTAAACATGTGCCTCCACGTTCTGAGCCTTGCCTCCATTGAAGCTGCCTTGGCTGCTGCTGGCTTGGTTGCTGGTGCTGTCAAAGATATTGCTGTTGAAAACCATCCTAAAATAAAACCTAGGATAAAATCACTAAAAGTAGAAGATTAAAATTTTATGATTTATTTTTATTGTAATCTCAAGTCTATATTTGGAAAGTTTTCAAAGCCATTTTACACAAATCAGGAGCCATAAAAATAAATAAAATGCCTCTGTTCCTAAATTTGATAGCTGTTGATTGGCTGTTAAACTGTTATATTTCTATTTTAGGCTGCTCACACTACACATCTTGTGTGACTTCATTTTGTTTTGTGCTTGTAGAATCTAACCTCTATATTGCTCAAATTTTGGTTTATTTTAGTCCTTCTTTTGATGCCTCATGAATCCTGACTGGATTATAATATACCCCAGAACAGCATCCATCCATCCATCTCACTTGCTGTGTCAATTCATTTTATTTGTGGTTTAAACAATGCTGGCTGATATTTTTTATAATTTTGTATAATGGGCTGGTGAAATTTTTTGTTTGACAGTTTATTTATTAACCAAAAATATTTAAATTATTTGAATCCTGAATCTTGTGTGACTTGGATTTTGTTCAAATCTGAAATCATTTTTGTTTAAATCTGAAGTATTTTTGGTTGTTGCCATAGCTTTTAGAATTACTGATAATTGCAAATTTTATCCAGCTTTAATATTACATCAGACAAGTTTCATGCTTCTGCTTTAATCACCCCTATTACAACAAGACCTTGGTAAACAATTAAGTGAAGTTTCTTCCTTACAAACAGGGCTGATAGCTTGCAAAATTTATTGTATAGTGGTTTTAAAAGCTATGGAAACAACCAAAAATACCTCAGATTTAAACAAAAATGGTTTCAGATTTGAACAAAATCCAACTATCAGGTTAAAATATACACTCTGTTAACAGGGATTTTTGGTGTTAATAGGCAAAATGGGTCAATACAGCAAAGAAGTGCTCACACGCAAAGCAAAACTATTCAAAATACAATCCAAAATACATTTATTCACAAAAAACTGGTGTGAGTTGACTTTTGGTGTAAATATGTTAACTATGTGAATTGGTGACAAAATACACCCAAGCGCAGTGAGTCAACTCTCAACCCAAAATCAAAACATAATAGCAACCCACTATGTAAACAAAGTCACTCAAATGTTTTGTGCAATTAATTATAATCAAGAATGATACCAGGGTATCTAAAATAGGGCACACAATCTGAAACATAAATTTTAAAAATATTGTGTTGGGTGTTTGAATCTGGCAGTAAAATCTTGGAAAATAAGTGGAATTTTTTTGGGTGTTCTAAAATGGGCATTGTAAAACCAAAACAACTAAATACAAAATAAAAAATCTATAATTGGGATATGGGGGGAATATTAATCAAATATCCATATTCAGATAAGAGCAAAAATTAAAATTAATGAGTGACTTAATTAAGTTTTATTTAGTATTATGTTAAATTGTAAAATGGAAGTTACACAACAACATAGTGATAATGCACCTGTTGTGAGCTACAGTTGTGGTTGCCCCTGCGGATTAAAGAACAGAGTTAGTGCAACCCAATTGCCTACTCAGGAAGGAGATGAGAGAGGATTGTTCAATAGTGATGCTGCACTGACACAGCCGGTTCAAGGAGCACAAGCTTCTAGGGTGAAGAGCATCAACCCTTGGGTCCCTAAGCTGACCCAGAAGCCCACCAAGGTTACCACAACAAAAACAGTTAGAAACAAGGAGGTAGAACTTACTTTTTATGTGTTTGACGTTGTGTACTGCCAAGAGTTGGTCCCGTCAGCCATGCTGGAGAAGGTTAAGCCTGTGCTTGACACTAGATATGAGCCTTACATCAGAAATGGTGACCAGGAAGAGGACAACAAGCCTGATCTCTACAGAACTGATGAGGAACAGCTGGTGTTAAAGAAGGTTGCAGCCTTCTATACCAAGGTACATATGCCTTGCAAGCCAGTCTTCAATCAGGATCTAGATTCACCAACTCCCGCAATTTCTGCTCAGAAGCGTATCCCTGATATCAAACACATCATCCTGCTCAAGCTAATGTAGGAATCTGGTGATTACAAGGTGGCCACAGCTCTTGTTGGGGTGGATCCTAAGTACGCCTCCAAGACCTTCAACAAATTCATCAATACTGGACAAGTCCTTGTCTCATAAAAATCTTTGCGTGTTTCCACCATGCTCACCAAGAAGCAGAAATGGGCAATCCACCAGTGGGTAACCCAAGATTGCCATCTTTAACTGGCAAATATACAGGCCATAGTCAAATCTACTTTTGGGGCTGAGGCCTCAATTTTCTTTTACTACCATCTGGTGAAGGAAATGCGCTTTTCCTGGAAAAAGCTTGGGGTATCTCTGTACAATTGGAATAGCCCAACCAACATTGAGATCCAGAAAAAATATGCTGAGGACTACACTGCACTCAAAAACAAAGGGACAGTGAAATTCTACTATATTGACAAATCAGCATTTGCCTCATCTATGTGTAAGGCATATGGCTATGTCCCCAAAGGCTCCAATGACAGGATGGCTTGGTGTGCTGCAGTCTGCGCCACAGTCTATTAAATGATGGCTCTCCTTGGCCCAAAGGGGATTGAGCTCTATTAAATGATACTAGACTCCCACAACAGCCATACCTTCCTATCATTCCTCTGATTGGTCCAGGAGCACCTGAGGCGCACGAGCCCAGGATTCACTAATGTAAGTGTGCTTGTAAATGTTGGTCTTCTTTAAGTTGGTAGATATTATTGAGGATTTTCATCAATTCACACCAGCATTGCAGTGGGCCCCAGCAATTGGTCACAGCAAATTTGCACCTTCTCTTCCTCCCTGCCTATTTGTCCTTCCTGAATCCCATTAAGGAAGTTTTTAGGTGGCTCAAGCAAATCACCAAGCAAGGGACCCTAACTGGGACCAAGGACCTATTTGATTTGATGCAGGCTGGGATCCACACCCCCCCAGCTGAGACTGTGGTCAAATTCTATGGCCACACTGATCTTTTCATCCCTGTGTAACTTTGCCAAAAGCCAATCAATTAAAGGCTTATCTTGTCCAACTTTTTTATATTCTCCAATTTACATTTTAAAATTGTGATAAGGAGAGCCTATTGGGGAAGCTTAAAATATAAAATTAGGAAGAGAAGAAGTATATTTTATTGGATAATACTTTAGACTTATATAGATTTAGCTGTGGCGGGGATATTAGTTGGACTAAACCCAGGGGCTGGTCATGTGCTGGATGGGTTCAAGTCACTGGATACCTGAACAGTCATGTGATATTGGTTTGTTGCCATTTCCGGTATGTCAAATGGTATATTAGAAAGGCACCAAATTGGGCAATGACTGGATGTTAGGTGTGATGGCAATAGCCGGAATAATTATTCATCCAGACCCTTGACACACCCCTCCCTTAAGGGGTTACTCAGGTACATCAGGAGGGGGCTTTGTCTTGACGGCTGTTGCCTGATGTTCCCGGAGTTGTTTACTAGTGGGCACCAACTGGGTCAAGTGTTCTCCTTTGCTAGGGCAGAGGCAAGATCTGTGGTACTTTTTGGTGATGGGCTCTTTGGCACCCTGGAACTTAACCAGGTAGGTGTTCCTGTCTGGTTGGTATCTGATGATTCTTCCTGGTCCCCTGTTACTGAGTCTAGCTTCTTTCTGTTCCCTGCTAGGACCCAGATGGGGGAGTTGATGGGGAGTGGGTCCTCTGTTGAGGTTATCTTTTGAGTTTTGAGTCTCTTTATTTCTGTCAGTTTGGCTTTGAGGCGTATGTGTTGTAGAGCTGGTTTCTGTTCTACTGTGAGAGGTTTCCCCGGGGGGATCTTCACATATGATTGGTTATTGTGGATGACTATTTCTGGCTTCTACCTGTATGTTAGTTTAAACAGCAAGAGGCCTGTCCCAATTGGTACAAACCCAGGATATTAGTAATGCATGTTTCACATAGAGTGGCCATGTGTCTTTGTCTTTGCCATCCATTATTTTCTCTAGGGTCCTGATAAGGCTGCCGTTCAGGCGTTCCACTCTACCGTTGGTCTGTGGTCTGTATGGAGAAGTTGTGGAGTGTTTGATGTTCTTTGTTTTTAGATTGACATTTACTATGTGGCCTGTTAGCTCTTTTGCTTCATCTGTTATGATGTAGTCTGGAGTGCTGTAGTCTGCTATGATTGCTTTATTGATGAATCAATTTATTGTTTCCGCCTTGTGATCTTTTGTTGCCCAGCAGATGGGCCAACATGTGGCAAAATTGATGGCTACAATTAGGAAACATTGATTTGTTTTGATTTCTTGGAAGGGTCCCACTACATCCAGTCCCCAAAACTTAAATGGTTTGGGGTTAGGTACTGGGTTGACTGTTGGCTGTGGCGCCTTGATGCTGGCATATTTTTCACATACTGTACACTTTTTTAGAACATCAATTATGTCTTGCTTCAGGTTGGCCACCATACTATCTCTTTTAGTGTGAATATAATTTGTTAGCCTTTGTGTGTCCTAGCAGACAATGGTGTCTTAATATGGTGTCAACTCTTTGTGCAAGTGGGATGTAGGGAACATGTTTGTCATTAATGATTTGGTATACAGTGCCATTTGATATGTAGAAATTTTTTTCATTCCTTGCTAGCGTATCATGGGTTAGTTGATGTAAGGAGGGATCCTTTCCTTTTGTCTTGTACTCAGTGTTGTATAGGTTGGGCCAGTCAGGGTCCAGGTGGTCAGGGTGATCCTCTATTGGCTGGCATAGCCTAGAGCATCAGCTGTGACCAACTCTGCCCCCTTTTTGTATTGGATGTCCAGGTTAAGCTTTTCTAGCAAGGACATCCATTTGGCTTGACGCCGCGCAAATGCATTCTGAGTTTTGAAATAGATTAAGGATTTGTGGTCAGTTAGCACTCAGAAGTTTAAGTGTCCTTTGAGATAACATCTCCATTTCTTGCATGCGTGATATATTGCTAGCAATTCTTTATTGTGTATTGGGTACCTTTGCTCAGTGTTTGTTAGTTTCCTGCTTTTGTAACATACTGGCAGGAAATCTTGCTGCCCTGGCTGGCAGATGCGTAGGACTGCGCCAATGGCGGTATCACTAGCATCTGACTCAAGCTTATAGCACCTGTTGTTATTAGGGTATTGCAAGATTGGTGCTTTGATCAAAGCTTGTTTTAATAGTTGGAAATTCTTGTCACATTCTGGAGTCCAGATGAATTTCTTTTTGGCATTACCCTTGGTTAAGTCATTGATTAGTGCAGTTAGTTCTCCGCAGTCTTTGATGTATTTCCTTAGGTAAGCTACCATACCAAGAAAGCATCTCACTTGTTTCACAGAGATGGGGTGTTGCATGTTATTTATGGTTTTTTTATCTGGGTCTGCTTTGATGCCACCGTCAGAGACAATGTGGCCCAAGAACAAGAGTTCCTTTTCCATAAATTGGCACTTACTAGGCTTAGCGTATAGTTTGTGCTTTGCAAGTCAATTGAGTGTCTTGCAGACATGCATGAGGTGTTCCTCTTTTGTTTTTGAAAATATAATGAGGTTGTCAAGGTAGCATAATGTATTTGAGAGATTGTTTAGTGCTTGTCTCATCATGGTGACAAATGTTGCAGGAGCTTTGGTCATCCTGAAGTTCATTACTTCATATTCAAAAAACCCAAATTGCGTGCGGAACACAGTTTTTGGTATGTCCTTCTCTTTGACTTCAACTTGGTTATAACCAGATGTGAGGTCAATTTTTGAGAAAACTTTTTGCTCCAGAGAGCCTTGTAAATAGACCTTCTATGAGGGGAGGTGGGTATTTATTTTTTACTGTACTTGCGTTTAGTGCTCTGTAGTCAGTAACTAAGCAAAGGGATCCTTCTTTCTTCCTTATGAAAAAAATTGCTGCCCCCACAGGGATTCAGAAGGGCAAATGAATCCTTTGGCTAGATTGTCCTCAATGTGGGATTTAAGTGTTTGGGTCTCCATGGGAGAGATTCTGTAGAGGGGTGCAGGTTTGGGCATGTCTTTGCATAAGTTGATGCCATGTTTGACCTCTTTTTTGGGGGGTAACTCTGTGAGTTCTTCCTTGAATACATGAGTGTATTCATTTAGGAGTGCCGCAAGTTCTGGGCATTGGATCTTTTGTGTTTGTATATTATTAAATTTGGAGTGCCTCATTATATGGAGGGTACTGTCTTTGGTTAGATGTTCAGAGTCATTTTGATTTATGACTTGGACAAATACTGTGTCTCTTAGAATTAGGTTGTTGGGTTCTTTGAGAATGTTGAAATTGACTATATTGGGTTTTATTGTCATGATTTTTATTTTCCAACATACACTGGGATTCACTCAGGTGAACCAGTTCATGTCTTCTACAATGTCATAGTTTATGTTGTTCATAAAAAGTCCTTTGATGGACGTTTTTGTGCCTTAGAGGTCAATTCTGAAGGGAGTTGTTTTGCCTTTGAGTAGAAATTTTGATTTGTCTGCCATTCTGGCGTATTTGAAGTTGGATTTGACAACTGGTATTTTGTACTTGGTTACAAAAGGTTTGATAACCATTGTGTGTTGTGCACCAGAGTCAAATAGAATTTTATGTGTATGAGATTTGTAAGTGCATGGATAGACAAGAAGTTGTGAGTGATCTTTAATTTTTACGTTCATAAAAATGGAGGATTGCGGGACATGGGGGATGCAAGCAGCAAAGTTTGTGAATTGGTACTTCTTCTTGTTAAGTTGGGGGGAGACAGGGGCACTTAAGCCTGTTCCCCCTCCTCTTTTCCCTGTTCCTCTATTTCAAGACCTTTGAGGTCAGAGAATGTGGGGTCAGATTTGTAGTGGGTTGCTACTTCAGCATTGTTAACTTTGGCAGTGTCCTCTTTCTTGGGACGGGAGCGTTTGCGCTTTGGCTACAATTGCCATGGTTAAAATTGTAGTTGCTGTTGCTATGGTTAATATTTTGGCAATTATTGCCATTGAAGTTTTCTCTGCCATTGCCGTTTGAGGAGTGGTTGCTGTTACATGCAGCATATTCTATGTTGGCACGTTTTTCAGTGCGCTTGGCTTCAGCAATGAGCACAGGCATAGAGGTATTTGCTTCTGGGCAGATGAGGACAGCAACAGAGGGTTTCATTCTGTTGATGAATGATGTTCTGGTGTGTACGTTGTCAGCTTGTACTGGGTTTTGGATCTTGCAACATATTTCCTCAAATTTGTTGGCGTAGGCTGCAATAGTGGTCTTTTGAGGAAGATCACTGAGCTTTATTGCAATGTCTTGGAGGGATTTGGTGACGCGGAAATTGTGGGTGATGTTGGCTTTGAACTCTTCCCAGTTATCAAGCTGGTTGTTAGTTTGTGAGCCAACCCAGGTGGCAAACCAGTTAGCTGCGGCCTTGTATAGGCGCTTGCTGTAAGAGAGGGGGCTAGACTAACAAAGTCTGGCTCCCATCCTGGTGGGACCAACCACCAGGATGCCATCCAGTGCAAGACTGGGATAGCCGCTTGAAGGAGCCTCCCAAAGGAGACCGGATGTGAAAGGGGAGGGAAGTATGCATCCAAAGCCATGACCATGGCTCCAGTAAGTAACCACAGAGAGTGATCCCAAGTGAAAGGGGCCTCTGTATTTGACTCAGGGATTTGGCGCAAGGGGGAAGATTGACCAAGTCAGAAGAAGGAGTTTCAGTAGTAACAGATTCTAAAGGTGGCAAAAACTCTTCAAGATGAGAAGACAACCAAGAGAACAACCCATAGGATCCCGGTTTGATGGGAATCTGGGTGAGATGCTCAATTACATTTGCAAAAAGACCAGGAATAACTCAGAAGATCAAGAAATCAAGGAAAGTTTGCTCCAAAAGACTGGGTTTGAGGACCATAATAAGAGTGAAATGGGCACCAGTATCCACATAGCCATCTTGTACCAAGGTGACAACATGATTTCAGCAGGTGCCCTTCTTTTGCTAAAACTACTGGGCAGATGGACCAGGTGCACGGGTAAATAATAGGAAATGATCTGAATTAATATACTCAGAACAATTCCCAACAAAAAACAACGGGCAGATGGGCAGGCAGGCCAGAGAAAGCGGGAGTTGGGATAAATATCTTTATTGTTAAACAAACTTTAAAATACAAAAGATTTGCTTAGTCAGGAGTTTATTCAACAGTTGGAATTGGTAAGCAAGGGACCTGACAGCCCATGCTTCCATTTTATGCAAAAGGGGGGGGGTGATAGGAAAGAAGGGGTTATGTAAGGGGCTATTGGAGTGCAATCTAAAGGGGAGCCTATTAAAGAGTACTAGCCAATCTTATCTTGGTTTGAGACCCAGAAAATAGGGGCCGTGGGGCCGGATGTAAGACTCAGCCCCTTAATTGGCTAGGAGCCTTCTGAGGACTCAGGGTGCACATTTCCCCTAATGCCTTCCTCTGATGTCTCCACTGGAGAGCTCCAGAACCCAATTGTTTTGGGCCGGGGGACTCCCGGACCAGAGGAATTAGCTACCTGGGACACCACTGGTTGCGGGTTTTGGTACCCAATTTCCCTGGGCTGCAGGGTTGACCTTTCCAACTTCATGTGGCCCGCATTTTTATTGGTTTGATAATTGTTTCAGGACTGGGCAACACCAGGACAACAAGCAATCTAACCGAATTAATGTCTCCTCCGCAGTTGGAGGGGACTCCAAAGGGGAAATGAGAACTTCAGCCAGGAAGGCCAACACAAAGCGTTTGTCTACCGTGTGGACCAAGTCCTCCAGGTTTTGGAGGGGGTTTGCCTGCACGCAGGCCACCTTTTTTGATGGTCTGGGAAATACATCCTGATCCAGGGCCAAAGGTGGGCCACGGAACTTTACATTATCCTTTCCTTCTTGTTGGGGATGGATGCCTCCTTGGGAATGGTCATCCAGGGAGAAGTTTTTGTGGGCCTTAGGAATCTTTAAGGCCAATAGACCATGGGGGACCTAGGGATTCAGGATTCTTACGGTGAAACTCCAATACCAGCTCTTGACAATTTGTGCAATCTTTGGAGCTTACCCAGCTATTGTCATACGCTGGGTATCCTTTCCATGATACACAGTACTGGAGAGACTTCTCACCCTACAGGAGGCTATTATTTCCTCTACCTCATATTCAGGAATTCCCTCAACCTTTGTAGGACCTGCGTTGGAAGGTAGCAGTCCTTCAAAAGGGGATAAGCAACAGGCATTGAAAGTAGTATGTATGCAGTAAGAGGGTGGGAGATCCAGCACATAAGCCCCATTGCCCTTGTCTCTAATACCTTGAATGGACCTAACTGTTTTGGAGCAAACTTGCAAGCCGGAACTTTCATCCAAATTTTGGTAGCATCTAGCATAACAAGTGATTCTACAGGGTAGTTTGGAGCAGGACGCCTATTCTTGTCAGACGCCCTTTTGTAAGCTTGCATGGATTTGGACAAGGAGTTCTGTACCCTGATGTGAGTGGCCTTGAGGTGCTCAGCCATGTCTGCCGCAGCTGGAACATGAGCCTGCAAAGTAGGACCAATAACAAGGGATGGGGAGAATCCAAGGGTTGCCTGAAAGGGAGAGGTACCTGTTGAGGAGTGTACTGAGTTGTTATATGCAAACTGTACAAGAGGCAAATTGTCTGACCAAGAGTCTATTGCCGCATCTGCATAACATCTCAAGTGCTGCTCCATGGTCTAGTTAACTCTTTCTGTCTGTCCATCTGATTGTGGGTGATATGCTGTTGAGCGGCAAGGTTTGATGTTCAGTATATTCAGAAAGTCCTCCCAGAACCTGGAGGTGAACTGAGGACCTCTGTCACTAATTATCTTCTGAGGCAAGCCAAAGTTGGTAAAGATGTGCTTCACAAACAAATTGACCATTCCCAGGGAGTTAAGAGTAGTGAGACAAGAAATGAACACAGCATACTTGGTAAAACAATCTACCACAACCATTATGGAATCATAACCATTTGATGGAGGCAATTCTACTACAAAAACTACTGAAATGGAGGACCACAGACCTTGTGATTGTTGCAGGGGGTGTAGAAGGCCATTATTTCCTGAGTGATCTGGCTTGGAATAGGCACAGGTTACACATTTCTTGATCCAAGGTGTAATCTCTTTGGTGATTCTTGGCCAGCTGTAGGTGCTTTGGATCAGGTCCAACAATTTGGATGAGCCAGGATGTCCAAACAGTGGAGAGACGTGATGTTCTGTCAGGATATGTTCCCTCAAGGATTTAGTGACCCATACCCAGTTGTTTTGGTAAACTATCCTTTCCTTTAGAACATAAGGGCCCAATAATGGGTGTTCTGGGGAAAGTTTAGACAGTATCATATGTCCATCCGGCAATGTGTACTAGGTGGATACAACATCATGAAGGAGAGACCCCGGCAAGACTAATGGGAACCCCAGAACCGGAACCAATAGGGCCAGAAGTCCCGGTGTGGGCAACAGAACTGACAATGTGGGAATGAGAGTGATCTGGGGATTGTCCTCAGCATTGGATGGGAACATTAATGGATTACAGCTGAGAAGATTAGGGAGAATGTTGAGAGAGCTTGAGACAAACTCATACTTGAACTTATAAGCTGAGAGGGTCTGCATAACCCTAGCCTGACGAGGGAGAAACTTCTGGGGTTTCCGGAAATAACATAACGCCTTGTGATCTGTACGTACTACAAACTCATGGTTGGCTCCTTGGAGATGGTGACGCCAATGGATAATAGAGTCCACCACAGCCTGAAGTTCTTTGTCAAAGATGGCCCAGGAAAGCTCATTGGATGCAAACTTCAAAGAATAGTATGCAGCTGGGAGCTCATGCCCATCATGGTCCTGAAGGAGAACTGCCCCAATGGCCACATTGGAAGCATCACAAACCACAATAAATGGCTTGGATGTATCAGCATGGCAAAGAACTGATGTAGACACAAAGACGCTTTTGACAGCCTCAAACGCCTGCTGACATTGGGGTGTACAGATAAAAGGTGCGTTTTTACCAGCCAAGGAGTGAAGAGGGGCTGCCAGCTCTGAGATAGCGGGCAAGAACTTCTTGAGGAATATGACAGTACCCAAGAAGCAGTGTAACTACTTCTGGTTCCGTGGGGTGGCCCATTTAAGCAAAGCAAGGGCCTTATCAGGAGACACTGCATGACCATCTTTCAGAACCAAATTCCCCAGGAAAGTGACTTCTGATTTGAAAAACTCACACTTTCTGGGTTTGATAAACAGATTTGCTTTTTGGATAGCATTCACCACAGCAACCAGATCTCAGGCATGTGTCTTGGAATTTGGTGAATGAATCAGAATATCATCAATATATGCAACTGCACAAGAGAAGCACAAGTCTCCTAAAGCTTCCTCAATGACCCACTGGAAGATGGCGGGCGCGTTTTTCAACCCAAATGGCATTACCTTGAATTGGAAGCAACCCTGTTGGATTTTAATAGCTGTAAGCCACTCATCTTTTTCTGCCACCAAAACCTGATTGAAGGCATTGACGAGATCTAACTTGGAAAAGACCCTAGACTTGGCAATGGATTGGGCAATAGAGGCTTCTAGAGGAAGGGGATAACAATCTGGAACAGTCTCATTGTTCAAGAGGGTGTAATCCACACAAGGGCGCAGGGTTCCGTCTGATTTTTCTGCAAACACTACTGGCAAGCTCACAGATGAAGGCTTCTTTACAATCCACCCTTTGACCAGCATGTTGTCTAGCCAGACATCTAATGCTTTGTCCTCACGCTCACTGAGTGGGTACATGGGCGCATCAATCTTCATCAGGTCTACAGTAGTCCAAAAGGTCACATCATAATGCGTGTGTTGAGGGAGTGCAGTAGCAAGGGACAGATCAAATGCATCTTGGTACGGTGCCAGGATTCCTGGGATCAACACTGGGGAAGGTACCTCCAGAGAGGCTTTTAAGGACAAGCAAATCTCAGGGGGCTCTACTCCAGGTTTTAGCAAGGACAGAACACCAGCAGAACCGTCCAAGGAGCAGTGGAGCTCATTTTCAGGTCCGTCAATGTGAACCTGATGCCAGCGCCACTAACCCACTTCAAGGATGACAGGAAATAGTAGATCATCCACAGCCAAGAATCTGCTAACAAATACATGGTTACCAGTACAGTAACTAAGGGGTTTAGAAACAGGATATGCCGTAACTGGTACCTTACTTGTGCCCAACAATTCTTTAGGGCCAAGACAGGTTAGGTCCATAGATCTTGCTAAGATGCGGTTCATGAAATTACCTGCTGCACTAGTGTCTATTAATACAGTGGCTTTGGCCTTTCTGGTGTGTGTATAGAAGGTTGCATTTAAAAGGAAATATGACAAATCCTCTTTATTCTGCATACTCAAGATAGAGCCAGAAGGCTCTCCTGAGGCAACATCAGGGATGTTGGCAGACGCTGCAAACTCAGAGACCAACCCAGAAGTGGTGGGCCAATTAGGACACAAGACACTTATCCCGCCCTGGGGCTTGGCCGGCTTCTGAGGAGCTTTGGCAGGGGGATTCTTGACCACAGGAAAGGAGGACATGATGCCTTGCTTGGGGGTGTAGGCAGGGAGGGCGCTCAGGCGGCAAGCAAGACCAAATGCTTTTTCCAAGGAGCCAGTAGCAGGATCCCAAGCCTCTTTTAAGGCTGAAGCAGGATCCAATGAGTGGCGGAACATAGCAACTGCTACCTCTACAGGGAGGCCAAAGGAAGCTGCTTTCACAGCAAAAGCCTCAATGTGAGATGCCAGGTCTGGTGCCAACCCTTTTGATTGGAGCATCTTAAAGATAGTGGTAGACTTAGATCCCGGGGCTGCTACTGCTGCAGCCACCAAAGTAAGAAGGGAGGAGGAATCCCCAACTTCCTGACTCTGGCGTAAGAGGGTTCTTACCCAAAGACGCGCATCTCTATCTAAGGCATCCAGGAGAGCAACTGAGTGTTGAGCATCTGTGATGAGAATATCTGAGGGGAAAGATCTGCTGACAGCCGCAGCTGGAGCTCACCCACAGCGTCGAGGACTTGTTCCTTGACAGCTGCTGTGGGTGGGGAGGTGCATGAACTCACCAACGTTATGTTGATGGCAGAGGCAACAGATGAAGCTATGGATGCACTCTTAGCGCGTTCTGAGACCCAATTCTTCAATGTGGACAGAAGGAACGCAGTGGTCAGGACAGTAAGGGCCCCAGAGATCAGGGAACCCACACTGGCACAAATCAGAGCAAGCACAAGGGAGCGCAACCAGTTGCAAAAGGCTTCAAAAGCTAAATTAATTGGCTTACCAATTATGTAAGAGAGGGGGGCTAGAATAACAAAGTCTGGCTCCCATCCTGGTGGGATCAACCACCAGGATGCCATCCAGTGCAAGACTGGGATAGCCGCTCAAAGGAGCCTCCCAAAAGAGACCAGATGTGAAAGGGGAGGGAAGTATGCATCTAAAGCCATGACCATGGCTCCAGTAAGTAACCACAAAGAGTGATCCCAAGTAAAAGGGGCCTCTGTATTTGACTCAGGGATTTGGCGCAAGGGGGAAGGATTGACCAAGTCAGAAGAAGGAGTTTCAGCAGTAACAGATTCTAAAGGTGGCAACAACTCTTCAAGATGAGAAGACAACCAAGAGAACAGCCCATAGGATCTCGGTTTGATGGGAATCTGGGTGAGATGCTCAATTAAATTTGCAAAAAGACCAGGAATAAACTCAGAAGATCAAGAAATCAAGGAATGTTTTCTCCAAAAGACTGGGTTTGAGGACCAGAACAAGAAGGAAATGGGCACCAGTATCCACATAGCCATCTTGTACCAAGGTGACAACATGATTTCAGCAGGTGCCCTTCTTTTGCTAAAACTACTGGGCAGATGGACCAGGTGCACGGGTAAATAATAGGAAATGATCTGAATTAATATACTCAGAACAATTCCCAACAAAAAACAACGGGCAGATGGGCAGGCAGGCCAGAGAAAGCGGGAGTTGGGATAAATATCTTTATTGTTAAACAAACTTTAAAATACAAAAGATTTGCTTAGTCAGGAGTTTATTCAACAGTTGGAATTGGTAAGCAAGGGACCTGACAGCCCATGCTTCCATTTTATGCAAAAGGGGGGGGGTGATAGGAAAGAAGGGGTTATGGAAGGGGCTATTGGAGTGCAATCTAAAGGGGAGCCTATTAAAGAGTACTAGCCTATCTTATCTTGGTTTGAGACCCATAAAATAGGGACCGCGGGGCTGGATGTAAGACTCAGCCCCTTAATTGACTAGGAGCCTTCTGAGGACTCAGGGTGCACATTTCCCCTAATGCCTTCCTCTGACGTCTCCACTGGAGAGCTCCAGAGCCCAATTGTTTTGGGCCGGGGGACTCCCGGACCAGAGGAATTAGCTACCTGGGACACCACTGGTCGCAGGTTTTGGTACCCAATTTCCCTGGGCTGCAGGTTTGAACTTTCTGGCTTCATGTGGCCCGCATTTTTTTGTTTGTTTGCTAATTGTTTCAGGACTGGGCAACACCAGGACAACAAGCAATCCAACCAAATTAATGTCTCCTCCGCAGTTAGAGGGGACTCCAAAGGGGAAATGAGAACTTCAGCTGGGAAGGCCAACACAAAGCGTTCATCTACTGTGTGGGCCAAGTCCTCCAGGTTTTGGAGGGGTTTTGCCTGCACACAGGCCACCTTTTTTGATGGTCTTGGAAATACATCCCAATCCAGGGCCAAAGGTGGGCCATGGAAGTTTACACTTGCTGGCTTAGATGGACCCATTTCTCATGAGGGATGCAGCTGGTGCGGAGTTTAGCGGCTGTGTGATCTAGCCAGTTGATGACGTTTTTTTTGTTTTTACCAAAGAACTTGTCAATACCAATGTATTTGGTGCTGGTAACTTCATCTGTGATAGGTGGTTGTGCGTTTGTTTGTGGTTGAAGAGAGCAACTGTATTGAATTATCTTGCGCATGCTTTGGGCATGACAGACCTTCAAATATGGTGCATCCACTAGGTATATCTTCATTAATGTTGTGGGCGCAGAAGTACGTTTTCCAGGTATCTTGAGATGTGGCCTGGTTGAGTAAGTGGGCGAAGCTGGGCGGGTTATGTTCAGTCATTTTCTCTTTCATCGGCGTGGTCAAAAACCGTAGTGCTACCAGTGATAAGTAGCGCCTTTTGGGGAAGCTTCAAATATAAAAGTAGGAAGAGAAGAAGTATATTTTATTAGATAATACTTTAGACTTATATAGATTTAGCTGTGGTGGGGATATTAGTTGGACCAAACCCAGGGGCTGGTCATGTGCTGGATGGGTTTGAGTTGCTGGATACCTGGACAGTCATGTGATATTGGTTTGTTGCCATTTCCGGTATGTCAAATGGTATATTGGAAAGCCACCAAATAGGGCAATGACTGGATGTTAGGTGTGATGGAAATAGCCAGAATACTTGTTCTCCCAGACCCTTGACAATTGTTTAATTATCATTTTATATTAAGAAGCTTCTAATCCCACAATCACATTCAGCGGGACCATCAATGAAGGTTTGTAATGTATTTATTTTATATTATTTTTTTATTATAGTATCTGAGGCTATCCCAAACACTTGATACTGGATTACACAAATATTTATATCACTCTTAATAAATAAACAAAAATAAATCAAAGAAAAATTAAATGGTTAATGTACAACTTAGAGGTACATTTTATTAATGTATATTATTTTGCTTTTATGAAAACCTTCTCTGGGATTTATTTTGCAAAACCTTTTCTAAAATAAAAATTATTATAAGTAAAAATAATCTAAAGTGTAAATATATATTAGAAAAGAGAGTTTTAAGGGCGCCTGTAATGGATTATTTGGTATGTACCTTCCTGGAAATGGAGATGGCGCACAACTCCACTGCCACACTGTAGACAGTGGATACATCTTGGCTAAAATATTCACGGCGGCTGGTAAAAGGGAATATTGTTAGGTGAGAATGCAGGAGCAGCTTCTCTGGGCAGGCTGCAAATCCATAGATTCCTGCCAGGACCAGGGCATCTTGGATTACATGGTCAACTGAGTTGTACCTGGGGGACCTTCTTGTTGTCCAGGGAGCCTGGCCTTGTCAATCCTGAGAAGGACCCTGTCCAGGTCCTCTACAAACACACTCATCCCAAAGTAGAAAAGGAACCCCAGGTAAACAACCATATGTGCCAGGGAGCCAGCCTGTGGGAGGTTCCTGGGAACTTGCAGGCGGACGGCCTGCAGGTCCTGCAGGAAGGGCCCACCACAAGATTGGTGCTAACTTTACAATATAAGATATCAATTTTCCCAGAAGGGCCCAGGGTTCACTTGCGGGTACCATTGAATCAATTGGGCCGGTGAGAGTGATATAAATCATTCCAAATACATGGGTTGAGGTGAACTTACTGGCTGTAACAGATTCCTGCGGGCAGCTGGGCTGCGGGGTGAGAGGTGGTGTCATCAGAACAAAATAGCGGGCAAGTAGTTGTACTTGCTGCAGAATAGAAGAGGAGGTATGGTGACTTTAGTCCCTTCTCTGTAAACAGTCTCTGTATCTCTAGTTCTAGCCTCTGGGTTGCAGATTAAGATTTCCTCTAGAGTGAACTCTGAATATTCTGGGTTTGGGGGATATTTTGTGAAATGTACCGGGCCAAAGGGAGCTCCTAGGGGACAATATAGTTTGGGCGGTTGGCCCGCAATTTCTTTGGGTGAATAGTTAGGAGGCACAGAACCGCAGGAGTTGGTCTTCAAATGAAATAGAACTAAAATCAAATATGGGACAACCTGGTTGAACCAAAGATTTACAGCACTTTATTGCAAGAATGGAGATGAGTAACTTAATGACAGTTCAGGGTATAAGTATACCCATCTGTCATAGAGAAACTTTTACAAATTCCTTTAGGCCAGGTGCTACCGTCTATCAGGTTTTTACAGCCCTTGGTAGTATCCATTGTGGGAGTTATTTCATTGACTGTTTCAGACTGAGAAAGCTCAAATTTCTCTTTCAGGTCGCAGGATTTGTCATCTTTGGGTAGCCTGCATTCCTGGGAAGTTTATTTGCTTCCCCTGCCGCGGTGGCCCAAGTTATTTCAGAATTCTTGGCTTGGCCTGTGCTCTCATTGGTTGGGTTAACAGGAACCTTTGATGTGAGAGGTCTCAATGTAAGTGGTTTCTGTTCATCAAGCCTAAGGAGATTCTCCAAAGTAAAATCCTCTTCTGCTTTGAGCCCAAAAATCTGCGGGTGGCCAGGTGGCTGGTCCTGCAGGCTGGCAGCCTGTGGGGTATTGGGGTTTGAATCCCGTAGTTGAGGTTTTCCTATGAGTATAGTCAATACAAGTTTGTCATTTGTGACAAGATGAAGCCTTTGCCCAGAAAAGGCTTCCATGAATTTTCATAGTTTATTATACATAGTACTAATCTTCTTCTCATACTTTGTCTTTGAAAAGGTCATCTCCATGGCTTCAGGAACCCCCGTCTTGTCAGTGCTCCAGGCCAGCCCAAAGTTGGCAAGGAGGATTTTGGTTTTATTGACAGCTGTTGTTTCTGCAACAGCCACTCTTCCAACTGTGCACCTGAAGTTCCCCAGCAGGTAATAGAGTTTGTGCTCCAAAGGAAAGCAGAAGCAAGCAGCCACATGGTCCTGTCTCATCTCCAGTATGTTTTTGAATGGGAGTGTCTCCAGGATGTCCCAAACAATCTCAATGGAGTTTACACAGTAAACTCTACTGAGGGATACCAGGTTCAGGCGGACCAGTTGGGAATCCTTATAGGCAGTAAATGCCCACTCAGATGCCCCCTTGGCATATGTCAGCCCGGCTAGCGTGTCCCTTGTCATTGGGAAGGATCTGTGAATTCTGTCTTCAAGCTCCCATAAAACAGGGGGGACAGAAACAGCTGCTTGGCCACATGATTGGCGTAGTTGGCGTAGAACATGGCAGGGACAAAGGGGACCAAGACTTGGCAAATTTTTATGTCTATGTTTTATAAAAATAGGTAAGTATTTTGAAATTTTACTATTTTTATTAGGTTACCTTCTTGTGTTTCTTCCTTGCCAGCAGCTTTAGTAGGCTTAGCCATTCTTGGGGCAAGCAATTGCACTGACAATTCTGTGTCCTTGGTTCTTTCTTGATTGGCTGGTTTGAGATGTGCATACATCTCAGGGTTGTCAACCCAGACAGACAGCGCAGAGAGGGCAAAGGACTTGAATTGAAGGCCTTCCACAATAGTCTTCTGGACATTTAAAAGGCGTTTAATTGTTATTTTGGGGGTGTCTGGCATCTTGGCCATAAGTGTTTTGGCAGAAACCTTCTCAATTTTGTCCCCAGTAAGGACGGCAGACTTCACCTTTGCTTTGGCCTTGCAGTCAATTTCTTTTATTTTTGCAATTACCAAGTTGAGGTCCTTTAGCAGCTTCTCTGATTCTCTCATATGATTTTTATAACCTTTCCATATGTTTTCATAGCTTTCACCCCAATAAAATCTGTATTATTCTCATAATATTGCCTCTTTGTTTATTCCTGTTTGTTTTCAAATTACTCCAATATCTCATTTTTTACCCATTGTGTATATGCTTTACACTCAACTCAATATGTGTTGTTTGCTTTATATTGACACTATCTCCTTAATTGCCATATTATTTTTAGCACTCAAACATAGCCCCTTGTGAAAATATTAACAACAATTTGATGATCAGCTAAATTTAAATTATAAAATTTATAGGTTAATTGTGTTTAGATAAAGTTGTTGCTGATCCAAATTCCAAACCTTAATGATAAACTTTAAGCCAATCATGAGCCATGTGAGAAAGTGATTGTTATGACATAAAGGATTATTCAATAATTCTTTGGTGCATGTGCGCTAATTAATATGATTGGCTGGTTAATTTGCCATTGTGCGCCATTGCCGCTGTGGCAAGTTGTTGGTGGACTAGTGCTAACCCAGCAGCTGATTGGGCACTAGTCCACTAACAACTCACCACAGCAGCAATGGCAAACAATGGCAAATCAACCAGCCAATCATATTAATTAGTGCACATGCACCAAAGAATTATTGAATAATCCTTTATGTCATAACAATCACTTTCTCACATGGCTCATGATTGGCTTAAAGTTTATCATTAAAGTTTTGAATTTGGATCCACAAAAACTTTATATAAAGACAATTAACCTATAATTTTCTAATTTAAATTTAGCTGATCACCAAACTGTTGTTAATATTTTCACAATGGGCTGTGAATAAGTGCTAATAATAATTGTAAACTGGATCTAGATACATGACATATTTAATATATGATTTTATAAGAATAAACTGAACATACAGAATAAAAGTAACTATAAACAAAGAGAAAATGAATAATTGAAATTCAGAATAAAGATAATAAAAGTAGAAAATGTTTGGTGGCATGGAGTTTATTGGGGGCAGGGAAGAGAGACTCCTAGTAGGCATAATAGTGCAGGAGGGCATAGAGCTGGTGCTTGCCTGGGGGGGTCTGTGATTGGGTGGGTGGGACTGGAAGATGGGGGGTAGTAGTGGTGGGGGTAGGAGGATTTTCTGTGATGGCCGCCATATACCGCTTGTCATATTCCTCATCTGTCATTGCCTTGATTGGCTGGTAGGTGGCTGTGGCACGGGGTGGGAGGCGCTTATTCTTATGTGATTGGTTGCTCATATTCACATGGAAGACAATTTGGGCTTCAAGTCTGCCACCATCTGACAACCAAAGAGAGACTTGTGGTCAAGGACCCCAAAATAAAGATCATTAAAAGCCTGAGGGTGGTGCTCCCGTACTGTGTCTCTAATTTTGAAGAACCCGACATCACCCAGATGGATGTCTGCATGGCTGGCGGGGTAGACTGAGGTCTGGTGCCCACATTCCTGGATGGCCTCAAGGGCGGTGGAGCTACCCTCCATCTGGTGGCTCAAGAAACCCTGGTGAAGGGAATTAAAGCTATCCCAGGAGTCAAGTAGTCCACCAATGATGTGGCTGTACTTGTAGCCATTAGTGAAATCTGGATTTGCCTGATAATAGACAAAACTCTTGGCTGAAAAAGCCAGAAACACACCAATGAATGTCCCCTTCTTGGCCTTCTTCCTTCTGTTAAAACAGCAGGCTCAACCTGCCAGCAAGGTTCCGAGTAAGCGGGTTTGTGACCCGCAATCTAATTACCCGACCACTCAAAGCCATACTAAGAATTCAACTCAAATTGCCAAATCCAACAACATGAACAAATGCTGATCCCCTACAGTGGATACCTTGTTTTGGCGCTTGACTCATTACCAGGATCAAGCCACCCCCTTCACCATCTGACTGTGTGATCAACACTATCAAGTTCCTGTTACCCATGATTCACACCAGCTATATAATCTTTATCTCCCAATAAAGAATATTATCTAGTTTCAAAAAAAATTCCCCTTGTAACTCTGCTAGAGCAGCACAGTTACAACATTGGTAGCACATGTAGGTTCCCCATCCTACCTCATCTTGTAAAATTCCGCATGTTGCCCATACTTGCCACGGCCAACAAATCCTTGACAGAATCATGTCTGGTCTTCTGCTGGACTGGACCCTGTACACCCCTGGTACCAAGATACCTGATGGCTTTGTCCTGTACCAGAACACAGTGATTCCACTACCTGCCTTCAACACCATGTCTGCACAAGGCTTCTTCCAGAAGGCCACCACCATTCCGCAACAAACCATTGAAAACACCATGTCTGCCTACATAGCCCAAAGATTACAAAGTGCTGCCTTGGAACCTTTTGCCGGGGACAACAACAACGCTGCTGCATGGATCCAGTCCGCCCAGAGCAAGCTGGCCCAGATGGGATGCCCACAGCAATTTTGGATTGCGGAAATCTCCATCCAACTGACCCACAACACTGGCACCTGGTGCAACAAGTGGCACAAAGAACACACTGAGAAGAACTGGGATACCTTTAAATAAGACTTCTTGACAAGGTTTGTGCTTAAGGACATGGCGCTCATGATCATACACCAAGTAAAGAAATTAACCCAGACAGGCACTGTGAAGGAACTCACCCGCGCCTACAAGGAACTCCAACTTTGCGCACCCTCAGACATGGCCTTTGACACCCCAGCCACACATCTCATGTACTATGACGCCCTTAAATTGCATGTAATGAGACATGTGAACCTTGACCAGGTGACCAACCTGCAAATCCTGTACTGCAAGGCGTAGAAAGCTGCCGTAATTTCAGGCTTACACAAGGCCTATGAGGCAGGAACCCCTGTAGGGGTAGAGCCTAACCCTGTTGTCCTAGGACTGGTTGACTATTAAAGGAGGACTTATAATAGATATATGAATAAAGCTTATTTATTAAGAAAAGGAATGAGGGGATTATATAGTTACTCATTCCATCTTCAGGATGAACAAAGGGCAACATGAACAGTCATGTGAACATTCAGGAAAGGTTCTATTGATCCTAGTATATCATGTGAGGGATCTACAGAGATCAGGTGATACTGGATAAGTCTCAGAATAAGGTTCGAGTCCCTAGTTTCAGAGATATGAGCTCAACAAGGCAGGCACTGGTTTGGAGCTTGATAAGAGGAACAATGTATTATTATCCAGTAATAGAATCACAAACACTGCTGTATCTCTGGAAGTACTGAAGATTGGATCAAAGTAGAATAAGTCTTTCTAGGGTAGTTTTGCATGGAGAGTGTGATGGTGCAATAATATTGATAGGCTGAATATTAGCTAAGCCCGAATTGATAACATCAATGATATTGCATATATGGATCAAATTAGTACTAAGCATATCATAGTGAGATATCTTAATACCAAAATTCACAACAAAAGCAGAACAAACATCCAACACCCTTCATAAGGCACAAACTGGTAAACAAGAGAGGCCCAAGGATTCTCACACGGGCAGGCGCTCCACTCAACCACCCCCTGGAAGCAATGGGAATAACACCAACCATAAACCCACAAGCTCAAACAGACATGGGAATGGAAACAATGGACAGTCAAATTGTACCCATTTCTGTATCACTGCTACGCAAGGCAATCAAGACAAGGGAAAAGCACAGGGAGAGCATTAAGCAAGCCAAGCTCTCCCCACACAACTCCTGACTTGCTAATGATGAGTACCAACCTGAGGACGTGGACCAGTGCCCAACAATCTAAGTACCCTTGGAGGACCCAGTACTGTACACCATTGCCAGACATCCCAATAAACTGATGTCCTATCCTTTCTGTTTTTGAAGTTATAAAGGCTTGGCACTCCTGGAATTGGGCGCAGATCAAGCCCTAGTCAACAGCAGCTTTGTGGACAAGTTCAAGCTAGCCACTAATCCTTTGCAGATTAAAATGTGATTTTAGCTGATGAACATCACATTGCTGTGACAAGGGGATCCACCCCCTTCTCTGTCATGCTCAAGAATCTACACTCCACCATCCAAGGTCCCATCATTGACTTTCCAAAGTTTGAAATTGTACTGGGTTTGGATGTGTTACAAAAGAACAATCCTCATGTAGACTGGGCAACCTCAGTGTTGACTATCAAGCGTGAAGGAGCCAACCACCAGATCTATCCTGACTTAGTAGATCAGCTCCTATGCAATCACGTCTTTGTGCACATTATAAAGACCCTGGAAAAGAAGGAAAACCTGAAGGCAATTGACTGGGACTCCTTCCAGTATGAGATCATACATTTCAAAGATCACCAGGATACCTTCACACCTCAGGATTGTAAAATTGTGGCCTGCCATCCAGAAATCTTCAAGGAAGCTCTACCTAGGTTGCCCCCAGAGAAACACATCCAACATTCCATCCAGCTCAAAGGAGCTGTACACAAAGCATTTCCTATCTACAGACTGTCCCCAAACAAAGACAACACTTACGCTTCTACCTCAAGGCAGCGTTGGAGAAAGGACTTATCTGCCCCTCACAGTCTCCTTTTGGGGCCGCCATATTCTTTGTGGCCAAGAAGGATGGTACCTTGAGTCTGGTCACAGACTACCAAGCCCCAAACAAAGTTACCATCAAAAATTGTTACCCACTACCACTGATTGACAATCTCTTTGACACCTTGGGTGGATTCACTGTCTTCTCCAAGATTGACCTAACCACAGGTTACAATCAGATCCATATCAAGGAGGAAAACATTCCAAAAACAGCCTTCTGCACTAAATATAGCTCATACAAGTGAGTGGTACTCAACTTTGGCATAACAAACGCCCCCTTCACCTTTGTGATCTTCATGAACAAGGTGTAAGCCCTGCACATAGGAAAGCATGCCTTAGTCTACCTAGACAACATCATCATCTACAGCCCCTCAGTGGAACAGCACCACAAAGACCTGGAGGAAGTCTTTGCAACCTTGGCACGGCACAAACTGTTGGTCAAGCCCTCCAAGTGCCAGTTCTTCCGAGAGCAACTACCCTTCTTGGGACACATAGTCTCAAAAGACGGCATCAAACCCATCAGTCAAAAGATAAAGGCCATCTGCAAGATGCCACCACCCAAGGATAAGTTGGAACTTCACACCTTCTTGGTAATGATGGCCTATGTACGCTGCTTTATACCTGACTGTGGCGTCTTGACTTCCCCCTTATTTGCCATAAATGGCATCATATCCAAGTTTGTGTGGACCCCCCAACATGACCTCTGATTTAGACGTCTCAAAGAGAAGCTCACGACAGCTCCCATCCTGCAATACCTCAAACGTGACAGGGAATACCAAATGGAAACCAACGCCTCAGAGGCATCCATTAGGGGAGTACTACAAATCAAAAATAATGATGGTGACTTCCTGCCTATAGCCTATGAATAAAAAAGTTGTCAGAAGGAAAGTATCAATACCCCATCCACAACAAAGAGCTGCTGGTCATCATGCACTGCCTAGTCAATTGGTGTAGGTATCTAGAACAACAGGAAGAATTCACAGCATTGTCCAACCACAAGTTACTCATATACTTCAAAACTCAAGCAAATCTGTCTTGCCATCAAGCCTGCTGAATGGAACTCTTGGAGATATTCAATATGCTCATACAGTACAAACCTGGTCCAGAACTTGCCATGGCAGACACCCTCTTGCGCCTGTATGTCAGAGCCACAAGGGGAGAAAATGGGCTCAACCCAGATTGGCCCCTCTTGGTACTACAGACAAAAGACAAGGGCTTCCCCTCTGGCACAACCAACATAACAAAGGAAACAGTTATCAAAAACAAACACCTATTTGCTAATGTGTATGGGACCTTGCACAGGAAAATGTCTGACGGAACAACCATCCCTTACATCCCCTCACACCAATGAGTGGACACCATCCTACAATATCATAGAGACCTAGGACACACCAAGCGCCGCAACCTATAAAAGTTCCTTAAACACAAGGCCTGGTGGCCAACCCTGTATTGTGACGTTCAAGAAGTCCTAGACCAATTTGAAGTATGCAAGAAATTTGCTAAAAGCAAAACCCCTCAAAAATCAGTACTACCCATCCGCACACAACAACCCTTCAAGGTGTGGGCCCTCAACATTGCTGGCCCCATGCTGGAGAAACACAATTATAGAAAATACATCATTACCAATATAGACTTTGCTATACAATGACCAGTAACTCAAGCAGTAAAGGCGCATACTGGCAATGACGTGCGGTGGCTCATAGGAAGGGAAATAATCAGCAAGTTTGGAAAGCCAGAGCTCCTGATAACTGACAGAGGGAAAGAACTGACCTCTGAAAACACCAATGTATACCTCACTAAAAATGAGGTCAAACATACTGTGACAACACCATACCACCCGCAGACCAATGGACATGTAGAGCAGCTAAATGGCAGCCTTGTGCAAGCCTTGGCCAAGCTCACTGCCGGGAGACCTGAAGACTGGTATAAGCAGCTCTTGACTGCGCTACTTGTGTGCCAGACCTGGGTGAAATTCTCTACCAGAAAAAGCACTTTTGAGTTGGTATACAGCACACAGCCAAATATCATTCAAGCATTGACAGGACCCAAACTGGAAATTCCAAGTAAAGTCCCCTTTGTTCAGACCCTCAAGTTATTGAGGCCTACAGTAAGCAAAAAGAAAAGGAAAACAAATGTCTGCAAAATGTTTTGTCCCCATCCAAGATAGACATGAAGTTGGGGACAAAGTTTGGGTCATGAGTGTTGATAAAAGCAAACTATAACCCAAGAAAGTAGGCCCATAATCATCCTAAAAGTAAATGAAAATAACACTTACCTTGTGCAAGGACTCAGGAAGCACAAACAAGACAAAATCCTTCACCACAATTGCCTGAGACCCTGAAAAGCAAAACAAAAACAATGCAAAACCGCCCTGCCTGCCACAGAACAACAACTAGTCCAGTAGGCAACTGTGGTAAGTTTGACTCCCTGGTAATTGACTCCCTTAAACTTGACTCCCTGGTAGTCAACACTATAGTAAAGTGAGAATTCAGCTTTTGCCCTGATTGACAACTGGAATTTTTCAGGGATCCAACCATTAGGGGGTTCCTGCGGGCTCACAGGCGGACGGCCCACGGGCCCAGCAGGAAGGGCCCACCACAAGATTGGGGCTAACTTTACAATATAGGATATGGATTTTCTCAGTATAGCCCAAGGTCTGTTTGCGGGCACCATATAATCAACCAGGCCGGTAAGAGTGATGTAAATGACTCCAAATATCTGGGTGAAAGTGGATTCATCTGTGGCAACAGATTCCTGCGGGCGGTTGGGCTGCGGGGTGAGGGGTGGAGTCATAGGGACCAAATAAGCGGGCAGGTAGTTGTACTTGTTGCGGAATAGAAGGGGAGGGATGGTGACTTTGTTTCCTTCCCTGTAAACAGCCTTGGTCTCTCTAGTTTGGGCCTCAGGGTTGTAGATTAGGATTTCCTCTAGGGTGAACTCCAAATACGCTGGGTTTGGGGGGTACTCGGTGAAATGTACTGGGCCGTAGGGAACTTCTGGTGGGCAGAAAAGATCAGGCAGCTGGTCTTTGGTTTCTTGGAGTGGCTGGGTAAGAGGGGCGGAACTGCAGGAAGTAGACTGTAGATGAAATAGAACTAATATCAAATATCAAATAACCTGGTTGAACCAAAGGTTCATGTCACTTTATTGTAAGAATGGCAATGGGCATCTTCCTGGCGGCCCAGGGTATAAATATGCCCATCTGTCATGGTAAAACTTTCATAGATTTTCTTGGCCCGGGGTTTCCCATCTACTAGGTTTTCACAGTCCTTGGTGGCATCAAATGTGGGGGTTATTCCATTGGCTGGCTTGAACTGAGAGCACTCAACTTCCCTAGTATGGTCACAGGACAGGTCGTCTCTGGGTGGCCCACTTTTTATGTAAAGTTCATTTGTTTCTTTTTCCGTGGTGGCCCAGATTATTCCAGGGTCTGTGGCTAACCCGTTCTGTTGATTGGTTGGGTTAACAGGAACCTCTAGCGCAGGGGCATTGTTGTAGGCAAACTTGGTTCATCCAAACTCAGGAGATTCCCTGAAGTCAAATCCTGTTCTGGTTCAAACCCAAAAAACTGTGGGCTGGCAGCCCGCGGGGTGTCGGGGTTTGACTCCTGTAGTTTAGGCTTTTCAATTAGCATAGTTGATAAGAGTTTGTCACTTGTGATAGAAATTGAAACTTTTTTAATTAACAGATCTTGATGTACTGAAAACTTTTAATATAAAAAATAAGCCTTACATCTATGGTATACTAAAGTGATCCTATAGAACTAAAAATGCAATAGAAACAGTACCCTAACTAATAAAAATAAGGAGAAATAAGTAATTATTTCTCATTTTACTATGTAATTTACACTCTTCATTATGGAAATATTTTTTATTACCATAAAAATTAAAATTCCAATTAATCAAAATAAACACAAACACAACAAAAAAAGTTATGCAAAATATGAAGAAATATTAAAACTTATTTGATATGATTTATATAAGTACAACTGTGAATATCACATGTTTTATTAGGAAATTAACAAAAATTAAGATATTTCACTTACTTTCAACTATAAATATTCATCTCAAACTTACCATGAATACATTAAACAATCACTGCTATTTAATTAAATTAAAAAATAGAAAAATTAAAACTAAAAACTAAATAATCAAAGCTAATAAGTAAAAATTAAAGTTAAAAGTAAAAAGTAAAAATCATATAACTGAGAAAGCAAGCAAGTTTATTCCTCATCATTCTTTCCCTGTTTCATTTTAACCCCTTCCAGGAGAGCAGCGGCAATAAGCTCAAGCTTCTGCTTAAGCTCAGAGGCCTTATAATTGCGCTTGGCCGCACCCTGGATGGCCTTGGTGAAGAGGGTACAGCGGATGGTTGGCTTGGTGGGAGGGCGCCGTTGGAGAGATTTCAGAGCTTGGAGATTGTTTTCTATTCCTCATGATGCAGGAGAGAGAAGAACTTATTAAACTTTGGATGAAGCCCAAAGTTGGCTTTAAGATGCTTGTGATAAGCCTCTAATGCTGAAGTGGTCTTCAGCTCTCTGTTGACAGCCGCCCTGTACACGTTCCAGCTGGCCTTGGCGCAGGCCTTGCCTTGCCTCTGTGTGACAACCTTCCCAATCCACTGGGGCTCAAAGTACTTGAGGAAAGGCTTGAACTCTGAGTGCTTTACTATGTAGGGATCCTTTGAGAGTACCTCAAACCACTGCGCAGTGTGTTCTGGCTTTAAATAGCCAAGGCACTGAATTGTGCCAGCACAAATCTTCAGGAGTCCAAAGTATCCCTCCGGCTTAACCTACTAAGCTCAGCGTGGGCCTGCACATTACAAGAAACTGCTTGGTGGAAGTGGCACCCATGCACCTCCCTGTTGAACAGCTGCTAGAATGCATTGAACTGAGCAGGCTCAAAGTCCATGATGCATACGTGAGGCCCAAGAGCTCTTAGCCTCGCCTTTTACTCTAAGTCCAGGGTGACCTATCCTTGTCAGAGGCAGGTGGATTGGAGTGGGTGTGAGGGGGAGTCTTCTTGGATTTTTCATTGTTGTTGTCAGGAAGGAGGGAAAGTGCTTGGCAGAGGATGGTAAAAGCATGGTGAAAATGGCCTCAGTAGCCCCAGGAAGAAGAAAGAATGCAAGTGGAATCACCCAGATGTCAATATGGGCATGGACTATCCAGGGCTGCTTGAACATCCGGGGCAAGTGGTGAAGGTACCATCAACTAGCCAGGTTGAAGACCTTTTCAACTCCATCAGGTTCTGCTGAGTTGAGTAGCAGATTATGCGGTCTTTGGCGGCAGGCCCGTTGTCATGGAGGAAAAAGCGCTCCTCACTCGGAAGCTGCTTGAGCTTGTGGGTGAGTGTAAGCTCTGAGAGGACGTCCAAAGCCTTGAGGGGGATTGGCGGCAATACAATTATTGCTTATGAAATTAACCAACTGCTCTTGAGTTGGAACCAACTTGATATTGTTGGGTTTGAGATGTTGCAAAGCCTTTATGGCCAGATCAGAAGCCTGGAGGTGAGAGGATGTTGGGATTACTTGAACAAGGTACCATTTTAACATCCAGGTGATTAAATGATTGGGGGGCTCACATGTGTGCTCCCCCTTCTCCACCGTTACTTGCTCCCAGCCCTCGGTGTTTAGCCGGGCCCCACAAGTCTATCCTCACAGACAAAGTGCTTGCTCTTGGTTTGGCGCTTTTGATTGTTGCAATTAAAAATGTAATTGTCAGCAACATAGCCAGGGCTGCCCTTTACGGACATGATTGGGAACTAACGGGGGAAGAGCTTGGGGACTTTAAACTCTCTGTCCACATTATAGATATTGTGGATGGCCAGTGGATCCCAAGCCACATGACCAGAAGCTTTGAACTTCTTGGAGTACTCCTCTGGCCCATCTTGGGGATCAGATTAGGGAGGGGTGGAAGAGCCATCAGGAGGGAGAGGGGAAGGGTTCTTTGAGGCCTGCTTGGATGCCTCTTTTTTCTTACCAGAAGAAGAGGTGGGCTCCTTGGCAGCCTTTACTTTCTTGGTATGCTTCTCCTTGGTGGACTCAGAGTTGGCCTCTGAGTGATAAAAGGAGTGTGTCAGGAAGCCAGTCATAGGTAGAGGCATTGGGCGGCTTGGGGTGTGGTGCGGCCAAGCCGGCAGGTAGGGCCCACCATAGAATGGGTGCTAACTTGATAATATAAGATACAGATTGCCCGAGTAAGGACCAGGGTCCGGAGTTGGGGACCACAGAATCCACCAAACCTGTCAAAGTAATTTAGAGTGCTCCAAACAGTTGGGTAGAGGTGGTCTTGGCTGTGGCAGTAGGTTCCAGTGGGCAGTCTGGCTGTGGGGTTAAGGGAGGAGTCATAGGAACAAAGTAGGCAGGCAGATAATTGTACTTGTCTTTGAACAATCTTGGCGGCATTTTGTACCACTTTCCTTTGCGTCCTATGTATTTGGTTTCTCTAGTCCTGGCCAAGGGGTTGGCAATGAGGATGGTCTCCAAGTCGTACTCTGAATAGGCCAGGTTGGGGGGTATTCCATAAAGTGCACAGGTCCAAAGGGGGCTCCCGGGGGACAGTATAATGCCCGGGGCAATTTGGCAGATTGGTCTTGGGAGAGGGCGTTGGTCTGGTGGTCTACTTGACTGGAATTAAGATGGAAGATCACTAAGACTAGATAGGGTAAGATTTGTTTGAACCAAAGGTTCATAAAACTTTATTATCAAAAATGACAATATGGTCATCACCATACTGCCAGCGTTTTTATACCATGTGATTTTGCTTTTTGCAGGATTCAGATCCAGGGGCAGTTTGCAGGTGTGGCATGGATTCTGGCTTGGGGTCTGGAGGGCATCAGGTCCTGGTTGGGCATACTCTAGTGAACAGAGATGCTTAATTTTGCCGCTTTGGTTCACCAAGTCACCTGAGCGGCCTAATTGCATTCCTCTTTCTAGACTAGGGACCAGTAGCAGTTGGCGCTTATTGGCAGGACTAATGGTGGGTCTTGTCCAAGCCATGGCTTCTGCGTAGGTCTGGGCCCTCTGTGGCACCAGTTTGGCAGGTCTTGGCTGGGCTGGCTCTGGTGAGCCAAAGTGGCAGTGCTTTATTTTGCCGCTGTTGTTCACTATGTCACCTGAGCTGGTCAATTGCAATACTTTTTCTGGACTGGGGGCAATCTGGCAACCCTTTGGGGAATCCTCAGTATTAGGCCGGCGGGCCGCGGGGCAACTTAACAATTTGAGTCTGTGGCTTAACGGATTGGCGGGTCCTGGACTGTCCTGGGGGGGCAATCCGCCTTCAGAGGGCTGGGGTTTGACTCTTGGGTTTTCAATACAAGTATTGAAATGTCATTCATGACAGAGTGGTTGGTAAGATCACCATCAGATTTATTGGGGGAGGAATTTTTGGGGGAAGGTGAAGGGGATGTGGAAGATGAGGGTGGAGGGGGGAGGAGTAGGAGGAGATGGAGTCAGAGGAGATGGAGTGGGAGGAGATGGGGTTGGAGACTTTGCCTTTGCAGGCTTCTTGGCACGCTTGGGAGTGGAGGCAGTTTCTTTAGAGCCCTTAGAGGCTTGGGCTGTTGGCTGTTCTTGTTTGATTTTGTCTAAAGAAAATTTTAGCATTGTAAATAATAGAAGTATGAAAGATATGAAACACAGAGGTAAGCAAAGTAAATTTAAATGAAAAGTATGCAAATAAAGCTTTATTTATCAAGAAAAAACATAAAAAAGTAAATAGAAGCAAAATAAAAACTCAAAGTATAGATATAAAGGTTAGAGCATAGAAAATAAGTGAATTTATGATGAAGCATCAAAGATGTTAGGTTCAGCATAACATCTTAGTGTTAAATCAATGTAAAAGTTTAATTGAAAATCAAAAATATATGAAAATTATATGGAGAGCAGCAGAAAAAGTAGTAGATTATAATAGCAAAAAAATTATTATGTGAATTTTTTTTTATTGAGAGTTGAAAATTCAAAACATAGTAAAGTGTCGAGTTTGGCACTGTCAATCAGCCAGAAAAAGCTGAATTCTCACTGTCAAGTATGCCAGAGCCAAGAAGAAACATCAAATTTACTATGTTTTTTACATATAAAACTTGCTTAAATTTAAAACGGGTTCAAAAGTTAACCCAAAAGCAAGGCAGTATCATATGCTCAAAAATTAAAAAAATGCAACATAAGTTAAAAAAGTAAATGAGTGGAGATGTGTTTATTAGTGATTAGGGTATGCTGTGAGGAGCTGGGAAAGAATTATTTATCATAGTGTTGGTTAAAACGCTAAGAATCTCTCTGTACTAATCCCCAAGTTAAAGTGTCAAGTGGGTGAGTGTTGAGTGGCGCTCATAGTGCGTCACATATTAATTTAGCCTTAATTCCGAGCCTTTGATTAGTTAAATCTGAAACCAATCAGGTGTCAAGTGGATAGAGTCAAACAAAGAAGGTGTCAAGTTTCAGCTTTTTATAAATTACATATGAAATCTCTTAATAAATTGGGCTTAATTTATGTGGCACCACTTAATCCAAAAACCTGGGAATGACATAATGTAAAACAAGTGGGGTATTTGATTAATGTCTATATCACCAAATCCAGTATAGTGGTGCTTAGGAGCTATATCAACTACTATGGACACTAATAAAAATATAATAGTAAATAATAAATTTTATATAAGCTCATATGTATTTTAACAATAAAATTAAAATTTGGCTTAAAAAATGTCAAACTGATCACTTTTGGTTTAGTGTCACAAGTGACAAACTCCTGTCAACTATGATAATCAAAAGGCCTCAACTATGGGAGTCAAACCCTGGCATCTTGCGGGCCGCCAGCCTGCAGGGTCGGCCGCCCACAGTTTTTGGGGTTCAAATCAGGATTGGATTTGACTTTGGAGAATCTCCTGAAGTTTGATGAGCCAAGTTTGCCTACAATGATGCCTCCTGCGCTAGGGGTTCCTGTTAACCCAACCAATCAACGGGCTGGGTTAGCCACAGACCCCAGAATAACCCAGGCCACATCAGAAGAAAAAAAAGATACCTTCCATAAGAAGCGGGCCACCCAGAGATGACCTGTCCTGTGAACTGGTTAAAGAATTAGAGTGCTCTAGTCGCAAGTCAGCCAATGAAATAACCCCCGCAATTGTTGCCACCAAGGACTGTGAGGACCTAGTAGATGGGGAAACCCGGACCATGAAAATCTTTGAAAGTTTTGCCATGACAGATGGGCATACTTATACCCTGGGCCGCCAGGAAGTTGCCCATTGCCATCCTTGCAATAAAGTGACATAAACCTTTGGTTCAACCAGATCATACCATACTTGTTATTAGTTTTATTTCATCTTCAGTCTACTTCTCGCGGCCCCGTTCCCCGTGCCCACATACCCCAAGAAACCGCGGACCAGCCACCTGAACTTTACTGTCCACCAGGAGCTCCCTTTGGCCCAGTACATTTTACCGAGTACCCACCCAACCCGGCATATTCAGAGTTTACTCTGGAGGAGATCCTTATCCACGACCCTGAAGCTAGAACTAGAGAGACTGAAACCGTATACAGAGAAGGCATCAAAATTACCATACCTCCTCTGCTATTCCAAGACAAGTCTAATTTCCTGCCCACATATTTAGTTCCAATGACGCCGCCCCACACCCCGCGGCCCAACCGCCTGCAAGATTCTGTTGCCACTGATGAATCCACCTCCACCCAAATATTTGGGGTGATGTATATCACCCTCACTGGGTTGATTGATTCCATGGTGCCTACAAGCGGACCTTGGGCAACACTTGGAAAATTGTTATCTTATATTGTAAAGTTAGCCCCAATCCTGTGGTGGGCTCTCTCTGCTGGGCCCATGGGCCGTCCGCCCGCGAGTCCTCAGGAACCCCCCACAGGTTGGATCCCTGACATTTAGAGTGACAAACACAGGTTTTTTATTTTTATTAGTAAATTTACTTATAAATTGCCCCTTAAATTGGTATTTTAGCTAACCAAATTATTAAATGGAGTTGAGTTCAAGTAACTTTAACCTTGGTTTTTGGTTTCAAACCCCTAAATTACTAGTAAAAATTAGCTTAAAATTGGTTAAGCCAAAAATACTAATAGATTCACATATACAGCACTTGACTCCCTGGTACTCAACAAAGTGTTGAGTACCAGGGAGTTGATCACCAGGGAGTCAAACTTACCACAGTTGCCGTCCAGTATGGCGCCTGGGCTCCTGACAACCTCCCTGACAACCTACCCCCAGAGGGGGCCAACCTTCAGTTGTGGGGGGTGTTGAAACAGCAGGCTCAACCCGCCAGCAAGGTTCCAAGTAAGCAGGTTTGTGACCCGCAATCTGATTACCCGGCCACTCAAAGCCATACTAAGAATTCAACTCAAATTGCCAAATCCAACAACATGAACAAATGCTGATCCCCTATGGTGGATACCTTGTTTTGGAGCTTGACTCATTACCAGGATCAAGCCATCCCCTTCACCATCCAACCATGTGATCAACACTATCATGTTCCTGTTACCCATGATTCACACCAGCTATATAATCATTATCTCCCAATAAAGAATATTATCTAGTTTCTAAACATTTTCCCCCTTGTAACTCTGCTAGAGCAGCACAGTTACGGCACTTCCTTTTTGGGTGGTGGCTCTTCCTTGCTTACCAAATCATCAAAAGCTATTGATAGTTTATAATAAAATAACAAACCTGACATCATATGACAAACTTGTTAGCCATTTGACCAGGGTTGATTCAATGATCTGATCATACAAGGAATCCTCAGCACCATCCCATTGTTTGCCAGCAACATTGGTCAGCACACAGACTGACACCACCTCCCCATACATCAAGAGCTGCACCATGTACTCAGGCACCCAAATGCCAAGGTGTGCAAGTTGCTTCTAGACCTGGGTCAGGGTAAGCTTGGGGTCCTGCTGCAAGAGATCAAGCATGATTGGGTAGGCCTTGCTGATTTAGGACTCAGGGCCTTCTTGGGCTTCTTGGCTGTCCCAATCAGATTCACCCTTTTCATCAGGTTGTTGAATTCCCACATGATGGTAGCTCAGGTTAATTGCAATTAGCTAGCAATCTGTTCCCAGGACAGACCCTGCAAGTTCAGCGCCACAATTTCCTGAAGAATTTGGGCAGTAATTATTCTGTGTTTGGGGTCCTGGGCCAGGGGAGCTGAAGCCTGATTGGCTGTAGGGGGGAAGGTTGGGTAGTGGCAGCAATTTGTTTGTAATGGAGGTTGCCATCCTGATTGGTTGGTTGGCAGGCAGCTTGTGCGGGGGTGAGTAAGGGGGCAGGGGCATAGCTAGACACAAATTGTCTCTCAAACAATTTAAAGCCATATGAGTTGGGGGTCAAGTAAAGGTCAGCTTCCTTGTTACTCACATCAAAGACCTGGGTGTAAACAGGTGCCTCCACAGATGTTTCCTTGGCTGATGCTGTCTTGTTTGCTGGCGCTGTCAAAAAGGTTGTTGTTGTTGAAAACCATTGTAAAAAACCTAGGATAAAATCACTAAAAATAGAAGTTTAAAATTATATGATTTATTTTATTGTAATCACCATTCCATATTTGGAAGGTTCTCAAAACCTTTTCATAAAAATCTGGAGCCATGAAAATGAATAAAATGCCTCTTTTCCTAAATTGGATAGCTGTTGATTTACTGTTAAACTGTTGTATTTCTATTTTAGGCTGCCCAAACTACACATCTTGTGTGACTTCATTTTGCTTTGTGCTTGTGGAATCTCACTTCCCGATTGCTCAAATTTTGTTTCATATTAGTCCTTCTGTTGATGCCTCATATGAATCCTGATTGGATTATAATATACTCCAGAACAGCATACATTCATCTCACCTGTTGCATCAGTTCATTTTGTTTGTGGTTTAAACAACACCGCTTGATATTTGATATAATTTTGTATATGGGCTGATGAAATTTCATTTTTTATTTGACAGTTCATTTATTAACCAATTTTTTTAAAATTATTTGAATCCTGAATCTTGCGCAACTTGGATTTTGTTCAAATATGAAATCATTTTGTTTAAATCTGAGGTATTTTTGGTTGTTACCATAGCTTTTAAAACTACTGTATCAGTACTTATTTTATTTTTAAGGGACATGATAGCAAAGGTTTTTTCTATGGTTGAGGTATTCCAGTCTTGTAAGAGCACCAGGAGGCCCCAAAGCCTCTGAGGACGCTTGCAACAGCAGGCAGGACAACATACAAACTGTTGGTAAAGTTGGTTACTTTTCCTTTTAAAATTTTTAGGACATGTGATGATGTGTATTTGGTTGGGAAACTGAAGCAGACTTCTTCTTTTCCTCTCTCCATTTCATATAAGTTTTGATATGGCATAGTTTTGACAAGGTCCCAGACAAGGATGACAAAGGGCTTGGGGAATTTGGAGGCAGAACATAAGGGTCAGGGGGAGTTTAGGGGCCGCGGCCAAAGCCAAGACTCACCATTCAGTGTCATCTAGTGTGGTTGGAGCTTTTCAAGTCGTTATGACTTCATAGGGTAATTTGTTTCTAGTTTATTTATCATTTGGAGCTGGCGGCTGACATCAGGGCCAGCTGATGCCCTATGGGGGGACATAGTTTCTATAAAGGGTTTGGGATATGTAGGGTTTTAGGGATTGGCAGCCTACTCCTTTGTTCTCTTCTATGAATAAAAAATTATTATAATCTTTTTATTCATTTAATATTTCATTTTTACCTTCTTCTATATCTTTACCTGTTGCCCCCTTGACAGGGGCTACTTCCCATAACTTGTCACTTGATGGTTGCTAGTCTTCCTAGTTTGGTTTATATTTCTTTTTATTTCTTAGTTGCTCAAACATCTCAGGATTCTTTAATCATGCCGCCACGGTTGTGAACCCCTTGTGGCTTGAACGGTAGGTCAATAAGAGCATCTTTCTGTATATTAAGGAGCCTGGTTGAAATTATGTCAGTTGTATTTGGTATCTTGCTTTTCATAGCCTTCACAGTAAGTTTGTTCAGTTTGTCACCTTCTAACACCACCACTATTTTGAGCATGTCCTTCACCTTTTGATTGATCTCCTTGATTTTAGCCACCACCATATCCAACATCTTGATTGTTGCCTTTAATTCTGACATTTTTTCCTTGCTCTTATCTCAACCCCTTTTATACCAATAAAAAATCCCTATAAAATATATCTATTATGTTGTATCTAATAGAGATTTAATCAATACATCCAATTTTAATGATGAATTTTTTATCAGCTTTAAGTAATACTACTCAATTGTGTCGGGGATCTGGATGTACAAGTATTCTGGCTACCACCAACTCACTTAACATCCCGCCATTGCCTGGTTGGGTGCCAATCCAATATACCGCTCAGCATACCAAGAAAGGCAACCAACTGATATCACATGGCTGGTCCAAGTATCCAGCAACTCAAACTTTATTCTGCACAGGGCCTTCCCCATCTTTGATCCAACTATATCCCCGCCACAGCAAACCCTATATATGTGACGGAAATCATTGGATGATATGAAGCTGCTTCTAAATGATGGGGAATTACCACCCAAATCCACATAGAATCAATGATTAACCACCAATGTGGCTTCAAATACTTTTTTGTGAAATTTCCAACTGTAACTCCAGGATTAAGTAGAACAATCACTCCTAACCAGAGTAAACCAAGATAAATGACCCAGGAAAGCATCAATGCATCTTCCACGTAGAATTCTGGGCATTGAGAAGTGACACAACTTTCATTTTACAGCATGGGGGAGGAGCTACAAAGTCGGCTGGCATGGAATTAACCTTTGGCGGCGCTGCCGACAAAGTTCCAGATGCTGGGCCCCATCTTCCTGAAATGATTTGGTTCAGAATCAGACTATACGGGATATACCCTAACAACCCGAGCATAGGATGCATTTTTAAAGTTTAAAATTAGATCTTGGGATGATTGATTTTTATTGAGTGAATTTAGGAGGACTCAACTCTTAGAGTTGAAACAGGGAAATTTATTCAATATTTATCAGAAAAAGCGACTAAGCAATACCACCTGAGTCTTGATCTCCTATTCCTTTGGCATCTTCAAGTAAGTATCTAGTCCAGGTTGCAAAGAACCCTTGTATGACCATTTTCTGACAACCATGCTGATTAATGAGCTTATATCGGGTGACCCTCATATTACGTCAATTTATCAATGTCAGTTTACAAGGGGGAGCTGGTTTCAGCTGGCATACTGGAGTAGCCGTGACCCATTTTTAATCAACTGTTTGGTTTAAATCTGTTAACTTTGTCAATTTCAATACAGGTTTTCTGGCCTTCCGTGCCTTCTTACTTGGACGGACAATACCTGGCATTATGGAACCTGCCCTGACAATATACGCCTAAAGTATCATCCAATAAAGCATTGCTCTCTTTTTTGTTAATTCCATATCCAAACCTTCCCCAAAAGTTGCTCCTTATCACTTATATGATGTACATTAAATAGATATCCATACCTCGTTATATTCTGTAAGCCTTATACTGCATTGAATACTTTTTATTTTTGTCTGGATGAAGATTAATATTTATGGGAATAAAAAGTATTTTATACTAGAGAGTGTAAATTACATAGTGAAATGGGTAACAATTGCTCATCTACCCTTATTCTCAAAGGTCAAGGCCAGCCTTTATTGCCTTTGTGGGCTTTCAGGTGTCCCTTTGGTATATCCCAGCCGTTCAGGTTAATATCTATCTGAAGGCTTCAGTGCATCAAGTACGGTTAGTTGAAATAGCCTCCCCTTCCAGTAGTTGATCCAGCAAAAAAAGCTTAACCCCCATTCTACTTAATAGCCATCACCAGGGAGCCAAGCACTTAGGGGTTGATCACCCAGGGTCAATTTCACCACAGTTGCTAATAGTATGGGGTTGTCCCAAATCTTTCTTGCGCAGTAGGCTGTCATGATGTCTCCTACCCCTTCTCTGCCTTCACTTGTGATGAGGCCCTTGAGATATCCAAACTGCACCACTATTTTCTCCCTAACCAATCACGTACCGGTGGTGGGGGTGTGAGTAGTGATTGCCTAAGCTACAGGCTAGGGGGTGAAGTAGCCGATGATGGTGAAAATTCCTTTCTTTCCTGAATCACCTTCAGGTAGGGGTCCTGATGCGTCAAGGGCCCATCGGTCAAAGGGTTCTATAGCTGTGACAGGTAGCCCGCTACGGTATAGCCATGTCCACCTCTTGGTAGAGCTGACATCTCCCCCTAAACCTTGGCCCCTCCCTTTGGGCTGGTGTCCCCCCTTCTTGGACCCTAGATGGATTATAGTTCAGGTGCAGCTCTCCCATATTCCATTGGCTTTAAAGATTAGATCCTAGCCATCCTATTCAACCAGTCTGCATGTATGGCAAAGTCTAAAATGGATCCTATGCCAGTGGTAAATTTAGGGCTCAGGTTCAGAAGATTGCCAGGCTCCAGTTATTCTGGGATCGGGGCCAGGCTTGATCTGGATGGTTTAGTATGAAGCGGTCATGGTATCTGATCTGCCGTGACCCTAACTATGGTGTATTCTTAAGCATCCTATCACAGTGGTGGGTGAGGTAGGTTGGTGGGCTTGTTAGGAACTCTTTGGGGATGCAGCTGTTGCTTGCTTGAAATGCTCTATTGCCTCAATGTACCCTACTTGACTGCTGGGTATGGGACTGCATCATTGTTGTATCTGGGCTGGGCATCTACCCAAAAAGTTCAAGGGCAGCGCTAGGGCTAACCTGAGGGTTGAGGATGGGTCTGGCGGGATGTGAGCAGCCTACACCCACAGCTTGGAACCTTTATGGGGTTTGGTTTCAGATCTGTTGCTGGTTTAGGTCAATCCCCATCTTCTATAGTTTGATCCCTGGGAGCATGACTATAGCTAGGGCCGTGTTGGCCCAAAAGGGATGATTATGGCATTTGCCATAATTGTCCCGTCTCCCCTTCTACTTCTTTTGGATTCCCCTATGTTGGGGGAATATGGAATTTCAAAAGAAAAAGACGGTCCCAGACGGCTTTCTGTTTGTCTGGATGAGGCAATATTTAATATATATTAAAATCAAAAAATTATTTTTGAATAGAAAGCTAAATTTGAATTCTTATTTTTTGAATTTTAAAAAGAAAAAGGAAAAAGTACAAATATTTTCTATTAAAAAAACTGGATTGTCTTCAATATAGAACCGAATCCAGGAAATCTTCATTGAGAAGGTTTTTGTGAAATCATCTCTGGATTTGAGATGGTGGCTCCTTTTTAGAAAAGGAGCTTCTTGTCTCAAATCTGATGCAGCCTTAGCTATAGCCGAAGTGATTGGATTAAATTATTGTGGGGTTCAAAGCTGGGCGGTAAGCGGGATCAGCTCGGGCGGGTTATGAGATCATACACCAATGGATTTATATCGATTAACAGCATATTTAGGTCCGCTTCTATCTTGTTGGCAATGGAGTTGATCTCGTTTAAATCTGAGTCAAGTTGGCTTACCGCTAAAGATTTTGAAACTGCTTAGCTTATCGTTGGTAGGATCATGCATATAACTTTAGAGGCCGGTTCAATGTTGCTGTGATCCATCATCGGGTTATCGTTTGGGTGTAGTTTTATCATCCCAGCAGATCTGCACCCTTTGGAATCAGCCACATTTAGTTGGGTTAGGTTTATTTGAGGTTAGATGGAGGTTTTTCCTGAGACATATATGTTTGGTGTAAGTGATGGCAGTATAAGTTATGAGAATGGGATGATTATTGCACAGTTATCCTTGGATCTCCCTGCACGCAATGTACATATCTGTCGCTCCTGGCACTTGGCATCGCAGGCGTCGATCTCGCCGTTGGCCTTGTGGTAGTTCCAATACTTGTCGAACATGGTGCGGTTGGTTGCCATGGCAGCAGTGGCTTGGTGCAGGAAGGCAGGGGTGAGGGGTTGGAGAACAGGTGATGTTGAATACGCGTCAACGGCAGAGTAGAGCAGTTCCCATTCCGCGTCGCGTGTCCATTGCTTCTGGTTGCGGAGGTTGGCATAGAATTGCTTGTAGTTCACTACTTTGTTGTTTCCGTCAATTTCATATACTCGGTAGCTGGGGTTGATGCCGCCGTGGGTACCCATGGAGGGGGCAAGGAACGCTGCATTGACAGCAGCTTCTTGAGACTTATTGTCGTTGCTGTAGAAGATTTCAAATTCGTCGTAGTGGAGATGGCCATAGAACTGGCCAGCGATGGTGTCGGAATAGCGGAGGATAATGCGATGGAATGCATCAGACCAATGCTGGTAAAAGTCGGTGGAGCCTGGGGCAATATGACCGGTAAGTAAGACGTGGGTTCCTCTGTCTTCAGCGGCCTGCAGCTGTTTGATGAGCCATTGTAGCATGCCATGAGGGTCAGGATTCTGAGGGTCAAGGAATACTAGATAGTTATTCTTGTAGTAAATGTTGGTGTTGAGGACAAGGACGGTGAGGTCCTGAGAGTGGGGCACTGCATAGAAGCCTCCCTTGCGCACAGAGGCAAGTTGGTCGCTGGGGATCCATTTGGCCCACTGCTTTGCCATGAAGGCGTAGAGCGTGGAGTTGCCCTCGAGCGGAAATTGGTTGAGGGGGGCAGCTTCATGGTTGCCAATGGCGGGATAGATGGGTGTTTTAGGAAAGTTGGTTTGAAGCATCTCATACACGTGCTCTGCTGTTTTGGCGTTGCGATCAGGGGTTTCTTTCCAAATGTCGTGGGCGGGGATGTCGCCAGTGAAAAGAAGCATCTCGTAATTGTGTCTATTGGCAGCGTTTTTCAAGAGAGAGGCAAGCATCTTCTGGTTGGCATCGCATTTATACTCTCCCCATTCACGCGCGGGGCTTTTGATGGCTGAGGCTGAGTCCTTCTGACAGCAGATGGGTTTGTTGCAGTCGGCCTCTGCACCCACCTGGTAGCTTGTATCAAAGTGAATGTCTGTTAGATGAAGCACGCGCCTAACAGCACGCGACTTTGGCCTTTGTGGTTGAGCATTTTTTCTGGAAGGCAACGGAAGCTGCTTTAGTTTAATCTCAGGCATGGGACATACGTTGGCAATTGCATGGCACGCCAATGGTGGGATTTGACTCTCGCCTAGGCGGAGTTTCTGTAATACATCAAATATGGCGTTGCCAGTAGAGTCGGAGAGGCCTTTGCATACGTCACTTTCTTGGTGGGCAGCAGTTGAGCACACAAGCTGCGCGGTACTTAGAAACAGGCTCCTGGTGAGATCGGTCTTGGCAAGAGTTCGCAAGACGCGTATCCCCGCCTGGCATGCAAGGCACGCCATCTTTCCTGGTGAGGAAGCGGCTATAGCAGTGAATGCATTCTTCATCGTTTCCTCGAGCTTTGTACTGCTCCTTTGTTGGTCTGGCTTCACATCTGCCTCCCACTTTTTTACATCCGAGACTGACCGAAGACTCGCATCAAGTTCAGATACCGCCGCACAGCACGCCAAAGCAAGTACAGAAGCCCACAACACGTTCTTCATCATCTACCATCCCATCTGAATAGCTGCTTTATAGCATGCTTTATTAAGCCACCAACACTGGCGCAGTATCATGCAAATCACCTATTCATATATCCCATTTTACAATAGATTTATATAATGTCTCACCACAATATTAATTTACAAGTTACTTAATCATTACCAGTTCGACCTGAAGTTAGCAGTTGTAAAGACATGACCAAGCAAGAACTTTACATATACAGCACAGTTTAAAAACCTCCTATGGCAAGGGCAACCAATTCTTGACGTATGCAACTGAGAGAACCCACTCGATTTACAAATCACAATGGTCCCTAAAGTCAAGCTGGGGGTATCCTGCAAAGTCGGTTTGGCTACATGCACGTTTAACATAGATATTACAAAGTGACTTGTCAATCTCGTGGTATTAAAACCATTGCGCCCAAATAAAATACTTATATCTTGATTTCAAGTAGTTACCATCTGTCAGCCTGCCTTTACTTAAACTCAACTACTGATCTTAAACCGGACCTTCGATTAAATAATATCTCTGGTTTGATATTTAAAAGAATCAAGCCTTTCCATTCATCACATAAAATTTACTATAAAATATATTCATAAAATCCCCTTTCTCCTCGCCGATGGATCTCAAAAGCCACTGGTACAACTTGGCAAATGCGCCAGAATCAAGATGGTTTTGCAGGTGCAGCTGGATCACCCAAATTTAAAACTAGCCACCGCCTGCATAGCAGATCCGTTCACCAACCCCATCCATCAACTCAATACATCGCATGCAGCAGAGAGGTTAGGAAACCACACTCAATCTTTATAATCCCATAATGCACCCCCCAAGATCCAAAAGGCCCTTTAATCCAACCTGATAATATCCAAAACTTCAAAAAAATATGCACGCACCACATTTTTCAATACAAAAAAAAACTAACCTGATTCAAGTTTTTTGGTATAAACTTGAAAATCCCCAGCCCATATATAGAACCCCAAACAACAATTATCCCATCCCAAGGCCAGCGCTTACCGTTAAACCCCTGGAGGAACCACCTACTCCAGCTAAGGTGGGAGTTACATGCGGTTATAAGTGCAAAACTAATATGCCCATCTTTTTTTGATGAAAAGGCAGAGTGGCCCAGGAAGAGCGCACAGGGATTTTCGTTTTCTCTCTCGTTGCAATCACCTTTTTGAGACAGATTTTCGATTTTGCAAAGCAGATTTTTAAGGTAGATTTTTATTAAAGGGAACCATGCTATCTCCAGAACCACTGCAGCCTGAAGACTCAGGCCAAGCCCACCAAGTAGAGGTGGATCAGGGCATCTCCCCTGATACAGGACAGTCAGACTTCCCTTCCAACAATGGGGAGCCCTCCACTGCTGAACCTGCAGCTCCAAACCCCCCTCCTGACAAGGGAGAGGAAACCAAGATTCACTCGGGAGCTTCAGTCGGGAATAGACAATCAGAGGCAGGTGGCCCTGAGCCTAAGCCAATGGAAACTGAGGGATTCTCAGGTAGTGAACAAAGCCATAGGGTAGATGCCCCCACTGGGGCCATAAAAAAGATCCAAAGGGAACAGGCAATCAGCAAGCCCCCCGAGAGATGGCCAAAGCAACCACCGCAAACAGGATACCCAAACCTGCACAGCACTTTCCCACAAGTAGCCTAGAGTTTCTAGAGCTCCACAATGTCAGTGAGGAGGAGGAGGGAACTACCTGGGTGAGCCTGGGCTTCTCCGTAAGCCAAACTATCCACTGGAACGGCCTGGGATTCACTTCCACAGCTGCAACGGCATGAAACAAACCAGCCTTTCACCTGGCCTGGCCATGAAGTGGCTGGGGGGAAGAAATGACCCTGGAGTGGGCCCAACTCTTCTGCCAAGGCGGAGTGAAGAAGCTCCAACTGGCAGAGAAGTGGCGCAAAACCAGGATGCCTGCCGTAAAAATCAAGTACGCCCTTGACAACTGGATCCCACCTGGGGAGGTCAACCTCTGGAGAGCTGGTGGGTTCACCGTATTTGAGGCAATTGAGTTCTTCCTGGCTTACATCCCAGCAACACTTTCAGGAAGCTCAGAAGCATCCCAGTGGCAGCTGAAAGACTCTCCAAACACTTCAGTAAGTTTTGTAATATCAAATGGACCATAGGGTGGGCTAAAGATGGAATCACCCCCAGTGATGCAAAGGGCTGGGCAGTCCTCATGTTTAGCCCAGCAGAAGCAGCTGTCAGGATTCTCCTTCTCTTTGTTATTTGCTGCTAGCATTTTCTCACCTGGAATATTCACCTTTAATTATCCATATCCTTGGGTTTAAACCCAACAATTCATTTCCAACAACTTCCTTTTTTTCATTCCCTGGTTCCTACCATCCAATTTATCCTATATTAACAGTTAGTTCCACTTTCAAAGTTACCTTTTTGCCTCAGGAAGATTTCTGAACCTGTGACTGTTACACCCAGGTTAATTTAAATCACTCCAAACTCCCTACCTTTTGCTTTTACCTTGGCTTACCCCAGCAGGGTCAGATCCAATTTTTCTATCTTCCCGGGCTTGCCTTTGCTTGATCTTCCACTGCTAAGCAGGGCCGTTGTATCCCTGCTGTCTCCTTTACCTTTTGATTACCTCTTTAAGGTTAAGTTAACCGGGAGATGGGCTTTGATGCTTTTACCCACCAAGCCCATCTAGCCACCTTTGGTTATTGTTTCCCCTTACCTTTACCTCAACAAGCAGACTTTAATGAAAGCCAGAGGTTTACCCAATCTCAACTTAAGTTGAGATTGGGTACACCTCAAAAGGGTACTTGTGATGAGGAGCACCTTTTGGGGAAGCTTCAGATATGGAATTATGAAGTAGAAGTATCTTTTATTGGATAATACTTTAGACTTATATAGCTTTAGCTATGGCGGAGATTTAGTTGGATCAAACATAGGGGTTGGTCATGTGCGGGATGGGTTTGGGTCACTGGATACTTGGACAGCCATGCAATATTGCTTGGTTGCATTTCTGGTATGTCAAACTGTATATTGGGAGGGCACCAAGTTGGGCAATAGCTGGATGTTAAGTGAGTTGGCGGTAGCCAGAATACTTGTACATCCAGATCCCTGACACCCCCTTGAGGGGTTACTCTGGTACATCAGGAGGAGGTTTGTCTTGATAGCTGCCACCTGATGTTCCTGGAGTTGTTTGCTAGTTGGTACCAGTTGGGTCAAATGTTCTCCTTTGCTAAGGCGGAGGCAGGCTCTGTGAAATTTCAGGACAACAGGGTCTTTGGTACCTTGGAATTTCACTAGATAGGTGTTTCTGTCTGGTTATACGTGATGATTCTTCCTGGTCCTCTGTGTACTGAATCCAGCTTCTTTCTGTTTCTAGCCAGTACCCAAACGGGGGAATGGTTCCTCTGTAGAGGTTACCCTTTGTGTTTTGAGTCTTTTTATTTCTGCAATCTTAGCTTTGAAGCACATGTGTTGTAGCTCTGGAGCCTGTTCTACTAAGGAGGTTTTCCCAGAGGAATCTTCACATATGGTTGGTTATTGCGGGTGACTATCTCTGGTTTGTACCCATATGTTAGTTCAAATAGTGAGTAGCCTGTCCCTTGATTGGTGCAAACCCGAGATACTAATATTGCATGTTTCACATATAGTGACCATGTGTCTTTGGCTTTGCCATCCATTATTTCTTGAGGGTTCTGATGAGGCTGCTGTTTAGTTGTTCAACTCTGACGTTGGCCTGTGGCCTGTAGAGCAAAGTTGTAGAGTGTTTGATGTTTTTGGTTTTTAAATTGTTGTTTACTACGTGACCTAATAACTCAGTTGCTCCATCAGTTATGATGTAGCCTGGAGTGCTGTAGTTGGCTATGATTGCTTTGTTAATCAATCCGTTATTTTTCTGCTTTATGGTCCTTTGTTGCCCAGAAGATGGGCCAGCCTATAGCAAAGTCAATGGCTACAACTAGGAAACATTGATTTGTCTTAGTTTCCGGGAAGGGGCCCACTACATCCAGTCCCCAAACCTTGAATGGTTCAGGGTCAGGTACTGGATTAACTGTTGGCTGGGGAGCCTTTGTGCTGGTGTATTTCTTGCACGCTGTGCACTTTTTCAGAACATCAACTATATCCTGTTTGAGGTTGCGCCACCATAATATCTCTTTTAATGTGAGGTATAGGTTTTTAGCCTTTGTATGTCCTATTAGGAGGTGATGTCTTAATACAGTGTCAACTCATTGTGCAAGTGGGATGTAGGGAACATGTTTGTCATTAATGATTTGGTATACAGTGCCATTTGATACATGGAAATATTTTTTGTTCCTTACTAAGTATTGTGGGTTAGTTGGTGTGTTGAGGGACTTTCCCTTTGGTTTTATACTCAGTATTATATAGGTTTGGCCAGTCAGGGTCCAGGTGGTCAGGATGATCCTCTCTTGGCTGACATAGCCTAGAGAGAGCATCAGCCGTGACCAGCTCTGCCCCCTTTTTGTATTGGATGTCCAAATTGAGCTGCTCTAGCAGGGACATCCATTTGGCTTGTTGCCGTGCAAGTGCGTTCTGAGTTTTGAAGTAGATTAAGGATTTATGGTCAGTTAGTACTCAGATGTTTAAATGTACTTCTAGATAAAATCTCCATTTCTTGCATGTGTAGTATATTGCTAGCAATTCCTTATTGTGTATTGGGTACTGTGGTACTCTTACTACAGTGATTGGGGATAGTCTAAGGGTTGATTGGTAGCCTTGGTACTTTACTAGTCAGAAACCAGACAAGTAGTCAGTAGTAAAAAAGCGTTCAGACTAGAGAACAACAAAGGGTTTAGAGTAGTGGCAAAAGCAACTACTCAAAAGCAAATCCTCAACAAGTGACTTCTAGTCAAGCTTAGTTGGCAGTGTAGTCAATGGGAGGATACTAGCCTTTGCAGTTCTTAGATTATACACTCAATGAAGTATTGATGGTGTAGCTAATATAAGGGGGTATAACATATATTTTATTGAGAATAGGGAGAGGGGTTTATATACTACAACTTACTTGATAACTCAAGGTAAGTTGGTCATTGTTTGGGGGTTGAGAGAGGGGGAAATGAATGTTGAACCACTAGGGATTGACACAACAATTGGGGGAGGATGGAAACAGCCCCAGCGGCACAAGGGGGTTGCAGAGGGCTCAAAGATGAAGAAGTCAGTCAGTTTAACCACAGTCAGTGAACTGTATTAATTGATAGAATTAACGTCCAGTTGGTGAAGTCCTAATTTGGAACCAAGGCAGGTGGATAAGCAATCCAGAAGCAAGTCAGTGGAGTCCTAATCCAACGGCCAGAGTGGATGAGCATTCCAGAAGCTAGTCGGACTTGTATGATGATCCAGCTGCTAGTCTAAATCATAATCATCCAGAACAACTAATATATTGGAAGGGAGATCAGGATCCTAGTACAATCAAGAAGTACACAATGAAAATCATAATTAAAGCGACCAACTGGTGATGAGTTTCACCACAGGTACCTCTGCTCAGTGTTGGTTAGTTTTCTACTTTTGTAACATACTGGCAGGAAGTCTTGCTGCCCTGGTTGGCGGATGCTTAGGACTGCACCAATGGCGGTGTCACTGGCATCCAACTTGAGCTCGTAGCACCCATTGTTATTAGGGTATTGCAAGATTGATGCTTTGGTCAAAGCTTGTTTTAATAGTTGGAAATTCTTGTTGCATTATGGTGTCCAGATGAATTTCTTTTTGGCATTACCTTTGGTTAGGTCATTGATTGGTGCAGTTAGTTTTCAGCAGTCTTTGATGTATTTCCTTAGGTAAGCTACCATACCAAGAAAGCATCTTACTTGTTTCACAGAGGTGGGGTGTTGCATGCTATTTATGGCTTTTATTTTATCTGGGTCTGCTTTGATGCCACTGTTAGAGACAATGTGGCCCAAGAACAGGAGTTCCTTTTCCATAAATTGGCACTTACTTGGTTTTGTATAAAGTTTGTGCTTTACAAGTTGATCAATTGTCTTGCAGACATGTGTGAGGTGTTCCTCTTTTGTTTTTGAGAATATGATGATATCCTCAAGGTAGCATAATGTGTTTGAGAGACCGTTTAGTGCTTGGTTCATCATAGTGACAAAAGTTGCGGGAGTGTTAGTCATCCCAAAGTTCCTTACCCTATATTCAAAAGATCCAAATTGTGTATGGAACATAGTTTTTGGTATGTCCCTTTCTTTAACTTCAACTTGGTTATAACCTGAGGTGAGGTCAATTTTGGAAAAAAATTTGGCTCTGGGGAGTCTTGAAAACAGATCCTCTATGATTGAAAGGAGATATTTATTCTTTACTGTGCTTGCATTTAGTGCTCTGTAGTCAGTTACTAGACAAAGAGTTCCTTCCTTTTTTCTTTACAAAGAACACTGATGCCCCTCACAGGGATTCAGAAGGGCAAATAAATCCTTTGGCTAGGTTGTCCTTAATATGGGGTTTGAGTTTTTGGGTCTCCATGGGGGAGATTCTGTAGAGAGGCACAGGTTTAGACATAGCTTTGCACAAAACAATGCCATGTTTGATCTCCTGTTTGGGTGGTAACTCCGTGAGCTCTTCCTTGAATACATGAGTGTATTTGTTTAGGAGTGCCACAAGTTCTGGGCATTGGATTTTGGTTGTTTGTATATTATTAAATTTGGTGTAACTCATTATGTGAAGGGTACTATCTTTGGTTAGACGTTCTGAGTTGACCTGGTTTATGACCTGGACTAATACTGTGTCTCTTAGAATGAGACCGTTGGGTTCTTTGAGGATATTAAAATTGACTCTGTTGCGTTTGATGGTCATGGTTTTTGTTTTCCAACATACACTGGGGTTCACTTGGGTGAACCAGTCCATGCCTGCTACAATGTCATAGTTTATGTTGTTCATGACAAGTCTTTGATGGACGTTTGTATGCCTTGGAGGTCAATTCTGAAGGGAGTTGTTTTGCCTTCAAGTAGAACCTTTGATTTGTCTGCCATTATGGTGTATTTGAAGTTGGATTTGACAACTGGTATTTTTTATTTGGTTAAAAATGTTTTGCTAATCATAGTGTGTTGTGAATCAGAATCAAATAAAATTTTATGTGTAAGTGATTTATAAGTGGTGAATAGACAAGAAGTTGTGAGCAATCTTTAATTTTTAAGTTCATAAAAATGGAGGATTGCGGGACACGTGGGATGCAAGCAGCAAGGTTTGTGCCTTGGTACAGTTTCTTGTCAAGTTGGGTAAGACAGGGGCACTTAATTCTGTTCCCCTCCTCTTTTCCCAGTTCCTCTGTTTTGAGACCTTCAAGGTCAAAGAATGTGGGGTCAGATTTGTAGCAGGTTGCTACTTCAGCATTGTTAACTTTGGCGGTGTCCTCTTTCTTGGGAACAGAGCAGTTTGCGCTTTGGCTGCAATTGCCATTGTTGCAAATGGAGTTGCTGTTGCTATGATTGGTGTTTTGGCGTTTGTTTCCAATGGAGTTTTCTCTTCCATTGCCGTTTGAGGAGCAATTGTTGTTGCATGCAGCATATTCCATGTTTGCACGTTTTTCCGCGTGCTTGGCTTCTGCAATGAGCGCGGGCATGGAGGTGTTAGCCTTTGACAGATGAGGACCACAACAGAGGTCTTCATTCTGTTGATAAATGAGGCTCTGGTATGTACGTTGTCAGCTTGTGCTGGGTTCTATTTTTGCGGCGTATTTACTCAAATTCATTGGCGTAAGCTGTGATAGTGGTCTTCTGAGGAAGATTGCTGAGCTGTATTTCAATGTCTTGGAGAGATTCAGTGACACAGAAATTGTGGGTGATGTTGGCTTTGAACTCTTCCCAGTTGTCAAGCTGGTTGTCAGTCAGTGAGCTGACCCAGGTGGCAAACCAGTTAGCTGCGGCCTCGTACAGGCGCTTGCTAGCTTCCTGGACCCATTTTTTGTGGGGGATGCGGCTGACGCGGAGTTTAGCGGCTGAGTGGTCTAGCCAGTTGATGATGTTTTCTTTGTTTTTACCAAAGAATTTGTCAATACCAATATATTTGGTGTTGGTAACTTCACCTGTGATATGTGGTTGTGGGTTTGTTTGTGGTTGAAGAGAGCAACTGTATTGAATTATATTGGTGCATGCTTTAGGCATGACCAGACCTTTGAATATGGTGCACTTATTAGTTAATTCTTTGTTAATGTTGTGGGCGCAAAACTACATCTTCCAGGTCTCCTGGGATGTGGCCTGGTTGAGTATGTGAGCAAAGGTGGGCGGGTTTTGGTCAGTCATTTTCTTTTTCATGGGCGTGGTCAAAAACCGTAGCTGCTACTAGTGATGAGAAGCGCCTTTTGGGAAGCTTCAAATATGGAATTGAGAAAGAAGAGAAGTATTTTCCTTGGATAATACTTTAGATTTATATAGTTTTAGCTGTGAAGAGATCTAGTTGGATTGAACCTAGGGGTTGGTCATGTGCGGTATGGGTTTGAGTCACTGGATACTTGGACAGTCATGTGATATTTCTTGGTTGCCATTTCCAGTATGTAAAACTGTATATTGGGAGGGCACCAAATTGGGCAATGACTGGATGTTAAGTGAGTTGGCAGTAGCCAGAATACTTGTATATCCAGATCCTTGACACTTGTTTTGTTTTTGTGGCTTGTGTTTACCTTTCTCTACCCTTACATTTTCCATCTTAGATCCATGATACCGTTTGATTATATTTTTCAGCAGTCAGGTAGTTTTTATAGTGGGACTCACAATTTAATTGTGGATAGTTTTAATCCACCAGCTAGTGGTGATCACTTTCCAGACTTATAGATTGACTTTTTAACTAAATTGTCAGTCATTAAGACTGGTATTTATTTTGTTTTCTTAGGATTGATAAATTGTCTTAGCCCCTACTTTACTTCATATAAACTTTTAGGAGCCTTTATCCAGCTGGTATTGCAAACCTTGCCTACCTTTCTATATTTTTAAAAATAAGCATTCTTGGTTTAAAGGCTTTAATTTACAATAATTTACCCCAAGCCTTCAGACCTTACATTATCTCAACTTCACATGGCAATATTCCAGAATTAAACTTCTCCTTCTCAACCATTCTTTTTTTGTGCTAGCAGTTACAATGTTTTGCACTTTAGCTTTGTCTTTTCTGTTATATCTTATTTTGCTTCTATTCTTCAAGAATAAGTTACCACTTGATAAAGGTAATACAGAGAACATTTCCACTTCCCATAGTCAGACTGTTATCTTAAATAACATTTCTAAATTTAAGCAATTATAAAGTTCTTCAGATAGCACCTTCAGTTTATTAGCTTTCATACAAGCCACTTCCTTCATATTCTTTGGAGTTCAACTCAGACTCTCAAAATGTCATCTACCTTGCAAAGCAACTTGAGGGTTCCGTGTGCAGTTGTTTTTGTGAGTTGTCCGTTTGTAATCCTTTCATCCTTGAAAGCTATGACCGGCTTGTATCTGAATTGCTTGCACACACCGCCAAGGAAGGAACTTAAGAGGAGTTACTGTCATGTCAAACATGCACTTCTAAAACTGCACCCAAGTAACAGGCTCTTTGATAGAATACAACAAGCACTTTTGTGAGATACAGTCCCAATTAAATGCTACTCATTCTGAAGCTTGCAACTTTTATATACTTGGCTTAAACTCTGACCTCAAAGCCTTCTCAATCCACCATGACCTCCCTGAAGAGTTGGAACCACTCATTTAACAGTTGCAAGTGGGAGAAGAAGTTCAGAACTATATCAAAGCCAGTCAGCCTCAACTAGCCCTGACCATCAATCAGCCTATCACACAACCGACACCTGCCTTGTGCTCCTTCCCTACTGGAAACCCACCCAACACTTCACCTGCTTCTGCCTATGAACCAAAGGAGGGTGGTGGGTACCGTCTAACTGCCGCCAAAGCCCTTCACAGACAAATAAACAAGTTGTTCTCTTACTGTGGAAAAACCAACCATTTAGTGGCAAACTGCCCTGATCTTAGAAAAATCCCTTGCCCAAGTCTGGAGCTAGAATCTACACTGGATAAGACAACATCAAATTCCACTGGCTCTTCCAACAACACCTAGATCAACAACATTCAAGCCCCTGGAAAGCATTATCTTCCCTTCATCTGAATTGTGATCCATGGCCCTGCCTCCAACATTGAGACATTTGCCTTTTTGGATACAGGTGCCAATATAAACTACATTGACTCCAGACTAGCCAAGGCTCTAAAGATCACGCCTGGTTCCAAGATCAATGCCTGTGGTCACAACAATCTACCTGTGACAGCTTTTGAGATAGAACCCATCTTATTCTGCTTGGGGAAGTCCACTTTCCACTCCCAGTTTGTCAGCTTTGACTCACTAAACTTTCCTTTCTACCTTGGCATGAATTGCTGTGAGGAGGTTGGCCTCATTGTTAGATGCCAAGAGTGCAAAGTTGATTTATTTACACAGGAAGTCCCTTGCTCCTTGGATCTCCTAAGAAAACAGCAGCTGTCCTTTAGCTCTTGGAAATTAATATTCTAAACTACTGCACAATCCTCCCTTCATCAGAGACAGCACTTGCCAACAATGGAATTCCTCTCTGTATAAGCAACTACAAAGAGGTATTCAGTGATAAGCAATGCCGCAACCTACCCCTACACAGACCCTACAACATCCAGATCAACTTGACTGAGGGAGTAAACCCACCCTGGGGTAGAATCATACCTTTATCTGATGCTGACAACAAGTTGCCTTTGGAATACATCAATGATGAGCTCAGTAAGGGTTTCATCACTTGCTCTCATTGCCCTGCTCCTTGCCTGTCTCCTTTGTTGCCAATTCCAATGGTTCCAAGCGGCCATACATTGACTATTGCGCCCTGAATGTGGTCATAGTCAAAGATTACTGCCCCATCACATCCGCCAAAGCTCTCAAAGACTGTCTCTCTGGCAGCCAAATCTTCTCCAAGGTTGATCTTTGCACAGCATTTAATCATATCTGTGTTGCCAAAGGACACAAATGAAAGACTGCTTTTTGCACTCCCTTTGGCCTCTACAAATACAAGGTTATGCTCTTAGGCTTATACAGTGCACTCTCAATATTCCAGGCTCTCATAAATGAAGTTCTCCTCCCTTTCTTGAGCAAGTTTGTAGTGGTGTACCTTAACAATATCTTAATCTATTCCAAGACCACTTCTGACCACATCAATCATCTGAGGAAAGTCATGGCCAGACTCCAAGAGTAACATCTTTACTGCAAGCTCTCTAAGTGTTGCTTTTTTCAATCAAGCGTGGAACAACTTGGGTATATTACAACTAAGGAAGGATTTGCCATTGCCCCAAGCAAACTTGACAAGATCCTCTCTTGGCCAGTACCAAAGAACCGCAAGGAACTTTGTGGTTTTCTTGGCCTTGCAAATTATTGTTGCAAGTTTGTCCCAGAATTCAGCAGCATTGTTTTCCCCTCACAAATCTAACCTCCACCAAGGTTGAGTTCAAATGGTCTTCAGAAACAAAAGACTCCTTTGAGCAGATCCACCACCTGCTTGCCACTCCTCTGGTCCTACTCATGCCCAATAGCAGTAAGCCCTTCTTCTTGGAGACTGATGCCAGCAACTACGCTGTTGGTGCTGTCCTTCTTCAGCATGAGGAGATGGTATGCTCCATCCTGTAGCTTACTACAGCCAGAATAATCTTCCTTCTGAAAAGAATTACCCTTTTCACAACAAAGAACTTCTTGCAATTATCACATCCCTCAAGAACTGGCGCCACTACCTCAAAGGAACCAAGGACTCTGTTAGCATATTCACAGACCATAAGAAATTACTTTTCTTCACTCAGGCATGTTTCATATCCCAACAACAAAATTGCTGGGTGATCAAACTTATCAACTTCTTGTTCACCATCACTTACAAGAAGGGATCCCTCAACGTCCTTCCTGACCTACTCTCCGGCCATCCTACCACTGCTGGCTCTGATCCTAAATACAAACACCTCAACACCAAGGCAGTCCTTCCAGCATATGTTTTCATCAATCAAATTTCCTCAACCCTATTCAACTCCCCAGACACCTATTTCATTCAGAAGGCATAATCAGAGGACCCCACCTCCAACAAAATCATTCAGGACCTACTATCCAAAGCAATGCCCCCCTCAGAGTATTCACTTTAGAACAACCTGCTTCTATTCCAAAAACTGGTTATGGTACCCAATAAGGACTTGAAGTTGTAAATCACAATCAGATTCTACGTCTTCCTTCCTGCCAGACACTTAGGTTATAAGAGAACCCTGACCCTTATAAAGTCACACTACAGGTGGCCACATATGGCAAAGACCATCAAGGAATATGTTGCCAGCTGCCTAGTATGCCAGAAAAAAAATTGCACTTCCAAGTCATCTGGTCTCCTCTGCCCTATTCCAATTCCTGAAGGTCCTGATAGAGCCTCTCTATGGATTACATCACCCAGCTACCCTCTTCTTCAAAGTACAACACAATCCTAGTAGTGGTTTATTGCTTCTCCAAGGAAGCCTTTTTCTGCCCCTGCCACACAATTGTCACCACTAAACAAACCACTAAGCTATTTGTCAAGTATATCTTCTCTCATCATGGAGTTCCTTGCAACATAGTCTCTGACCATGGTCTCTAGTTCACCTCTGCATTCTGGCAAGATATCATGGCCTCTCTTGGGTTAAAATATCTCTACAGCACCGCAAATCACCCACAGACTGATGGACAAACTGAAAGAACAAACCAAACCTTGGAATAGTACCTCTGCTGTTTCATCAATGAAAAACAAGACAATTCATCTGACCTTCTCCCCATTGCCCAATACTCCTATAACTCAGCATATCACGGATCTATTGGCATGACTCTGTTCCAAGCAAACCTCAGTTGCACTCCTTCCTCTCTCCTTGACTTACAGGGTTACTTCTGCTCACAGTCTGCAGTCAAACTTGCCACCACAATCAAGGAAACACAGACCCAACTTGTTGCCCACCTCCAGTCTGCCATCTTAGACTATAAGAAGCACTACAGCAAGAAAAGAATCACAAGCAACAAGATTCAGCCTAGCAACTTGGTACTCCTCTGAACCAAGAATCTCCCGGTCATCATTGCCTCTTGCAACTTCCGAGTCCCGTTTTATTGGACCCTTCCAAGTTGTTGAGAAAATTAAAAACATCGCCTTCAGAATATCTCTCCTGGAACATTTCTGCATTCACAATGTCTTCCATTTTCTCTCCTCCTAAAGTTAAGACAATCCCTGCCCAGCCATCAAACAAAGGCTCCCCCTTTTCCTCTCCTTCTCCAGGGTTCTGAGGAATATGAAGTACAGGAAATCATATCTCATCTCACCCTCCATTCTGGTACCAAATGCCTCATCCTATGAAAAGATTATGAGCTTGAGGACTCAACTTGGAAACCTGAAGGAAATCTTGACCACTGCCAACAGTTACTTAAGGCCTACCAGGATCTTCATACTAGCAGCTAAGTGGGGTACTGTCAGGATTCTCCTTTTCTTTGTTTTTTGCTGCTAGCATTTTCTTACATGGAATATTCACCTTTAATTATCCTTATCCTTGGTTTTAAAACCAACAATTGATTTCCAACAACTTTCTTTTTCATTCCCTGGTTCCTACCATCTAATTTAACCTTTATTAAAGGTTAATTCTACTTTAAAAGTTACCTTTTTGCCTCAGGACAATTTTCAAACCCATGACCTTTACACTAAGGTTAATTTAAATCAGTCTTAACTTCTTACCTTTTGCTTTTACCTTGGCTTACGCCAGCAGGTTTGGATCCAATTTTCCGTCTCCCCGCTCTATCCTTTGCTTGATCTTCAACTGCTAAGCAGAGCCGCCATATCCCTGCTGTCTCCTTTACATTTTGCTTAACTCTTTAAGGTTAAGTTAACAGAAACATATGCTTTTGATGTTTTTGCCTACCAAGCCCATCTAGCCACCTTTGGCTAGTAGTTTCCCCCTTACCTTTACCTCAATAAGCAGACTTTAATAGAAACCTGAGTTTTACCCAATCTCAACTTAAGTTGATATTATTTGACTTGCACCTCAAAAAGGTACTTGTTATGTTTTTTGGCTTGGGTTTTCTTTCTTTACCCTTGCATTTTCAATCTTAGATCCATGATATCATTTGACTATATTTTTCAGCAGTCAGGTAGTTTTTATAGTGGGACTCACAATTTGATTGTGAATAGTTTTAATCCACCAGCTAGCGGTGATCATTTCCTTAACCTAGAAATTGACTTTTTAACTAAATCATCAGTCATTAAGACTGGGCTTTATTTTATTTTTTTAGGATTAATAAAATTGCCTTAGCCATTATTTTACCTCAAATAAACTCTTAGAAGCCTTTCTTCCAGCTACTATTGCAAACTCTACCTACCTTTCTATATTTAAATAATATAAACATTATTGATTTAAAGGCTTTAGTTTATAATAATTTGCCCCAAGCCTTGAGACCATACAACAGCCATAGATTGACACAGGATTTGGAGCCCAAGAAGAAAGAGACTGGCCATACTGTCAGTGCCCTCCAAACTGGCCCACAGAATGAGAGTTGAGGGGTGGTATCTCAACATTGCGGAAAAATGGGCCCCTTCACCACATAGTCTCCTGAAGTAGCAGCTGAGTGGAGAGCACAGGGATGGAACCCTGCTGACATGAAGTACTGGCTAAACAGAGGCTTTGCCCTCACTAATGCAGACAATTGGAAGTTGTTGGGTATTACAGCCCACATCCACAGCAACCTGAGGGACTTTCCAATCACCCTTGAACAATGGGGCAATTTGTGTGAGACATCCTCCATTACCAAAGTATCTGACTGGAATGAAGCTGGATTTACACATGAGTTGGTGATTAAAAGGATGGACAACAGCATATCTCCCATAGACACTAAGATCCTCAAAGATGCCATCTACCCCAGGAGGCGGCCAAATGACTTACTTCAGGAATTCTTGCCAAACTGGCCACATACTGGAAAGCAGCAATCCCTGACCCCCCTACGGCCGGAGAATTCTTCAAGGAGAATATATCCCCAGAGGAGGCAGCCCAGTGGACAGCAATGGGAGCCAACACAGCCAAGGCAGCCTAATTTGTAGGGTGCAAATGGAACTCATTCACAGTAGCCAACTGACTCCACACCAATAAGTCTATGTACAAAACATTCCACAGTTAAATGCACCCCTCAAAGAGCCCAAAAGTGATCATGGCGTGGTCTAAGACAGACTTTGGAGCCCCAGAAGCAAAACTATGGATGCAATTGAAGGTGGATATTAATCTGTCCTGTAACTTCAAGAGTAGACAAATTACCTCCAGATCATCACGAGCTTCACTGATAGAGAGTACACCATGGAGGAGGCAGTGGAAAATAGGGTCCACAAAATCTCCCTGGCAGAGGCCAAGCCACCTAAGAAAAGAAAGACACAGAAGGACTTGTCTTACAGTGAGAGGGTGAAGAAGGGCCTAGACCAAACCCTGAACCCTGATGGATTCCTCCCATACACAGATAGAGTAAGGGAAATGCTTATGCAAGGCAACCCATTCCGCTCCCTGCCACAATCAACGCTCCCCAATGCAATGAGGATCCACTTCAACCATCTTTCAAAAGGCAGTATGGATGAATGCTTCTCCATGATCTTCTTCACCCTTGACAAGCACTTCCCAGACAGGGAGTTTGCTCACAAGTGGTTGGCAGAACATAGATATGTAGATGTGGACTTTACAAGTGAAAGTGAAAGAGAAGCAGCCTTAAGTGCAAACTTCTCTCACAAAGGCATACCCCTCAAAGTGGAGAGCACAAAATACGCCAACCAATCAGCCAAATATATCACTTTCACAGACGTACCCACCACCAAGCCAAGGGAGTGGACCCATGCGGCTATCACCACTGTGCTATCATACTATGGTACAGTTATTGACATTCAGGAGGAGATGGTTAACATGGCCAAGTGCCTCCGCCCTATGGTCATCCACGCCCTAGTAGAGATAGTACCTTTAATAATATGTAAGAACATCAAGATCCCCAGATTCATATGCCTGCCAGAAGCAGGAAACCAAGTGATCTATGTTGAACCCAAGAATGAGAGGCAGATCTACAGGTTCTGCTACTGCCCTGGTCACAGCTTTGACCAGTGCCTTCACAAAAAGAGAGTACACCCCAGAAGCGTGGAATACAACCTGGAAGATGGAGTGTCCAGTGTAAATGACAAGGATTTCTTTGCCCAAAAGCGGTAAGGTGGTTCCCTGCTTTGGCTAAGGACTCCTTTGCCATGGAAGCTCTCCAGAGACAATTGAAGGAGAGAAACAGGAGAGACTGGACCAGAGAAGCATCCCAAACCAAGAGAAGGACAGTGTATAACTTCTATGACCCCAACAGCCCCCAAGTGAACCAATGGAGGAACAAGCGGCCCCAAAGGTACAGTTGCACCCTATCCAACACAAATGAATTAAGGAAACAGGTAAGATGGACGGTAAGAAAACCACTAGACCCAAAGGGAGCCATCCCAGTCAAAACAACCAGAACAGGCCCCCACAAAATAATACTAAGCCCAACCAGAAGCATACCTCTCCCCCTCCCTTGACACCCTTTGAGCCAACACTCAAAATTCTAAAGAGGGGTTGCCCGCCTAAGGCCAAAGGCAACCCAATCCTAATACCCTCCCAAACTTGCCCTAAACCAACCCCAATGCCCTCCCAATCCAGCCACTCCAACCTCCCAGAAAACACCTCATAGGACTTCACGCCTGATGAGATGGCATTGTTCCAAAAGGAGGGCAAAGCAGTGAGGGAAAGCACCTGGAACCCCCCTCAATTGTAAGCCCACCGGCCAACCTGACAACAACACCCAGAATCAAAGACTACCAAGACACCAAAGAAACCTCATACCCGTGGGTTGGGCAGCCAGTAATAATAAGATTAGGTACTATTAACGCTAGAAGCTTGTGCAACTGGGACACCAGAGCGCAGAAGATCCACCACCTTAAGAAAACTAATATGGACCAAATTATTATCACTGAATGCCAGCTTAAAAATAACACTACACCCCTCCTATAGACTATGAACCCAAGAACCACCTGTATGCAAGACAGATAGGACTTAAGTCCTTCTGGAGCAAACATGTGGCTATTGTGGCCTTCTCCCCACACATTGATAATACACTAAGAGCGGTGCTCTCAGATGAGTGCATCCTTGTAGTGGGTGCGGTAGACACCAGAACTGACCTCATGTTGAGAGGAGTGGGTGTCTACCTCCCGCCTAACCCAACAAGCAACAGCCAATGGGAAATCCTTGACTCACTTGTCCTCCCTGATAACACAGTAGTGATAGGGGACTTCAACACCTGGACAGACCCATTCAGGACACTTTCCCTACCAGAACCAAGATTAACTCAAGAAGCACCAGAATTCTCTCCTTCATGACTGAGAAGGGACTGATCTTCACTCATGATGACAAAGAAGAAGGCCCAGCCACTCTCATTTGATGGGAGTTTGGGCCAAGAGGTGAATTAGTCAATGGCTCCATACTGTACTTCATCCTAGTCACAGGGCTGCTGGCTAAGATCACATCAAGGTCAAACACAAGTGTGTCCCCAATAAGCGACCACATGCAGGTGGATGGGGTGATTTTCAAGAAGAAACCACGGCCACATGAGTGTAGCATCAGGTTGGCTACACTTAGAGACCGTGAATAGAAACTTCAACTATCCATTATACTCACACAACTTATCAAGGTATTAGATCTTTGACCAAACATGAATCCAGCCCAGAGATAGGAGGAGATAAAAGAGGTAATTAAAAAAGAAAGTAAAAAATATGAAAAATAAAAGATAAAAATAGATTTAAAGAAAAATTAAGACTAGAAAAAGAAATGAAAGAAATTATAGACAACAGACACAAGATTTCAGAAAATATGTGGTTTGATGAGTACTCCAAAACTCATAACAAAATAATGAAGGAACAGAGGAAAAATGACACCTGTACACACACAAATACTACATATAGGTTCCAGTGCTCCATAGGGACATCCTCACATAAGGCTCTCCAACATCTGAAGGGGCAAAAGTCTTACACTGCTATGACAGAGGAGAAAAGGACAACAGAGCAATGGCTACAGAAGAAGAGGAGATTAGAAAGAAAGTAGAGCAGTTCTATACCAATCTATACACCCTGGCTCAAGTGGACATGGCGGCAACTGAAGAACTCTGGGTTATAACCTAATCATAATTGGACAAGTGCAGCACCAAATCCCAAGAGGATCTGTTACAGACAATCACCTTAAAGAAAGTTAGAGCTACTATCAAGGAAGCCCCCAAAGGGAAGGCTCCTGGGCCTGACAACTTACCAGTTGAAGTATACAGACTCCTTCAAGCACCGCTGGTGCTGGAAATGACAAAAACCTTCAACTGATGCCTGAACAAAAGGCCACCAGTTCCCAGGTGGTAAAAGAAGAAGATATGCCTAATCTTCAAGAAGAGGGCCACACAAGAACTGAAGAACTGGAGACCCATCATCCTCTCAAACGCGGACTACAAGAAGCTCACACACATCTTGTCTAACAGACTGTTGCCAGTGGTGGAGGCCACCCTACACCACTGTCAACATGGATTTATCCAGGGCAGGTCTATCTGGGATAACATTAAATCAGTTCAGAATATAGTACAGAGGAAAAAGGGGGAGTGACAGATGGTTACCTGCTCTTCTTGGACATGGAGAAAGCATACAACCGGGTCTCCTGGGAATACCTACAGTTCTCTCTGGAGGCAGTGGGCATCCCCCCTGTTCTGCAAGTGAATCAATACGTTATATCAAAACCTGAGAGCTGAAGTCATTGTCAACAATGGCACTACCTTCAAATTTGCTATAGGCCAAGGACTCTATCATGAATGCCGCCATTCATCATGTTTTGATTTTGCCTTTGATGGGTTATTTTGAGGACAAACATCTCTCTTTTGCTTTTGCCCTTTGAAATGAGTCTGGTTCTAATTTAAGAAATCCAATTGTTCAGTTTCCTGACTCTGTGCAACTCACTTGCCCCACTCATGCTTGTGGCAAGTGATCCTACTGTCCATGTACTGTTTTGTGGTAAAGCTACACAGTATATATTCCATTTCACTTTTACCAATAAAATTAAGTTCTATTCACATTTTTGTCTTTGTGTCTTCAAATACTTTGGCGCCTCTCTAGTCACGTCTAGCAGATATTGTTCAATCAAGGCCACAAAGTAATTATGAGAATTGGGGGGCAGGTTAGGGAGGAATAAAAACTTGCTCTCAACTACAAATAAATTCATGATTTCATCAACAACCAAAAGGTTGCTGCCAACAATTCCTGGGAGGCCAAAGGGGGGAAAGGAGTTAACTGAACACTAAAAGCAACAGTCAAAACTAAATGGCCAGATTTCACTAACAAATTTTGAACTTTATTGGAGTAGAGAATGATGAAGCAAGGTCTTTTACAACTCTTGCATTCATTTAAGGGATATGATTAGGGTAGTAGATTGAATGTCACAAACCAGTTGACTAATTATATGAGCGGTTACAAATGCATTTCTTGAGGCAGGAAGATCTTGACAAATTTTGAATGGACATAATCAAAAGGAAAACTGAACTAAATAAACTCAGGAATATTCTTTGGATGCAATTACAACTGCTCCCAGCCACTCTTGCACATGATATTTAACCATAGGTGTCTCTTGGGTGGGTTAGGTGGGTACATCTTTGGAATAATTCCAAAATATTAATTTGGTAGCTTTTCCTGGGCTTTTTCAGTAACTTTTAGATAATTGTTCAAGCACAATTTGGTGGAAGTCCCCAAGCATTTGGCAGGAATTGAAGTGGATGCCTAAGAGGGAGGCATAACTTTACAGTAATCACATAGCCTTCCTTGCCATTCTAACCAGGACTTAGTACAAATCTAATCTCAAGGTCAGGATTCCCTGTTGTGTATCTGTACTGTACCTCAGGTTACAACAAAAATAATGCTCACTACAGGGGCTGTAAGCCCCTTAGGTATCCCTTTTACAACCACATCTTCAGGACCTTTGTCTCCTCTCATACAAGAGCCAAATTTGCCTGAAATTACCAGTCTTCCTATCAAGGAAGACATCACAGAACCCTCTATTGTCCATACTGTGCTGAACCTTGGGAATGGTCTCCGCCTAGTGGCCTACCCTTTGGGCACCCCTGACTTGGAAAAAGTCATGGCAGTAGCCCTTGGGTTAGCCTGTAATGGAGCCATCCCTTGAATCTAACTAAGTTCAGTCAAGAAGAGTATTATGAATTGATTGTGGCTTCACAATTTCCACGGCATCTCCTCCCAGCAGCTGGCTCTGCTGAACATCTATTGGCTTCCTTTGTACAACCTGCCTTAGCTCATCATCAAATGGTGCTAGGACTCCACGTTCAAGAGATCTTGTCCCTACAATCAGCTGTAACTAATCACAGAGATCAATTTGCTTCTTATCAACAGTGGATCTATTCCTTGTTTTCCCTGGTGTCTGACAATCAGTGCAACTCTATGACCTCCCAAACCTGCTTGATTAATTACATTGAAAAAATGCGCCAGTCTATCCCCAAGTATGTCAGTGAGTGTCTAAATGAGTTTCACCAGTTGGAACAGCCCTGGCACACCCAAGTAAATTCCACCCTGAACGCCAATCTCACCAATTTCAAACAACTTGTGCAGCAGCACAACAAGTTCAGTGCTTACTCCTTTGACTAATTACAGCAAGTAGCAGCCCTTCTGCAAAAGGCCTCTGCAAAAATTGAAAATAATTTGATCAAAAAAGGGCTGCTACCGCCACTATCTATACCAAACTCCAGACTCAAGTGAATGAATTGTCTACACCCAAACCAGATGCCCATCCTTCTCCTCCATCTGATGATTTGGTAGATAGAGAGCAGAGACTATAGATGTCATTTGAGAGTTAAGAGCGTCCCTTGCAGTCAGGATTGCCCTACTGAAGCTCCTCAGCCACATCCCCAAGTGCTTGCTCTGACAACTCAAGTTGCTGAATTACAACAAGAGGTTGCTACCTTGCATGAGATGATGGCGTCTGCTGTTAGTCCAACTAGGGTTACTGATGAAGATGGCTGTTGCCCTGGCTTGTCAGGTGATCCCTGCATTCACTGTGCTAGAGAGCTGATAGCTCTAGCTAATGAGGTAGACCATTTGAAACAAGACCACTCTAAGCTTGATAAAGACGTACAGGAAAAGAGTGAGTTAATTGATTCAGTGAATGACAGGTTTGCTCCTTGCCTTCTGGTGGGTCTGTCTTTTACATCCCAACTAGCTGAACTTTCCACAGTAGTAACTTCACAGGACCAACACCTAGAAGTTACTGAGCGGCAGATCACCCTAGCTACTAATATGGATATCCGCTCTTCTGAGACCCTGACTATCCTTGAGGAAAGTGTTTGCCAGCTGTGGGCCAGAAAGCCCCCCACCAAATCCAAAGCAGGATTCTCCCCATGCATAAATGTACTCAATAGCAACAATGGTGGCCTGACCTCAGAAGCACATTTCAAGCCTATTTTTAAGCAAGTCTTCTACCCCAGAACTTTGACCATTGCAGCTTTCCTATCTATGTAACTGTCATGGTACAAGCATCAGATGAGGTTAAGAAGGAGCATATTTTGACCTGTCTGCACCCAACTTTCCAGGAGTTGGTGGTTCCTGAACTACCCACCATTGAAGCCTGGGAAGATATGAAGCAACTCCTATTTTAAGTTTGGTGGTGATCTTAGTTTGTAAGTGAAGAAGGATACCTTCCTGCACATTGTTTTCAAACCAAAAGAGATCCTAGCTGAATTTGCAGATAGATTCTACATGAAGGGACAGCAACTGATTACAAGCCGCCAGCTGACCACACATGAAGTGTACATGGCTTGCGCTCAAGCCCTCAAGGTTAACCAGCTTCTGTGTCTTCACTTTAAGGCTCATAAATCCATGCTTTCTTCTATAAAGAGCATAAAGACGCTGTTGCAGGATATGCACTTCACCCATTCTGGGGCAGTTATGCGGGAGAAAGTGCTGCCTCTAACTCTGGTTTGTATTCACTTGGTCCGTGTATCCTCAACATGAACTCACAGAATCCTCCTGAACGCCAGGGTTGCCATAACTGTGGGCAGATAGGTTACTGTTCCTGAGTCTTCACTAATCCTCAGGTTGAAGGAGCTGATCCCAATAAACAGGTGGGAAAAGAACAGTTAACCTAGAGGCAGAGACGCTCTTGGTTGACAATTCTTCCAGTCTTCTTTAATTCTCCCCTCCATTGCTGACTCTGAGCCTGCTGACACTGAGGCTCCTCCCATTCTGCTGCTATTCCACAATATCTCTGATAACTCTGACATGGACAATTCTGATATGGAAGATCCTGACGCCTATGGGTATTTAGTCCTTGTCTTCCCCAAAACTATTGCAGTCCCTTATAAGCTACGTTCTAGGAAAACTACAATAACCACCAAGCCTCTTCCCGAAGCCAAGGAGGTTGTCTCTTGCCCATACCTTACTCAAGATAAGAGATCCCCCGTGCTTGTAGAGTCTTCTGAGGAAGCTGCTGAGGCTGTGGACGCTATGTTCAGAAACATTTCAGACTTGCTTCCTCTCCAGATGGTCTATAAGGAGTTCCCGTACCTAAGACACATGATTAAAAAATAGGACAAAAGGCTGGCAGAAGCCCAAGACATTCTGGCTGTCCTCCCTCCCTTTGGTTGTACTACCACTTGTGTGGAAATATCCATTCAGAAGATGAAAATCAAGGCCATCTTAGATACAGGGTCTCCTGTTAATGTTGTCTCCTAAAGCTTGTGAAGAAGCTCAAGCTTGCCCACAGCCTCAATTATCACTAGTTGTATGGTATCACTGGGCTATCCATGAATTGTGCTATAGGAGCTTATTCTGATGTTCCCATGCAGTTTGACAAACTACTCTTGGTCACACCTGCCGTTGTCTTGGATAATGAGAGCTATGAACTCCTTGTTGGTACTTAATTCATTAGGTAATACAATGGGATCATCAACTTGAAGGACAGGTACCTCTCTATCTTAAGGTATGAGGTCTCTCTGATCTTTTAAGAGCCAGTTAAAGTTCCCAGGAAGCGCCTCAAGACATGTGCCTTAGAATATCCCACTGTTGTTTTCACCCTAAAGTACCATACCCATTCATCCAACATGAAGTGTCCTCCTATGGCTTGCCCTGCGTCTGAGGGGACTCCTCTCTTGGCCACTTATGCTGTGACTATTCCTCCTGGATCTCAGGCTATCCTAGACTTCAAAATATCATATGAGTTAACTGAGCGTACGTTTTTAGAGTTATACTCCCCTCCCTTGCTCTGACGCAATGAACCTTATCTCTGCCTGGGAATATTGGATGTCTCTCATAAGGACCCTGTTCAATTGCTGGTTGCCAACTTAACCGCTCTCCCCATGCATGTGTCTAGAGGGCAGGTTGTTGGCTATGGTAAGGTGTTGAATGCTCCTGATGTCCTGTTGCTACATACCTTTGGTATGTTCCAGGACTTTAATTTACCCAAAGACAAGCCCCAAGTCCTATCTTTGTTTACTGCGCAAGACTTCCTGCAGCTATTCCTGGTTCAACAGAAGGAAGTGCTTGAACTCCTGAATCAGTTTTAAGATATCTTTGCTAAAAATAGCACTGATTATGGTCTAGTCAAAGGCGTCATTCACCAGATTGATACTGATGATGCTCCCCCCTTCTAAGCTAAACCTTATTGCTGCAGTTGTGTGGAGGATGCTCAGGTGTCTAAAGAGCTCAAACAACTTCTAGACATTAGACAGATTGCTCCTTACCAAAGCCCATGGGCCTCCCCTTGCTCATACTAAAAAAGAAGGATGTAAGACATTACATTGTGATGGACTACCAACAATTAAACTCTTTAACTAAAAAGGATTCCTACCCCTTACTACACATTGATGATGCTCTCTGATGCCTTGGGGGCTCTAAGTTCTTCTCTGCCATGGATTTAGCCTCTGGGTACTGGCAAGTTGATCTCTCTCCCAAGGATAGACAGAAGACTGCGCTCATCTCTTCTGAAGGATTGTTTGAGCATACACAAATGCCGCAAGGACTCTGCAATGCTCCAGCTACTTTCCTTCAAGCCATGGACTCCATTCTCCGTGATTTGAAGCTCTTGTGTGTCCTAGTGTACTTAGATGATATAAAAGTCTTTAGTGCTACCTTTACTGACCACCTGGCTCATCTCAAAGAAGTTTTTATAAAGACTCAAGAAGCTGGTCTTAAGTGAAAACCATCTAAGTGCGCCTTCTTCAAGAAACGCCTTGAATTCTTTTGACATGAGGTGACTCAGACAGGAATTTGCCCCATGACTAAGAAATTTGAGGCCTTTGACAAAATGCTTCAGCCCACCAACCTGCAAGAAGCTCAAGTCTTTCTGGGCATGATGGAATACTACAGAGCATCCATCCCCAATTTTGCTGATACTAGCAAACCCTTGATCAACTGCTGTGTAATGTCACTTTTGAATGGACCGCCAGCCAGCAACAGGCCTTTGAGACCCTTAAGCAAAAACCTAAGGAGGCCCCTATCCTAGTATATCCTGATTACAATAAAGAATTCATCCTATATACTGATGATAGCAACCTGGCCATTGGAGCCATCTTGGACCAACTGGATGATGAAGGGGTGGATCACACTGTAGCTTATACCTCTTGTGTCCTGAAAGAGCATGAAAAAAGTTACAGTGTGACTGAGAAAGAGTGCCTTTCTGTGCTGCATGTTGTCAAGAAGTTCCGCCATTACATTTATGTCACCCATTTTACTGTGGTCACTGACCACACTTTGCTTAAATGGTTACAATAACTTAAGGAACCAGAAGGACAACTTGCTAGATGGGCTCTCTGCTTGCAAGGTTACAACTTCACTGTGCTGCACTGTCCCAGTATTCAACATCAGAATACTGATGGATTGTCCAGAATTCCCATCCTTGCTCTACACCCTGCTGAGGCTGACAGGCTTTACAAACTAATTGGATATTCTTCCTCTTGGGAGAACGAGATGGAAGAAGTCCAATTAGCCCTAGCCAATATACCTGAGGATACGCACATTTGTGAAATCAGCTTTTAAGAAATTACAAGACCACTACTTGCCTTATTTAAGACCTATTCTTTGTCTTTTGGTGGTGCTCCAAGCTCATAAGGAGACAGGACATAGAGGCGTTGCCAAGACTTATGCCTGGCTCCAGAAAAACTATTTCTGATAAAACTTTGCCTGCTGATTCCAGATGTCATATCTAGATGTCATGATTGTCAGATCCAACAACCTTGAGCTGCCTCTCATAAGGACAAGCTAGTCCCCCCCTCAACATGCATTTCACACTGTCAGCATTGATGCTGTAGGACCTCTCCCTGCTCCCTGTCTGGAAGCTGCTTTATCCCAATTGCTGTTGATTATTTTAGAAAGTGGGTAGAAGCTCGCCCTACTAAGGACATCACTGCCAAGACAACTGCCACATTTCTGCTGCAAGATGTATTTTTTGCCATGGTTGCCCTCAAGTGTTGCTATCTGATAATGAGACTAACTTTAATGCTAAGTTAGTTACCTTGGTTGTCAAGGCTTTGGGGTCTCATCAGTCCTTCTCTGCCCCCTACAATCCTTCTACCAATGGGGCAGTTGAGTGTGCAAATTCAACACTGGTCTCTATCATAAGGAATCTCACCTACTCTGATGCTGCCAACTGGGACCTATACTTACCTGCTGCTCTCTTTGCTTACTGCCTTAGCAAGCATTGTGTCACCGGGTATTCCCCTTTTGCTATGTTGTATGATTGTGAAGCCACCACTCTGTTGCTCTTGGGGGGCCCATACCCTCCTCTGATAAGGCCATGAACCCTGACAGCCATATCAAATATCTTTTCAACCGTATCATTGATATTCAGGCCACCGCCCACACGTCTGCATATAAGACCAAGATGCTTGAGCTCTCTCCTGACTATGCTGGACAATCTTCCTTGCCTGAGTTCAACATTGGGGACCACATTCTTTACTATCAGCATAGAGTAGGAGGACGCGCTCATAAACTAGACTTGTTGTGGATTGGGCCCTTGGAAGTGACCTTCAAACAAGGATCAGAGTATAATGTGAAACTCTTCTCCAGTGTCAACTGTTTGCTTGAGTGCATGCAAAGTCCTCTGCAAATACTACCCCCTAAGGCCAATTTAGAGGGTGGCAATATTGTGAATGCCGCCATTCACCAAGTTTTAATTTTGTCTTTAATGAGTTATTTCAAGGACAAAACTATCTCTTTTTCTTTTGCCCTTTGAAATGAGTCTGGTTCCAATTTGAGAAATTCAATTGTTCAGTTTCCTGACTCTGCGCAACTCACTTGCCCCACTTATGCTTTTGGCAAGTGATCCTACCGTCCATGTACTGTTTTGTGGTAAAGCTACATAGTATATGTTCCATTTCACTTTTACCAATAAAATTATGTTCTATTCACATTTTTGTCTTTGTGTCTCCACATACTTTGGCGCCTCTCTAGCCACGTCTAGAAGATATTATTCAATCAGGGCCACAAGGTAATCACATAGCTTTCCCTGCCATTCTAACCAAGACTTAGTAAGAATCCAATCCTAAGGTTAGGATTCCCATTGTGTATCTGTGCTGCGCCTCAGGTCACAACAGACTCCACCAGGGTGACCCTATGTCCCCACTCCTATTTAAATTTGCAGCAAACCTGATCCTAGTGGCATGTCAGGTCAAACTAAAAGGCATTGCCCACCCAGGCCAGGAACCCCTAAAAGCTTCAGCATTTGCTGACAACACATTATGTGGTGTTGCAGACAGGAAGGATGTAGTGAGCTTCACACATCTTATGAGGCTATATCAGCATGGATCTAACACTAAAACTAACATTGAGAAAACAGTTACGTTCCAAATTGGATTACCTAGCTTTCCACCTCCAGAGGGGATGACAACCATTGACCCAAACCTACCTTTTAGACACCTGGGCATTCTGTTCACATATTGTGATATTGCACAAGATGCAATGAAACAAGGGCTGCTATCAGATCTAGTTGATAGAATAGGAAAGTGGAGGTACAAGGGGCTGGATCTTGCAGTAAAAGCACAGACCCTAAATGTGTTTGTGCACTCAAAAATATGGTACATAGCACATATATTACCTTTCTCTGCAGCATTTAAGAAGAAAGTGGAGTCCATCACCAGTGTATTTCCTCTGGAAAAAGGCAACTGCAGCCCCTATTAGATTAGAATTGGTAATGCACATGAAAAAGAAGGGAGGAATTGGACTCTTACCAGTTGTGTATAACACAAGATTACTTTGGGGAAAATCATTCATGGCATGCATGAACGCGTATAATAACAGTACAGCAAAAGCTAGAAAAATAAACTGGCTGGATAGCCTTTGCAAAGTCCCTAAAAAATCAGACACTAAAAAACTGGCAAGTCATCAGGTGATGGTGAGTAGGAAACAGACAGAACCATAATGAAGGAGAATCATGAGGGCTCTCTGTCTTAGGGAATGGAAGATTACTACCACACCAAAGAATAATCCCCACTTCCTGGCCAACAAGTTCATTCAGGCCCAATTGATGAACAATAGGAAGCCACAAGACAAAAAAGATAAACTAAAGATTCAGGTAGATAACGCGCTACAACTGGTCACTTGTAAAGGTCTTAAGATCTTCAATCATAACTTTAATAAAATCACTAAGCGGGTACCAGTAGCTCTATTCCTGTGTATAGTGAGCAACTGGTCCCTGGAGTGAATTGAAGTCATACTAACACCAAAAGAGATAGTTGATAAGGTGAAAAGCATATTTACTCCAATCAAACTTTGATCCAATAGTTGGTGCATACTGACCCAAGCCTACAAATCTGGTACACATTGTAACAATACATACTGGTACTGAGAATGCAAGGTTTGTCCAGAGCCAATTGCCAGGATTGATCATAGATAATTCTTATGCAAAAAAAGTGTAGATTTTTGGAAACACGCCCAGTGGGAATTGATGGGTCCTAGGCTCTGCAATATGGCTCCAGGGAAGGACATTTTCTTTGCCTGCATCATGGGCAATGCTCTATCTCACCTCAAAGCCTTTTATTACCATTGTGCACTCAATTGAGTCCACTCCGCCTTCAGATCCTGGATCCTGGAAAATAAACCAATCAACACAGGTATTATGATACAACAGTGGAAGCTTGAGATAGCTAGACACCTCAAGCGCATCAACAAGTTCAGGACTCTCATTCCAGGGAAGTTCAAGACAAGATGTGCATCAATTGAAAACTGTCAATACATAAAGTATGACACAATTAGCAAAAAAGACCCAGCCAGTATGGCAAACAGAGTCTCCCCAAGACTTTAACTTGGCAACATAGCTGGCTAGCCAATTTGTTGGGCAAGTCCCTGTGACGTCCCCCATTCCCTCCCAACCATTTCCCAATAAAGTTATGGTTTTCACAAAAAGAGAGCATGTGGGGCTCATAACTTGAGGTTGTAGGATTGAAACCTACTTCTGCTAATTCAATTTTTGTTCTTACCCTGAGCTTGGTAAAAGGGGCTCAATTTTTGTACAGACCAGTTTGTCCAATCCTAGAACCCCAACCCCTTTTCTAGACTCAGCAGAAGAATTGGCTCCCACCATATTTAAAAATAAAAGTATGGATTGCTTTAAACATTACTTGGTTGTTTTATCAAAATCAATCAATTCCAAATAAGAATAGCATCTCATCTGGATAAGGAACACTTTTCTACAATATATGTTTATTATTTCCATGGCTCATAGATAATATAAGAGAAACTCCAGTATTGATTCATTACTACAATGGTGTCCCAGTAGTTTATAGACCTCACATAAAGAATCACCTGTATAATGAGCCCCAATATAAACATATATGTAGGTCCAATGGCCATACTAAGAAGTGGTAAGTGGAGAGGCTTCTTTTCACCAAGAGTGATCATCTCTATCCAAAGTTAGGACATGACAGAGCAATAACATTCTGGTTGATAAGATTTGAGTTTAAGAGAGAGCTGAACCATATTTTAGATACAGACAGACCTATAGATGTGAGAGAGGAGGGCTAAACTAACTAAGTTTGGCTCCCATACCAGGGGGAAGATCCACCAGGACACCATCCAGTGCAAGACTGGTATGGCCACTCAAAGTGGCATCCATAAAGAGGACACAGAAGATAGTTGGGGAAAGTAGGAGTCCAAAACCATCAAAACCATGCCACCAAGTAACCACAGAGCACGCTTGGGTGCAGAATCTTGACTTCCTGAATCCTCCTCTTGGACCTGAGTAACTTGAACCTCCAGGGAAGGATAAAATGGGGGAGCCAAGCTAGGGGCCATTGAGGGGACTGGTGTAAGGGCAGAGAGCTCAAGGTCATTGCAGGTCAGACTTCTTACAATATTCATACTGGTAACAAGGATGTCTTGAGCCTGTCCAGGGAGGTCCTTGAACATGTGCACAAGTTGACTGGGGCTGCTCCCAGCGTGGTGGAAGGTATGGGAAACACAACTCCAAAGGTCTAGAGAGGTGGTCCATATCATCATCAGGGCAGGCTCCAAGGTGAAGGCCACAAACTTCAGGAAAGAGGCCAGCATTTACAAACTGAGTGACAGCTCAAGAAAATCAAGTTTATTTGAGGCTATTTCTCACAGGACCAAAGAAAAAGGAGATCCTGATAGTATGAAACCTGTTGGGATATTTTTTTAAAGTGCAGGAGGCGGCAAATACAGTCTTTACGCTTAGTTAAACAACAGAGGATGCTATTTGAAGCATATATGTAGTAAAGGGGACAACAAAGCAAACAGGAGATAAATTTGAACTTAAAGTAAGTATATATAAAGATTTTAATACTAAATTCAAAGTTCAAACTAGGTTTTTGAAAGCAGGAGAAGTAAGCAGTCTTTTTAACACCAACTTTATCTCTAGAGGCTTCAAAAAGAATTCTGGGAACCAGGGAGAAGCTAAGAAGGTAATGAATAGTAAAGAAAATTCTAACAGAGCCAGGAAAACAAAGAGGGCCAAGATGAGCCAAAGAGTAAACTGGATTTTTAAAAGTGTAACTTTAATTGATAGAATGAGCAAGCAGGGGAATGAAAGTCCCCTGTCTTGCTTTAAGAGTAAAGTTTATGTTTCAAGGTCACCTGGCCCAGGGGCGTGGGTTTGATTGGCTGCAAGAGAAATTTTGAAGGGCAAACCAGCAGACTGTAGGTTTTGCAAAAAAATTGGTTCCAACTCTGATTGGCTAGTGTCAAATGAATGGTGCAGGTCACCATTCAATCCAGTTGAATTAGAATTTGATAATTTGACAGAAGCGCAACAGGATTGATTCAATTTAATTAATTTTAAATGGGGATGCGCCCAAGCCAGAAAATAGTCCAAATTAATCAAGGATTCCTCACAAGTGGGCACAGCGTTCAGAGCATCAGTATTTACCACCTGGGAATGGTATGCCAACACAAATCTCTCATTAAACGTGTGGGCTAAATCCTCAAGGGAATTAGGGCTTGGCTGGCTTTTGAGCAGATCTTTTTATACAACACGGGAAGATTGTCCTATCCAAGGCTAAAGGAGGGAGTGAATTTACAATAGAGCTGGTGAGGGGATGATTCCTATCTGTAAACTAAACAAGCATACTGTACTGAATATGGGCCCTGGTAACCAAAAACAATAAGTAAAAACTCAAAACAAACCTACTACACAATGTACAGCTTGTGATACATGCACAAAAGTTAATTAAGACATGATATTAGCATTGACAAGTTCCCTCCTGTTGCACCATACCCACCACAAAAATTTGCTTCTGATCATTAGTCAGGGCTGGATTTTCCCAGCTACTCACCCAGTGACTGTTGGCTAGTACATCTGTTACTGGTAATCAGTTGTAACAGTCCAGAATGAAGTTGGCAGGCTGCCAATCCCAGGGTGATATGGAGAAATGACAATTTTCTGGTCAATTATGTACCTACCTGCAACTCCTCAGCCAAATTAAACCCATATAAAACTCTTTTTTGTAATCAATTGGATGTTTGGTATTTTATTCTGGGTCAGAAGGGGCCAACCACAGCCCCCAGATGCCTTTCTGACCAATTTTACCAAGGTTGGCCAACCAGGATGGTCTATCATAGGGAAGTCAAACTTTGCAGTAGATTGCCTCTTCCATGTACAGCTCTCTGACCAGCAATTTGATGGATACAGACATCCAACCTATATCTGACACCTGGGCTTAAGCCTACTAAACAACCTAGAAGATTTATAGATATCTCTTTTGAAAAACATGGATCAATGCTTTTCTTGTTATGCTTAGGCGCCAAATCAAATATTTCATACCTCAATCATATCATCCACTCTAAAGTTAATCAGAATTGCTAAAGGAAAACCAGCCCCAAAACTTTGGTTGATCTCTGGCCTAGATGACTTTTTAAAAACAGTTCCTTGATAAGTAGGGGTTAAAGATCAAACTTATAATCTTACTGAAAATATCTTGAGTCACCTATCAAGCTAAAAATAGCTATAAAAATTTTCATGGAAGATAAATAACAGCCTAGAGCTATAGGTGCAATTACCCTATGGCCCATCCCAACTATTTTCAATTTGCAGGATATTTTTTTGCTTTTGGAAGATAGATATTTCTATTAAAAACCCCTCTAGTAAGCCACCTGTCTCAATCTACTCTCCCTGATCCACCACTAGCATCATTTGATTGTTTTGCTTTCTGGTATCTTTGTATGGTGAGCCATCTCAGAATATCCCAAGAAGCTTTCAGATGCAACAGCAAAGCATATACCTTGCCATCTCTCACCAAATATGAAAGGTTGATGCCCAGATGGTTAACTTCCAGCTCTCTTTTTTAGGTCCACCCTTTCTTTCATAAAAATAACTAGGCTTTATGAGAAACTTTTGACCAGTTATAGCTGAATTATATAGATCCCCTCTTTTTTCTCTTGCTTGGAAATATTTTTAAGATAAGTGATATTATTGATATAAAGGCTTTTTCTTTCTCTTTTAATGTTTTTGATAGTACACCAAAGTGACCATCAACAATGCCTTTTCATAAATTTTACAAATTTATTGCATTTAATAGACACTTTAATGTATTTTGATGATTTTTTAAATAGATGATATAAGAATTCATAGGATTAAAGTGGTTTTTGTTATCTGCCCATACTTTGATATTATTTTTAAAAAACCTATTTAATTTAAGAAGTTTTATAAAGCATACACCTGTTGAGTTTATACTTCTGGGAAGTATAATAAACGAGATAAAGGGGGAAATTAAGAGGAGAATGATACTTAATTGGATATGAATATAAGATAATATATGGTGTCATGGAAAGCCACATACTGTCCATGTACATCATGAAAGTCATGGGGCTTATCTGAGTAATGTTACTCTTAAGTCAAAAAGCTTATTAAAGTTGTGTTCCACTTAGGATCTGGATTGTTTGATCCCTGTAATAGATGGCCAAATAATAGTAGTGTCACTGACTTAATGATTAGTTGGTGAGACATTTGGTGACTTTTTTGGTGAATCACTTGGGGTGTTAATTCCCCAAGAGGGAGTAAGCCAATATGTTGCAACATCTCCCCCTGGGGTGCTAGAAGGTGGAATATTAGAAATTTTCTTGAGAGTGTTGGGGATACAGGCTTGGTATTAATCCAGTTTGCTGTTGGGTACAGGGAGTTTGGAGTTGTGTTCCACTGTTCTTGCTTTTCATAGCAGGGGCAGTCATTGTGCATGTGTTTAAGTTCTGTTTAAGTGCCAATACCCTTAATGAGGTAGGTATTATTGGGTTTGAACTCCATGACAATGCCTGGCCCACATAACCCTGGGCCCAACTTATGCTGATTGTGGTTGACAACCCAGATTTTGTCCCTGACTTGGAATCTTTCTTGCTGCATTAAGATTGCCTCTCTCTCAATAATTTTTTGTTCCATGTCTTCCTGGTCTTTCCTAGCACGCTGCACATCAAGATTACTGTCATCTGATACCTTTTTGGGCAGGGTTAATAGTAGTCCTGGGATAGTACTAACAAGGGCATGTTTTTGCCCATAGACAAGTTCATATGGGTGTCAAAACAGCAGGCTCAACCCGCCAGCAAGGTTCCAAGCAAGCAGGTTTGTGACCTAAAATCCAATTACCCAGCCACTTGAAGCCAGACTAGTAAGTCAACTCAAATTGCCAAATCCAACAACATGAACAAATGATTATCTCTTATGGTGAATACCTCAATTTGGCGCTTGACTCATTATCAGGATCAAGCCACCCCCTTCTTCCATCCAGCCGTGTGATCACCAATCTTGTTCCTACTATCCATTGATTCACATGAACTATATAATCATTATCTCTCAATAAAGATTATTATCTATCTTCTAAATATTTTTCCCTGTGTAACTCTGCTAAAACAGCACAGTTACAACATTGTAGCACAGGTAGGCTCTCCATCCTACCTTATCTTGAAAAATTCTGCCTGTTGCCTGTACTTGCCACGGCCAACAAATCATTGACAGAATTATGTCTGGCCTTCTGCTGGACTGGACCCCGTATACCCCTGGTGCCAAGATACCTGATGGCTTCGTCCTGTACCAGAACATGGTGATTCCACTACCCGCCTTCAACACCATGTCTGCACAGGATTTCTTGCAGACAGTTGCCACCATTCTGCAACCAACCGTAAAAAACACCATGCCCGCCTACGTAGCCCAAAGACTACAAAGTGCTACCTCAGAACCTTTTGCCAGGGCCAACAATAATAACGCTGCCGCATGGATCTAGTCTGCTCAGAGCAAGCTGGCCCATATGGAATGTACATAGAAATTTTGGATTGCAGAAATCTCCATCCAATTGACTACAACACTGGCACCTGGTGTGACAAATGGCACAAAGAATACACCAAGAAGAACTGGGATACCTTTAAACAAGACTTCTTGGCAAGGTTTGTGCTTAAAGACACAGCGTTCATGATCATATGCCAAGTAAAGAACCTAACCCAGATGGCACCATGAAGGAGCTCACTTGCGCCTACAAGGAACTCTGACTTTGCGCACCCTCTGACATGGCCTTTGACACCCCAGCCACACACCTCATGTACTATGAAGTCCTTAAGTTGCATGTAATGAGGCACATGAACCTGGACCAGTGACCAACCTGCAAAGCCTGTACTGCAAGGCAGAGAAAGAGGAACAAACATCCAACGCCCTCCATAAGGCACAAACTGGAAAACAAGAGAGGCCCAAGGATTCCCACACAGGCAGGTGCTCCACACAACCACCCCCTGGAAGCAACAAAAATAACACCAACCATAAACCCAAAAGCTCAAATGGACATGGAGTGGGAACAATGGCCAGTCAAATCATACTCATCTCTGTATCACTGCTACACAAGACAATCAAGACAAGGGAAAAGCCTGGGGAGAGCATTAACCAAGCCAAGCTCTCCCTGCACAACTCCTGACTTGCCCAACAATAAATACTGCCCTAAGGACGTGAACCAGTGTCCAATGATCAAAGTGCCACTGAAGACCTGGTTCTATACACCATTGCCAGACACCCTAATAAACTGATTTTCTATCCTTTCTGTTTTTGAAGTTACATAGGCTCAGCACTCCTGGACTTGGGCGCGGATTGAACCCTAGTCAACAGCAGCTTTGTAGACAATTTTAAGCTAGCCACTAATCCTTTGCGGATTAAAAACGTGGTTTTAGCTGATGAACATCACATTGTCGTGACAAGGGAAACCACCCCCTTCTCTGTCATGCTTGAGAACCTGCACTCCACCATTCAAGGCCCATCATTGACTTTCCAAAGTTTGACATCATACTGGGGTTAGATTGGTTACAAAAAACAACCCTCACATAGACTGGGTGATCTCAGTGTTGACCATTAAGCGTGAAGGTGTCAACCACTAGATCTACCCTGACTCATTGGACCAACTCCTACACAACCACGTCTTTGTGCGCATCACAAAGATCCTGGACAAAAAGGAAAACCTGAAGGCAATTGACTGGGACTCCTGCCAGTACAAGATTGTTGTGTTCTGAGGCGCGGCACAGACACACAACAGAAAATCCAACCTTTTTTGGATTTGTACTAAGTCTTGGCTAGATGACAGGGAAGGCAAATGTGTTTACCTTGCAGCCCTGGAAGAATAATCTCTACTAGTCAAGGCTAGAGAGAGGCGCGGAAGTACAGAAGACACAAAGAAAAAAAATGTGAATAGAACTTAATTTTATTGGTGAATAAGGAAATGGAATATATAGTAGTTGAGAATACCACAAAACACTACCAGGACGGTAGGATCACTTGCCACCAGCATTAGTGGGGCAAGTGAGTTGCGCAAAGATCAGGAAACCAAACAATTGTATTTCCTGAATTGGCCATAAACTCATTTTGAGTAGCCAAAGCAAAAGCAAGAGATTTGTCCTCAAAATGGCCCACCAAAGGCAAAATCAAAATACTGTGAATAGCAGCATTCATGACATTGCCATCCTCTAGATTGGCCTTAGAGGAGTGGTATTTACAATGAAACTTTGCGTGCACTTGAGCAAAAGGATGGCCACTAGACAAGAGCTTTATAGTGTATTTGGACCCTTGCTTAAAGGTTACTTCTAGAGGGCTGATCCACAGAGAGTCCAACTTATGTGCGCAACCACCTACTCTGTGTTAGTAGTAAAGGACATGGTTACCAACATTAAACTCAGGAAGGGGGGAGCGTCCAGCATTGTTGGGAGAGAGCTCAACTATCTTAGTCTTATATGCAGAAGTGTAAGCAGTGGCTTGAATATCAATTATGCAGTTGACTAAATCCTTGATGTGGTTGTCAGGATTCATGGCCTTATCTGAGGTAAGCAGGGGCCCCCAGAAGCAATGAGGTAGTAGCCTCACACCCATATAGCATAGCAAAGGGGGAATATCCAGTGACACAATGTTTGCTAAGGCGGTATGAAAATAGAGCAGCAGGTAAGTACAAGTCCCAATTAGCAGCATCCAAGTAGGTGAGCTTCCTCATGATGGAGACCAGTGTCAAGTTAGCACGTTCAACTACCCCATTGGTGGAAGGATTGTAGGGGGCAGAGAAGGACTGGTGGGACCCCAAAGCTTCTACAACAGAGGTTACCAGCTTGGCATTGAAATTAATCCCATTATCCAAGAGCAACACTTGAGGACAGCCATGGCAGTAGAAAACGTCTTACAACAGTAAGGCAGCAGTTGTCTTAGCTGTGATGTCCTTTGTAGGGCAAGCCTCTAACCACTTTTTAAAATGATCAACAGCAATTGGGATAAAGCAACACCCAGAACAAGAGCGGGGAAGAAGACCTACTGCGGTAATGCTAACAGTGTGAAAGGCATGTTGAGGGAAAACTAATTTGAACTCGTGGGCAGCAGCTTGAGGCCTCTGTAGCTGGCAGTTGTGTCAGCTAGCAATGACTACTGGGATCAGTTGGCAAATTTTCTCCCAAAAGTAGTTCTTCTGAAGCCAGTCAAAGATATTGGCAATGTCTCCATGTCCAGTTTCTTTATGGGCTTTTGACACCAATGAGAGGCAAAGACTGGGCCGTACATAAGGCAGATACTGGTCTCACACTTTTTTGAAAAGCTTATTGCCATGTATAAGGGTATCTTTGGATAGCTTGGACAGGGCCAGTTGTACCTCCTCTGTCTTGCTTTCCCAAGAAGAAGGATACCCAATTAGTTTGTATAATTGGTTGGCCTCTGCAGGATGCAAAGCAAGAATAGGCATTCTGGAGAGCCTGTAAGAGAGGGGGTCTAGACTAACAAAGTCTGGATTGCACCAGGTGGGACCAACCACCAGAATGCCATCCATTGCAAGACTGGGATAGCCCTCAAAGGGGTCTTCCAAAGGAGACTGGATGTGAAAGGGGAGGGAAGTATGCATCCAAAGCCATGACCATGGCTCCAGTAAGTAACCATAGAGAGTGATCCCAAGTGAAAGGGGTCTCTGTATTTGACTCAGGGATTTGGTGAAAGGGGGAAGGATTGTCCAAGTCAGAAGAAGGAGTTTCAGTAGTAACAGATTTCAAAGGTGGCAACAACTCTTCAAGATGAGAAGACAACCAAGAGAACAACCCATAGGATCCCGGTTTGAAGGGAATCTGGGTGAGATGCTCAATTACATTTGTAAAATGACTAGGAATAAACTCAGAAGATTGAGAAATCAAGGAAAGTTTGCTCCAAAAGACTGGGTTTGAGGACCAGAACAAGAGGGAAATGGGCACCAGTATCTACACAGCCATCTTGTACCAAGGTGACAACATGATTCCAGCGGGTACCCTTCTTTTTCTAAGACTACTGGGCAGACAGACCAGTACTTGGAACAATTCCCAACAAAAACGACGGGCAGTTGGGCAGGCAGGCCAGGGAAGGCGGTTGGCAGGGACAATTAAGTGCTGGGGTAATTAACAGGGAATGGTCCAAGTTATTGTTCTCGGAACAATTCCCAACAAAAAACAACAGGCAGACAGGCAGGCAGACAAGAGAAAGTGGGAGGCGGGGACAATAGCAGGAGTTGGGATAAATACCTTTATTGTTAAACAAACTTTAAAATACAAAAGATTTGCAAAGTCAGGAGTTTATTCAACAATTGGAATTGGTAAGCAAGGGACCTGACGGCCCATGCTTCCATTTTATGCAAAAGGGGGTGATAGGACAGGAGGGGTTATGAAAGGGGCTATCAGAGTGCAATCTAAAGGGGAGTCTATTAAAGAGTACTAGCCAATCTTATCTTGGTTTGAGACCCAGAAAATAGGGGCCGCGGGCCGGATGTAAGAATTAGCCCCCTTTATTGGCTAGGAGCCTTCCAAGGACTCAGGGTGCGCATTTCCCTTAATGCCTTCCTCTGACGTCTCCACTGGAGAGCTCCAGAACCCAATTGTTTTGGGCCGGGGAACTCCCGGGCCGGAGGAATTAGCTACCTGGGACACCTCTGGTTGTGGGTTTTGGTACCCAATTTCCCTGGGCCGCAGATTTGACCTTTCCAACTTCATGTGGCCTGCATTTTTTTGTTAGTTTGCTAATTGTTTCAGGACCGGGCAACACCAGGACAACAAGCAATCCAACTGAATTAATGTCTCTTCTGCAGTTGGAGGGGGCTCCAAAGGGGAAATGAGATCTTTGGCTGGGAAGGCCAACACAAAGCATTTGTCTACCGTGTGAGCCAAGTCCTCCAGGTTTTGGAGGGGTTTTGCCTGCACACGGGCCACCTTTTTTGATGGTCTGGGAAACACATCCCAATCTAGGGCCAAAGGTGGGCCACAGAACTTTACAGAGCCCATCAGTGTTCTGATGTTGAATTCTAAGGAAATGGAGCACTGTGAAGCCGTATACTTGCAGGCGTAGAGCCCATCTAGCTAGGCATCCTTCAGGTTCCTTGAGCTGCTGTAACCATTTGAGAGAAGCGTGGTCAGTGACAACTGTGAAGTGGGTGCCGTATATGCTATGACAAAACTGCTTGACTGCATGCAACACAGCAAGGCACTCCTTCTCCGTGACACTATAGTTCTTCTCATGCTTGTTTAGTATGCAGGAAGTGAAGGCCACAGGATGGTCTACACCCTTGTTGTACAGTTGAGCCAGAATGGCTCCAATAGCTAAATCACTATCATTTGGTGTACAGGATGAACTCCTTGTCATAGTCAAGATACACTAGGATTTGCACCTCTTTAAGTTTTTGCTTAAGGGTCTCAAAGGCTTGCTGCTGACTGGCAGTCCACTCAAAAGGGACATTACGTAAAAGCTGGACTAATGGTTCACTAGTATTGGCAAAGTCAGGGATAAACTGTCTGTAGTAGCCCATCATCCCCAGGAAGACTTGTACTTCTTGCAAGTTGGTTGGCAGAAGCATTTTGTCAATGGCTTCAACCTTCTTAATCATTGGATAAATCCCTGTCTGGGTCACTTTATGGCCTAAGAACTCAAGACATTCTTTGAAGAAGGCGCACTTGGAAGGCTTCAGTTTGAGGCCAGCTTCTCAAATCTTTATGAACACCTCCTTGAGATGAGCCAGGTGATTAGTGAAGGTAGTGCTGAAGACTGTTATATCATCCAAGTACACTAGGACGCACGACAACTTCAAGTCACAAAGGATGGAGTCCATGGCCCTCTGGAAGGTGGTTGGGGCATTTCAAAGTCCCTGTGGCATGCAAGTAGGCTCAAAAAGCCCTTCAGAAGTAATGAGCACGGCTTTCTGACAATCCTCAGGGGATAGGTCAACTTGCCAGTATCCAGATGCCAGATCCATGGCGGAGAAGAACTTAGAGCCTCCAAGACGTTGCAGAGCATCATCAATACGCGGCAAGGGGTACAAGTCCTTCTTGGTCAAAGAGTTTAGTCAGCAATAGTCCATCACAATACAATGAACCCCGTCCTTCTTCTTTAAGATGAGTAGTGGGGAAGCCCAAGGACTCTGGGAAGGCGCCAGCAGCCCAGCATCTAGTAGTTGTTTGAGCTCTTAAGATACCTGGGCGTCTTCCACACAACTGCAGCAATATGGCTTAGCACAGAAGGGGGGAGCGTCACCAGTGTCTATCTGTGAATAACACCTTTGGCTAACCCACAGTTGGTACTGTTCTTGGAAAAGATATCAGAAAATTGGTCTATTAAATCTAACACCTCTTTCTGTTGAACCAGGGACAGTTGTGAAAAGTCTTGGGCAGTGAACAGAGATAAGACTTGCGGCTCATCCTCTGGTATGTTAAAGTCTTGAAACGTGCCAAAGGGATGAAGAGACAGGACGTCAGGAGCGCCCAACAACTTTCCATATCTAACAATCTGTCCCCTAGATACGGTCATGGGGATAGCAGTCAGGTTAGCTACCAACAATGAACAGGGTCCTTATGAGAGACATCTAGAATCCCAGGACAGAGGTAAGTTTTTGCTGCGTCCTAAAAAGGGGGGAGAGTACAACTCCAAGAAGGTGTGTTCAGGTAGTTCATAAGATATCTGGGAGTCCAGGATGGCCTGAGACCCAGGTGGGATGGTGACAGCAGAGGTGGCTTGGAGAGGGATCCTCTCAGACTCAGGAAAAGCCATGGGTGGACACTTCATGTTTAAAGAGTGGGTGCAATACTTGAAGTTGAAACCCCCAGTGGGATATTCCAAAGCGCAGGTCTTGAGGCGTTTCCCTGGAACTTTAACTGGCTCTTTGAAGATTAAGGGGACTTTTTATCCTAGAACAGAGAGGTAGCCATCTTTCAAGTTGATTATCCCATTGTATTCCCTAAGGAACTGGGTGCCAACTAGGATATTGTAGCTCTCATTCTCCAGGACAACTGCTGGCGCAGCTAAGAGAAGCTTGCCAAACCGCATGGGCAGAGTGGAGTAAGCCCCTATGGTGTGGGTCATAGACAGTCCAGCCGTGCCATACAACTGGTGATAATTAAGGTCAGGGGCAAGTTTGAGTTTCTTCACAAGCTTGGAGGATACAACATTGACTGGCAAGCCAGTGTCTAGAACTGCCTTAATCTTCACTTTTTAAATGGATATCTCTACTTGAGTGGTAGTGCGGCCAAAGGGGGGAAGGACAGCCAGTATATCTTAAGCCTCTGCTATTTCCTTATCCCACTTCTCAATCATACATCTTAATCCTGGGAACTCCTTATAAAAAGTCTGGAGGGGGAGCAAAACAGACACATTCTTGAAGACAGCGTCAGCAACCTCAGTACCTTCTTCTTGCAACTCCACTAGCACAGGGAACCTCTTGGCCTGATTGAGGTAAGGGTGCAAAACATTCTCTTTAGCCTCAGGCAGAGGCTTAGCAGTAGTTGTAGTCTTTCCTGAGCGTAACTTATAGGGAACTGCAATGGTTTTGGGAACGGCCAGAAAGGAGTACCAATATGATTCAGTGTTGTTAATATCAGAATCATCCAGGTCAGAGTCATCAGAGATATTGTAAAATAGGAGGAGGATAGGAGGAGCCTCATTATCAGCAGGTCAGATTCAGCCATAGAGGGAGGGATTGGAAGAGACTGAGAAGAATTGTCAACCAAGAGTGTCTCTGCCTCAAGGTTGACTGTTCTTTTCCCGCCTGTTCCTTTGGATCAGCTCCTTCAATCCGCGGATTGGTGCAGACTCAAGAATGATGACCTATCTGACCACAGTTGTGGCAACCTTGGCGTCATGGGAGGATTCTGTGAATTCATATTAAGAATGCAAGGACCACGGGAAGATGAACCAGAGTTAGAAGCAGCTCAACTTTCCCTGACAATGGCACCAGAGTGGGTAAGATGCATATCATGCAACAACGTCTTTATGCTCTTCATAGACAAGAGCATAGCCTTATGGGCTTTGAAGTGAAGACACAGAAGTTGATTAACCTTGAGGACTTGAGTGCAAGCCATGTAGGCTTCATGGGCTGTCAACTGTCTGCTTGTAATCAGTTGCTGTCCTTCCATGTAGAATCTGTCTGCAAACTTGGCTAGTGACATGTTAGGCTTAAAAGCAATATTCATGAAGGCATCCTTTTTCACTTCCAGGCTAAGGTCACCACCAAAATCATCAATCAGAGGCTGCTTCATATCTTCCCACGTTGCAATGGAGGGTAGTTCTGGCACAACTACCTCTTTGCAGGTCAGGTGCAGACAGGTCAGGATGTGTTTCTTTTTGACGTCATCTGATGCTCTTTGCATGGCAGTTTCATAGATAGTGAGAAAAGCTGCAATGGTCAAGGTTCTGGGGTCAAAGACTTGCTTGAAGGTAGACTTAAAATGTGCCTTGGGAGTTGGACCACTATTGTTGCTATCAAGTACGTTGATACGTGGGGAAAACTCTGCCTCAGATTCCGAGAGGGTATGTCTAGCCCATAGCTGGCAAACACTTTCTTCAAGGGTGGTAAGAGTCTCAACAGCACGGGCCCCAGTATTGGCAGCTTGAGTGGTCTGTTGTGAAGTAGTATCTAGGTGTTGACCTTGGGTGGTCACTATTGTGGAGAGTTCAGCCAGACGTGAAGTAAGGGATGGCCCCACTGAGAGGCAAGGGGCAAATCTATCATTTACAGATTTAATTACTTCATTCATCTCTTGTACGTCTCTATCCAGCTCAGTGTGGTCCCGTTTCAACTGATCCACTTTGTTAGCTAGGGCAATTAATTCCTTAGCGCACTGGATTCAAGGTGCTCCAGATAAACCAGGGAAGCAACCATCTTCATTGACAACCCTGACTGGATTAGCAGCAGTTGCCATCATTGCACGTAGGGTGGCATGTTCTTGCTGTAGCTCCACAACTTGGGTAGTCAGTTCAAGAACCCGGGGGTCAGGTTGAGGCGCCTCAGCAGGACGTCCCTGACTGCAAGTAGTCAAACATAGTTCTTAGATGGTGTCCCATATTCTCTGTTCCCTATCCACCAAGTCATCAGAAGGGGGAGAGGGCGGAACATCTGGCTTGGGTGTAGATAGCTCATTTACTTGGCTCTGGAGTTTGGCTATGGCAGCAGCAGTGGCTGATCTCTCTTGCTTAAATGTGGTACTGAGTTCATTAAGGCCTCTAGCAGCAAAGTCCGCTACCTGAGTAGTTGCTCAAAGGAATATGTACTGAAGGCATTGAGCTGTTGCACAAGTTGCTCAAAGTCAGTGAGATAAGTGTTTAAGGTGGAATCTACCTGAGTTTGCCAGGGTTGCTCTAGCTGGTGAAACTTGTGTAGACGTTCTCTCACATACTTGGGGATAGACTGGCGCATTTGTTCAATAGAATTGACCAAACAGGCCTGGGAGGTGACAGAGTTGCGTTGATTTTCAGATACCAACAAAAACAGGGAATAAATCCACTGTTGATAGGCAGCAAACTGATCCCAGTGATGAGTAACCGCATATTGCATAGACAAGATTTCTTGGATGTGGAGCCCCAACACCATTTGATGGTGGGCCAAGGCAGGCTGCACAAAAGATGATAGCAAGTGTTCAGCAGAGCCAGCCACTGAGAGGAGATGTTGTGGAAATTGAGGAGCCACAATTAGTTTGTAGTATTCAGCCCGACTAAACTGCAACTGAAGGCAAGGAATGGCTCCTTCACAGGCTATTCCAAGGGCTACTGACATGACTTGATCTAAGTCAGGAGTACCCATGGGGTAAGCAACTAGGCAGGGACCATTCCCAAGTTTCAGTATTGTGGGGGTAATAGGCTGGTTGGCAATATCTTCCTCAATAGGAGGACTGGTTATTTCAGGTGAAGTTGGCTCTTGTATAGGCAGAGGCAAAGGACCTGAAAACGTGGATGCAAAGGGGACAACCAAGGGGCTTACAGCCCCTGTAGTGAGCACCATTTTTGTTGTGTTCTGAGGCGCAGAACAGACACACAACAGGGAATCCTAACCTTAGGATTGGATTTGTACTAAGTCTTGGTTAGATGACAGGGAAGGCAATAGTGTTTAACTTGCGGCCCTGGATGAATAATCTCTACTAGGCGTGGCTAGAGAGAGGCGCATAAGTACAGAAGACACAAAAACAAAAATGTTAATAGAACTTAATTTTATTGGTGAATAATGAAATGGAATATATAGTGGTTGAGAATACCACAAAACACTACCAGGACAGTAGGATCACTTGCCACCACCATTAGTGGGCAAGTGAGTTGCGCAAAGATCAGGAACCCAAACAATTGTATTTCCTGAATTGACGATAAACTCATTTTGAGTAGCAAAAGCAAAAGCAAGAGATTTGTCCTCAAAATGGCCCACCAAAGGCGAAATCAAAATACTGTGAATAGCAGAATTCACAACAAAGATCATACACTTCAAGGACCACCAGGATACCTCCACACCTCAGGATTGCAAAATTGTGGCCTGCCATCCAGAAATCTTCAAGGAAGCTCTACCTGGGTACCCCAAGAGAAACACACTCAACACTCCATCCAGCTCAAAGGAGCTGTACCCAAAGCACGTCCTATCTACAGGCTGACCCCAAACAAATACAACACCCTACACGCCTACCTCAAGGAAGTGTTAGAGAAAGGACTTATTCACCCCTTGCCATCTCCTTTTGGGGCCGCTGTATTCTTTGTGGCCAAGAAGGACGGTACCTTGTGTCTGGTCACAAACTACTGAGCCCTAAACAAAGTTACCATCAAGAATTGTTATCCACTACCACTGATTGACGACCTCTTTGACGCCTTGGGAGAAGCCACAGTTTTCTCCAATATTGACCTATTGCAGGCTACAACCAGATTTGTATTAAGGAGGAAGATATCCCCAAAACAGCCTTCCACACTTAGTATGGCTCCTACAAGTGTGTGGTGCTTAACTTTGGTATAACAAATGCCCCCTTCCACCTTTGTGACCTTCATGAACAAAGTTTTTGCTCCGCACATAGGCAAGCATGGCCTAGTCTACCTAGACAGCATCCACATCTACAGACCCTCAGTGGAACAGCACCACAAAGACCTAGAGGAAGTCTTTGCTACCCTGGCACAACACAAACTGTTGGCCAAGCCCTCCAAGTGTCAGTTCTTCTGCAAGCAATTACCCTTCCTGGGACACATTGATTCAAAAGACGGCATCAAACCCAACAGTCAAAAGATACAGGCCATCTGCAAGATGCCACCACCCAAGAAATAAGGCGGAACTCTGCATCTTCCTGGGGATAGTGTCCTATGTACGCCGCTTCATACCTGACTGTGGCATCTTGACTGCCCCTTTATCTGCCATAACAGGTGCCAAATCCAAGTTTGTATAGACCCCCCAATGTGACCTCTGTTTTAGACGCCTCAAGGAGAAACTCACAACAGCTCCCATCCTGCAATACCCCCAAACATGATGGGGATTATCAAATGGAAACTGATGCCTCAGACGCATCCATTGGGGGAGTACTGCAAATCAAAAAATAATAATGGTGACTTCCTGCCCGTAGTCTATGAATCACAAAAGTTGACAGATGGCAAGTGTTGATACCCTATCCACAACAAGGAACTACTGGACATTGTACACTGCCTAGTCAGATGACATTGTTATCTAGAACAACAGGAAGAATTTACAGCATTGACCAACTACAAGATGCTCATATATTTCAAAACTCAAGCAAATCTATCTTGCCGCCAAGCCCGCTGGATGGAGCTCTTAGAGAGATTCAATATGCTCATACAGTACAAACCTGGTCCCAAGCTTGCCATGGCAGACGCCCTCTCACGCCTGTATGTCCGTGCCACAAGAGGGGAAAATAGGCTCAACTCAGACTGGCCCCTCTTGGTACTAAAAACAAAAGACAAGGGTTTCCCTCCTAGTTCAACCAACCTAACAAAGGAAACAGTCATCAAAAATGAACCCCTATTTACTGAGGTATACAAGACCCTACACAGAAAAATGTCTGACAGCACAACCATTCCCTATATCCCCACGCACCAGCGGGTAGACACCATCCTACATTATCACAGAGACCTCAGACACACCAAGAGCCAAAACCTATATGAGTTCCTTAAGCGCAAGGTATGGTGGCCAACCTTATATTTTGACGTTCAAGAAGTCCTATACCAATGTGAGGTATGCAAAAAAATTTACCAAAAGCAAAGCCCCTCCAAAGTCAGTACTACCCATCCACACACAACTACCCTTCAAGGTGTGGGCCATTGACGTTGTTGGCCCCATGCTAGGGAAACACAACAATAAAAAAATACATCATCACCACCATTGACTTTACTACAAGATGGTCAGTGCCCAAGCAGTAAAGGCACACACTGGCAATGTTGTTTGACAATTCATAGGAAGAGAGATAATCAGCAAGTTTGGAAAGCCAGAACTCCTGATAACCAATGGAGGCAAAGAATTGACCTCTGAAGACACTAACATATACCTCACTAAAAATGGGGTCAAACATACCGTGACAACATCATACCACCCGCAGGCCAATAAATGCGTAGAGCTGCTAAATGGCAGCCTTGTGCAAGCCTTGGCCAAGCTCACTGCCAGGAGACCTGAAGACTGGTATAAGCAGCTATTAACTGCACTACTTGTGTGCCAAACCTGGGTGAACAGATCCACCGGAAAAAGCCCTTTTGAGTTGATATACAGCACACAACCCAAAATATTATTCAAGTATTGACAGGACCCAAGCTGGAAATCCCAAGTAAAAACCCCTGCGTTCAGACCATCAAGTTATAGAGGCCAAAAGAGAGCAAACAGAAAAGAAAATGAACGTCTGCAAAAAACCTTTGTCCTCATCCAAGATAGACATGAAGTTGGGGACAAAGTTTGGGTCATGAACGTTGATAAAAGCAAACTAAAACCCAAGAAATTAGGACCAGCAATCATTCTGAATGTAACCAACAATAAAACTTACCTTGTGCAAGGACTTGGGAAGCGCAAACAAGACAAAACCCTGCACCACAATTGCCTGAGACCCTGCAAAGCAAGACAAAAACAAAGCAAAACCACCCTGCCCGCCACAGAACAACATTTAGTCTAGTATGGCACCCGGGCTCCTGACAACCTCCCTGACAACCTACCTTCAGTTGGGGGTGTTGAAACAGCAGGCTCAACCCGCCAGCAAGGTTCCAAACCAGCGGGTTTGCGACCCACAATCCAATTACCCGGCCACTCAAAGCCAGACTAGGAAGTCAACTTGAATTGCTAAACCCAACAACATAAACAAATGGTGATCCCTTATAGTGGATACCTTGTTTTGGCGCTTGACTCATTGCCAGGATCAAGCCACCCCCTTCACCATCCAGCTGTGTGATCAACACAATCATGTTCATGTTATCTGTGATTCACAATGACTATATAATTATTATCTAGTCTCTAAATATTTCCCCTATATAACTCTGCTAAAACAGCACAGCTACGACACCAGTAACCAGCGGCTAGGTCCATAGCAGAGAAGAACTTAGAACCTCTAAGGCAGCAAAGAGCATCATTAATGTGTGGTGAGGGGTAAGAATCTTTTTTAGTTAAAGAGTTCAATCTTTGGTAGTCCATCACAATACAATGACCTCCATCCTTCTTTTTTAGTATGAGCAGGGGGAAGGCCCATGGACTTTGGTAAGGAGTAAGCAGTCCAACGTTTAGAAGTTTTTTGAGCTCTTTAGACACCTGAGCATCCTCCACACAACTGTGGTAATAAGGTTTAGCACAGAAGGGGGGAGCATCACCAGTATCAATCTGGTGAATGACGCCTTTGGCTAGACCATAATCAGTGCTATTTTTAGCAAAGATATCTGAAAACTGATCCAGGAGTTCAAGCACCTTTTTCTGTTAAACCAGGGATAGTTGCCAGTAGTCTTGCGCAGTGAACAAGGATAGGACTTGAGGCTTGTCTTCAGGTAAATTAAAGTCCTGGAACATACCAAAGGGATGTAGGGATAGGACATCAGGAGCATTCAAAAACTTGCCATAGCCAACAACCTGCCCTCTAGACACATGTATGGGGAGAGCAGTTAGGTTGTCAACCAGCCATTGAACAGGGTCTTTATGAGAGACATCCAGGATTCCTGGACAGATATAGAGTTTGTTGTGTCCTAGTAAGGGAGTAGAGTATACCTCTTAGAATGTATACTTGGGTAGCTCATACAATATTTGGGAGTCTAGGATAGCCTGAGATCCAGGGGGAATGGTTACAGCGGAAGTGGCCAAAAGAGGAATCCCTTCAGACGCAGGGCAAGCCATAGGAGGACACTTCATGTTATTAGAGTGGGTACGGTATTTTAGAGTGAAAACACCTGTGGGATATTCTAAGGCACATGTCTTGAGGTGCTTCCCGGGAACTTTAACTGGCTCTTCAAAGATCAAAGGGACATTGTACCTTAAGATAGAGAGGTACCTGTCCTTCAAGTTGATGATCCCATTGTATTACCTAATGAATTAAGTACCAACAAGGAGGTCATAGCTCTCATTATCCAAGACAACAGCAGGTGCAGCCAAGAGTAGTTTGTCAAACCGCATGGGAAGAGCAGAGTAAGCCCCTATAACGCAAGTCATGGATAGCCCAGCTGTGTAATACAACTGGTGATAGTTAAGATCAGGGGAAGTTTAAGCTTCTTGACAAGCTTTGAGGATACAACATTAACAGGAGACCCTGTGTCTAAGACAGCCTTATTCTTCACCTTTTGGATGGATATTTTCACATGAGTGGTAGTACAACCAAAGGGAGAGAGGACAGCCAGAATGACTTGTGCTTCTGCTAGATCTTTGTCTCATTTCTCAATCATGCATCTCAAGCCTGTAATTCCCTTTTAGACAGTCTGGAGAGGAAGCAAGATTGAAACTTTTTGAACACAGCGTCCACAACCTCAGCAGCTTACTCAGAAGACTCAACAAGCATGGGGGATCTCTTGGCTTGAGTTAGGTATTGACAAGAGACTACCTCTTTGAATTCAGGCAGAGTATTGATAGTTGTTGTAGTTTTCCCAGAAAATAGCTTATTAATTACTGCAATAGTTTTTGGGACAGCAAGAACTGAATACTCATAGGCATTGGGATCTTCCATATCAGAATTGTCCATATCATAGTCATCAGAGATGTTGTGGAATAGAAGCAGAATGAGAAGGGCCTCTGTGTCAGCAGGCTCAGAGTCAGCAATGGAGGGGGGATTGAAGGAGACTGGGAAGAATTGTCAACCAAGAGCGTCTCTGCCTCTAGGTTAACTGTTCTTTTCCCACCTGTTTTTTGGGATCAGCTCCTTAAACCTGAGGATTGGTGCAGACTCAGGAATGGTAACCTATCCGCCCACAGTTGTGGCAAACCTGATGTTAAGGAGGATTCTGCAAGTTTGTGGTGAGGATACACGGACCAAGTGAATACAAACCAGAGTTAGAGGCAGCACTTTCTCCCGCATAACTGCCCCAGAATGGGTGAATTGCATATCCTGCAACAGTGTCTTTATGCTCTCCATAGAGGAAAGTATGGCTTTATGAGCCTTAAAGTGAAGACAAAGAAGCTGTTTAACCTTGAGGGCTTGAGTACAAGCCATGTACACTTCATGTGTGGTCAGCTGGAAGCTTGTAATCAGTTACTGTCCCTCCATGTAGAATCTATCTGTGAATTCAGCTGGGGTCTCTTTTGGTTTGCAAGCAATGTGCATGAAGGCATCCTTCTTCACTTCCAAACTAAGGTCACCACCAAGTTTTTCAATTAGAAGCTGCTTCATATCTTCCCAGGTCTTGATGATGGGCAGCTCTGGCACTACTAACTCTTGTCAGGTTGGGTGCAGACAGGTCAAAATATGCTCCTTCTTAACCACATCTGATGCTTGTACCATGGCAGTTTCATAGATAGTTAAGAAAGCTGCAATGGTCAAAGTTCTGGGGTAGAAGACTTGCTTAAAAATAGGCTTAAAAGGTGCTTCTTAGGTCAGGCCATCATTGTTGCTATTGAGTACATTTATGTGTGGGGAGAATTCTGCTTTGGTTTTGTGGGGGGCTGTCTGGCCCACAGCTGGCAAACACTTTCCTCAAGAATAGTCAGGGTCTCAGCAGAGCAGATACCCATATTTTTAGCTAGGGTGGTCTGCTGCTCATTAAAATCTAGGCGTTTGCCCTGTGCAGTTACTACTGTGGAAAGTTCAGCCAGTTGGGAGGTAAGAGACGACCCACCAAAAGGCAAGGTGCAAACATGTCATTCACTGAATCAATTAACTCACTCTTTTCCTGTATGTCTTTATCAAGCTAAGAGTGGTCTTGTTTCAAATGGTCCATCTCATTAGCTAGAGCTATCAACTCTCTAGCACAGTATATGCAGGGAGCTCTTGACAAGCCAGGGCAACAGCCATCTTCATCAGTAACCCCAGTTGGACTAACAGCAGACGCCATCATCTCACGCAAGGTAGCAACCTCTTGTTGTAATTCAGCAACTTGAGTCGTCAGAGAAGGCCTTTGAGGATCTGGCTTGGGACTTTAGTAGGGCAATTCTTACTGTGGGTGGAAGCTCTTAACTCTCAAATGATTTCTCATAGTCTTTGCTCTCTATCTGCCAAATCATCAGCTGGATGGGAAGGCGGGGCATCTTCTTTGGAGACAGACAATTCATTCACTTGACTCTGGAGTTTGGGAATAGCAGTAGCGGTGGCAGCCTTTCTTAATCAAATTCTTTACCAAGTTTGTGGAGGCCTTTTGCAGAAGGGCTGCTACTTGCTGTAATTAGTCAAAGGAGTAAGCACTGAACTTGTTGAGCTGCTGCACAAGTTGTTCAAAATTGGTGAGATAGGTGTTCAGAGTGGAATCTACTTGGGCACGCCAGGGCTGTTCCAGCTGATGAAACTCATGAAGGCGCTCTCTGACATAATCAGGGATGGATTGGTGCATTCTTTCAATGGAGGTGACCAAATGAGACTGGGAGGTGACAGATTTGCGCTGATTGTTGTATACTAAGGAAAACAGGGAATGAATCCACTGCTGGTAGGCTGCAAACTAATCCCAGTGATGGGTGACGGCAACTTGCAGTGATGAAATTTCCTAAACATGGAGCCCCAAAACCATTTAATGATGAGCTAAGGCAGGTTGTACAAAAGATGACATTAGGTGTTCAGCAGATCTAGCCACTGAAAGGAGATGCTGTGGAAATTATGGAGCTAAAATTAATTTGTAGTATTCTTCTTGGCAAAACTGAATTGGAGGTAAGTAATAGCCCCATAATGGGCTAACCCAAAGGCTACTGCCATGACTTGTTCCAAGTCAGAGGTGCTGTTGAGCAACTTGTGTTATTGCTGATATGTTTAAAGCTACAGATAGATGATAGCCTTGCCAATGTACTCTACCTAATCCTATGCAAGAGCACTACAGACTGCAATAGAGTAGAACTTTGAAGATAATTAAGTTTATTGATACTGGAGTACAATCTAGCCAGCGGCTGCAATCTATCCAGGTGTAACTATGGACTTTTTGTCATCCTTTCAGGTTTCTATATCAATATATACTGCAACAACCCTTGTTCTTGTCCTTTCAGACAGTTCTCAGTGGCTACCTTTGCAATAGGTCTATCTTTGCTGGCTATGCCCATCCTGATTGGCTGTCCTTGGCACGTGATATGCTATTGGCCTTAGCAGGCGTCCATGGCACTTCAGCTACAGCCTACACTCTTCTTGAGCTAGCCTGCTGTTGTTTATTGATTGGCTGTATCTTACACACCTATTATTGCGCTGGGAAACTACGCTGTATTTAGTTGGTGCTTAGAAATTGTCCCTGTTCAGCCCTCCTACATTGGAAGATAGAATTCCAGTATTCCATTTGCAGGGTTTAATCAGTGATTCTTTTCTGGTTGGCAAACCTTCTGCTTATTAATGCAACAAGTTTAATTAGGGATTATACTCTGTATAATAGCAGACTCAATCCATTAGTGACTCAAAGGATTATCTGCCGTGTAATAATGACCCAAACTGATAAGGAACCCAATTATACGCCATATAATACTGATCCAAACTCGGTGTTTCTTAGCCACTTGTATATCACTTGTTTGATATGAACATATAATTCCATCAGGCTGTGTGGGGCTGAGTTGATACAACATCCATTAGGGTAGAATAAGTGATATACAATTGATGATTTAGTGATTACACGCTGTGTAATCAGTGATATTCATTATATTAGCTAATGTTTATATGTCGTATAATAGTTACATCAATTATAATAAAGCAAGCAATATACAGTGTATAATCACATCACATTGGGATGATGATCAGTGATAATACGGCGTATAATTTTTACATCTATCATAATAAACTAATAATTACACAGTTTATAATAACTACACTTGATTAAGTGATAACCAAATGATAATACGGCATACAATTGCTACATCTTTATAATAAACTAGCAATTACACAGCTTATAACTGCCATATCTATTAATATAATGATGACCAGTGATAATACAGTGTGTAACTGATTAGGATCTGCATGCAATGATTAACCTGATCATTTGTGGTCAATCAGCCTAATCTCACAGGTACCCAAAGGGTAGGCCACTAGGTGGGGACCATTTCCAAGGTTCAGCATAGTAGGAACAATAGTTGGGTTAGCAATGTCTTCCTCAATAGGAGGAATGGTAATTTCAGGTGAAGTTGGCTGTTGTATAGGCTGGGGCAAAGAGCCTGAAAACGTGGTTGTGAAGGGGGTAATCAAGAGGCTTACAGCCCCTGTAGTGAGCACCATTTTTGTTGTGAATTGAGGCGTGACACAGAGTTACAACAGGAAATCCTAACCTTAGGATTGGATTTGTACTAAGTCTTGGTTAGAACAGCAGGGAAGTCTATGCAATTACCTTGTGGCCTTGATTGAATAATATCTTCTAGACGTGGCTAGAGAGGTGCCAAAGTAATTGGAGACACAAAGACAAGAATGTGAATAGAAATTAAATTTTATTGTTAAAAGGAAATGTATTATATACTGTGTAGCTTTACCACAAAACATTACATGGACGGTAGGCTCACTAGCCACAAGTATGAGTGGGGCAAGTGAGCTGTACAGAATCAGGAAAACAAGCAATTGAAACTCTCAATTTGGATCCATACTCATTTCAAAGGGCAAATTGAAAGAGAGAGATCTGTCCTCAAAATAACCCATTGAAAGCAAAATTGAAACATGGTGAATGGTGGCATTCACAACAGTCCCTTTCACAGGCGCAGATGAAGGAAACATTTATTCTTCCTATTCCCTTCCCTTATTGTCCTTTGATGAGTAAAATAAATCTTTTCTTTGTGACAACGTATAAAAATTAACATTTCTCTTTCAATTAAGAATCAACAATATATCTTATATATTGTTAGCATTTTCCATATTTAAAAAATGTGTTTTACATTTGATGTGGTAACATATAACTATTTGCATTAATAAGTTTTTGTTATTAATAATAAATTAAAAACCACAAATATAAATATTGCATTAAAATATTACAATTAGATGTCAACTCTTGATATTTTGATATTATGTGCATCCTTGATGCATATTGTTTAATAAAATTCATTTTAAATGAGGCCTTTTTCATTGTAAATTATATAAATGTACTGTGTTTATATTAGAGAGCCATTAAAAATAAGTACAAATATTGATACATAGTGCATTTTACAGCCTGTATATTTACCTATTAGTAGTAATTCTGTAAACTTTTTAGTCGGATTTTGCAAGGTAATAATAATGTAATTGTTGCAACATCTTTGATTACTCCCTCTCAGGGAATTAACGCCCCAAGTAAATCACCAAGTGGCCCACCAAGTGGTTCACTGCTCAGTCAATAAACTGGTGGCACCTTTATCAGTTAACCATCTATGACAGGGATCACTTGATCCAGGTCCTAAACAGAACACAACTTGATTAAGCCTTGTGGCTCAAGAAGAGCATTACTCAGATAAACCCCATGACCTCCATGATGTATATGGACGACATGTGGCTTGTCATGATACTATATATTAAGCTATATTCATATTCAATAAAATATGATTCTCTTCTTAATCTTCTTCTTTATTTTGTTTATTATACTTCCCAGAAGTATAAACTCAACAGTGGTAGCACAGGAAGGTTCTCCATACCTACCCAACTCAAAGGAAAAATTCCTCCCAAGAAAAGAACCCAAACAATGGTACTCACTAATAGCTAGAGAGATTACAAAGTAGGAAAAGATGTTTCTGCAGGCCCTTTCATCTACAATAATCTCCTTATACCCATTAACCAGTACAACGCCCTCAAAACCTGCAGACTGTTCCCTATCATGCCAGCTACAACAGTGTCTACACAACCTGAGATACCCAACATTGTGTTTCAGCGTTTACGTACTGCTGAGATTGGCGCCTTTGCAGGTCTACGCCGTGAGAACGCCTCCCTTTGGATCAACAGCACTGAGAGCAAGTTTGAAAAAGTGGAGTACCCCCAAAGACTCTGGGTTAGCAAAATAGCCCTCTGCGTCACAGGGACTGCCTTGTGCTTTGTTACCAAATGGCTAGCTCAACACCCTGACCAGAAGGAAAACTGGGAACTATTCAAAGCCGCATTCCTTGAAAAGTTCTCCATGAAAGATTCAGACGTAGTGATCATGACCAAACTCTGAACCTTCAAAATGACAGGAACCATTGAGGAATACATTGCTGCATATAAAGGACTACGTGATTGTGCGCCCAACATCATCAATTTTGATGAACCTGGACCACACCTGGACTTCTACAATGGCCTTCCTACACATATCAGACGTCAGTTCAACATGACCTGCTGCAAGAACCTTGAGGATGTATTCCTAGAAGTAAAACGTGCAGCTCAGAACTCTGACAATCTACACGCTATCAACAAGCATAAGGAAACCCCCATAGTTAAGAGAGAGCCTTGCCCCAACAAGCAAAAAACCCGAGCCAACAATACCTAACCTTGAAACAGGAATTGCACTGCACAAGCCAACCAGGCTAGCACTGAAGATACCAACAAGTAAGGAAAAGCTCAGGGGAGTGCTTAGGCAAGCCACCCTCCCCCTCTTCACAAGACTTGTACAGAGAACAGGACGTGGACTCCATCACCATGATCCAAGTTCCCTCCAGCAACCCTCTCCTGTTTGCAGCCCAATCTGGAAATAAACTCCTTACTTATCCTTTCTGTTTCTGCAGATACCAGGGCACAGCGCTATTCAACACTGGAGCTGACCAATTGCTTATTAACAAGAGTTTTGCAGACCTCATGAAGTTACCTACCATTTGAAGTAACGTCAGAAGGGTCATCATGGCAGACAACCACAGCACACCAGTTACCCATAAGACCAAACCTTTCTGGGCACAAATTGGAGACGTCCAAACAACAATTAGTAGCCCCATCATTTCAATCCCCAAATACAATATCATACTTGGATTAGATTGGATGCAAAAGAAAAAGCCTCACATTGACTTGGACAGTGCCATCCTCACAATCCAGCAAGAAGTCCACCATCATGTGTACCCAACACACCTTGACACCCTCATGAGGGATCACATATTTTTAAAGATCATGGAAACAGAGAAAGAAACCAACATCAGCAAAATCAATTGGAGCATGTGTATATATGAAGTCATCCACTTCAAAAACACAGAAATACATCACAAACAAAACACAATTAGAGACCAGCTGGTCAATGAGTTTCCCTCTGTATTCCAAGAATCACTACCTGGGCTACCGCCTGATTGGGGTATACAACATGAGATCAACTTAAAAGGTAGCGTACCTAAGGCGCAACCCATCTACTGCCTCACACCACAAGAAGACGACGCCCTGAAAGCCTACCTTGACAAAGCACTCAAGAAAGGCCTCATCAGACCTTCAAAATCACCCTTTGGTGCTGCTGTCTTCTTTGTGGCAAAGAAAGATGGAGGCCTCTGCCTGATCACATACTACAGGGCCCTCAATAAGGTCACAATAAAGAACAAGTATCCCCTGCCCCTAATTGATGACCTTTTTGATGACCTGGGGGGGTCCCAAATCTTCACAAAAATTGATTTGACAGCAGGATATCACCAAACTTGCGTGAAGCCTGAAGACATTCCAAAGACTGCATTTCAAACTAAATATGGATCCTTTGAATGTGTTGTCCTCAATTTTGGAATGACAAACGCTCCCAGTACCTTTGTAACCTTCATGAATAAATTGTTCAAGGAACACATTGGAAAAGAGCAGTCATCTACCTGGACAACATCATCATTTACAGTCCCAACCTGCAACAACACTGGGAAGACGTCTGCACAGTCCTCTGTACCCTGCAGGAAAACCAGCTAGTTGCCAAACCGTTTAAATGTGAGTTTTCTCAACCGAACTTCCATTCCTTGGCCACATCATCAGCAAGGATGGTATCAAGCCAGATCCAGACAAGATACACACTATAACAGAGATGCCAGCCCCAAGGAACAAGAGCAAACTCCGCACTTTCCTTGAAATGGTAGCCTATGTACACAGGTTCATCCCTGACTGGGGCGCCCTAACAGCTCCCTTTTCAGCCATCTCTGGGAAAACAACCAAATTTTTCTGGACACCTTTACGGGATCAACATTTCTGTCAGCTGAAAGAGCGCATGATTACTGCCCCCGTCCTGCAATACCCAAACCGCGAGGGTATCTATGAGCTAGAAACTGACGCCTCTGATTATGCCATAGGAGGAGTTCTCCATATCCAAACAGCCCAAAAAAACTTCCTCCCTGTGGCATATGAATCAAGGAAGCTATCAGACGGCAAAAAAAGATACCCTATATACAATAAGGAATTGGTTGCCATCATACACTGCCTCATGAAATAGCAATGCTATCTGGAAGGAGCCCAGACATTCAAAGTACTCACCAACCACAAATCATTGATATTCTTTAAAAAACAACAACACCTGTCAAGAAGACAAGCCAAATGAATGAGTCTCATATAGAGATACCCCATGCAAATTGAATACAATCCAGGCAGAGAGATGCTTACTGCAGACGTCCTATCAAGGCTATACAATAAACACATCCTTTGTACTGATGGTGACCCCAACTGGCCCATGTCAATCATGAGGAATCTCCAGGAAGGGTTCCCACCTGGCACACCAATGGACATCCAAGAGAAAGTCCTCAAGAACAAATATCTGTTCAAAAACGTATATGGTACCCTTCACCAAATGCTTCCAAATGGTGACACTGTACCCTACGTCCTGTCATCACAAAAGATTGACACAATCCTCCGTTATCACAGAGACTTGAGACACACCCGTAGCAGAAACTTGCATGAATACCTCAAGACACGCTACTGGTGGCCCAACATGGTAGATGATATAAGAGAAATACTGGAACAATGCAAGGTCTGTGAGAAGTACGCACAAACCAAAGCTCCACCCAAGTCAGTAGTACCCGTATCTATCACACAACCCTTCAAAGTATGATTTTTGGATATCTGGGACCTATGCCTGGTGAAAGCAAAGGCAAGAAGTACATCATCACAGCCATCAACTATGCAACCAGATGGCCCGTAGCACAAGCCACAAAGGAACTTAAAGGCAACAACGTGAGACAATTCATTGGTAAGAAGATCATAGCTAAGTTTGGAAAGCCCAACCTCTTAATCACAGACGGAGGCACTGAACTCAAAGCTATTGACACCAACATATACCTCGCCAAAAATGGAATAAAACACGTCACAGCCAGCCCATATCACCCCCAAGCAAATGGACATGTAGAATGACTAAACAGCTCTCTAGTGGAAGCCCTCATTAAGTTATCTGCCAACAATCTAAAAGCCTGGGTTGACATGTTACCAACTGCCATCATGGTCTGCAGAACACAAGTCAACTGCAATACAGGCAAAAGCCCTTATGAACTTGTCTATGGTCAGAAACCTTCACTTGTCAGTACTACCACGGGACCTCAACTGCCACTCCCCAAGAAGATTCCAGACAGCAGTGACCCAAAAGCACTACAAGCCAGAAAAGACCAAGAGATGATGGAACAACAAAGGGTTCAACAAGAAACAATCCCGTTAAAACAAGAAAGGTTCCAAGTCGGAGACAAGATCTGGGTTGTCAACCACAACTAGCACAAATTAGACCCAGGATTGTGCGGACCAGGCATTGTCATGGAGGGGAAACCCAATAACATGTACCTCATCAAAGGGATTGGAGCTTGGACCAAACTAAAACGTATGCACCATGATTGAATTTGTTTGTGTAAGGAAAGAGCAGCCCAACAAAATTCAAGACTCCCTGTTCCTAACGCCAAACTGGATGTGTACCAAACTGTATACCAGATACTCTCAAGAAGGTTCCCAAGGCTCCGCCATCCAGCACCCCAGGGGGAGATGTTGCAACATCTTTGATTACTCCCTCTCGGGGAATTAACACCCCAAGTAAATCACCAAGTGGCCCACCAAGTGGTTCACTGCTCAGTCAATAAACCAGTGACACCTTTATCAGTTAACCATCTATGACAGGGATCACTCAATCCAGGTCCTAAATGGAACACAACTTGATTAAGCCTTGTGACTCAAGAGGAGCATTACTCAGATAAACCCCATGACCTCCATGATGTATATGGACAACATGTGGCTTGTCATGATACTATATATTAAGCTATATTCATATTCAATAAAATATGATTCTCTTCTTAATCTTCTTCTTTATTTTGTTTATTATACTTCCTAGAAGTATAAACTTGACATAATGGTAATAAAAATTAATTTATTAACCCATTACATTATTACTATCCCGCAAAATCCGACTAAAAAGTTTACAGAATTGTTACCAATAGGTAAATATACAGGCTTTAAAATGCACTATGTATCAATATTTTTACTAAGCATTAATGGCTTTCTAATATAAACACAGTACATTTATATAAATTACAATGAAAAAAGGCCTTGTTTACAATGAATTTTATTAAACAATATGCATCAAGGATGCACATAATATCAAAATATTAAGAGTTGACGTCTAATTGCAATATTCTAATGCAATATTTTAATTGTGGTTCTTAATTTATTATTGATAACAAAAAAATTTAATGTGTTGAAGGTAGTATTAAAAAGCCAGTTTTAATGTAATTCAAACAAAATGTCAAATATCTACATCCTTATCAACAAATTAGAGTCCACCCTCCAAAAGTTTGTTGGGCTTGAACATAACATAAAGGAAATTGTAGTAAATCAGCTGGGAAATGAGGGAAGGGCTTTGGTCCAGCAAAAAAAAACTGCAAAAAATAGCCTGAGAGCAATAGTCAACAAAGAACACAAGGAAATAGTTTTAAATCTACAAAAGAAAATACACAAGCTTTTAGATTTCAAAAATGAAAGTTACAACTTCTGGGAATTTTCAAAAACAACAGAAGGAATTGTTGAGGATCTGGATGTACAGATATTCTGGCTACTGCCAACTTGCTTAACATCCAGTCATTGCCCAATTTGGTGCCCTCCCAATATACAGTTCAACATACCAGAAATAGCAACCAAGCAATATCACATGACTGTCCAAGTATCCAGTGACTTGAACCCATCCTGCAAACAACCAACCCCTAGGTTTGATCCAAATAAATCTCCACCACAGCTAAAGCTATATAAGTCTAAAATATTATCCAATAAAATATACTTCTCTTCTTTCTCAATTCCATATTTGAAGCTTCCCCAAAAAGCAACCCTCATCAGAATACTCAAAAATTCAAATTGATTGAAGGAAATGAAATATTGGAGGAAATTAACACTAATGAAGAGGAAACTAATCAAATGGAAATAGATGAAAATAAAGCATATTCAAGAAGCAGAAGCACCTCAAGAAACAATTAAAATTCAACAGAAAAAATCAAGAGGAAACACAAGTAGCACAGAAAATAAGGAAGATCAAGCCCAGAAAAACAAATGAAGAGCAGCCAACACTCATGAAGCTTGTTGAAGAGGGGCCTGTGGCTGAGGGGGCCGCAGGGGAAACAATCAGTATTTTTTATGTTTTATGTATATTTACTTTAGTTATTACTAGGAATGGGGACAAGGTTGCTGAAGTTGTGGTGTTCAACAAATTGGTTTTACGGGAGCTGTTAATCACTGGTAGCCCCTGTAAATAAAATAAATAAAATAATTCAAATTAATATGAATAATTCTTCAAATATTGAAGCAAAAGCCAAGGAATATTTATCACCCGTGGGGTGCTTGCTGTGGATTAGGGAAGCATATAAAATAGGAGCAAATACCAATTTCAAAGAGATGACTGAAATTTGTGGGGATGTCAAAATAAACTTTGATGAATATATTTATGAAAGTATTCAACAATTTCCCTTTTCAAACACCAATTAATATAAAATTAATCTAATAAAAACTGAGTTTCAAATAGGAACTGAATATCTTAAAGCTGAAATTTTCAATGAAGTATTCAAAGCATCATCAAATAAAGTTGGGGATGCAGTCCTTGTGAATACATTTAAATCTTTATTTATTTTGTTTGCCAAGGCATGGGAGCAGATATATGTGTGCGCCCTCTGGAACAATATTCAAATTCAGACAAACATCCTACATCAACAGATTAGTTCAAATATACAAGAAATTATGCATGTTCTCTGAAAAATATACCTTGCAAAGGATTCACACCACAGTATACCTAGGAATCCTACTACATTGCATATTAAAGACTAACATCAAAAAATTGGAGGATGTACTTATACAACTTGATATATGCCAATTTACACTTGAATGCCAGAAGACACTGCGGTGGTATAGGACAGTTGAGCATGTCCTGTACAACTCCTTTGCATTGGCATTGTTGTACGGGTACTGTAAATTCAGAACCTGAACGTAAAAATGCGGGATTGTCAAATCCTTGGTCCAAATTTCGAATCACTTTTGCGGGCAACTCAGCTGAGTGAAAAATAAAATATTTAATAAAATCAACCATTTATTTTTATTTTTATTTTGGTTTATTTAAATTGGCAAATTTTGAATCTCTTGAGCAGATAACTCAACTTACAAAAGACAAAACTCAGCAAAAAAATGTGGGATACATGAATCAGAAATGCGGGATTCTAATGTACAATTTGAGATTCCCTGTATTTCAATCAAATCATGGACATCATGTAAAAATTAACAAATCTGAAATTGCGGGATTGTCAAAACTAAGAACCAAATTTCAAATCATTTTTGCAAGGAATTTGAAATAAATATAATTTATTGGTGTCTCAAAAAGGATGCTAAAGGATGTAGGGTGGATTTGTGCTAATTATTTTAGGAATCATAGGCATTCTCAAAAATTACCCTATTCCATTTTAGGATGGCTAAAATTTAGATGCTTGATTATAGTAGATTTCAGAAGACACTAATAATAAAGTAGAATTATATATTACAATTATCTTATCACGTTGTCTTTCCTTTGATGTGTTGATAATGTGTTTGCAATTAATTGGACAGCTTGATTTCCTATTGCCAAGGCAACTGGAGGTGAAGCTGTCCAATTAATTGCAAACACATTATCAACACATCAAAGGAAAGACAACGTGATAAGATAGATTGTAATATATAATTCTACTTTATTATTAGTGTCTTCTGAAATCTACTGTAATCAAGTATTCTTAGTAGCAATACATGGATACATAGTTAGTAAACTAATGGTTTATCTTTCCCCCCTCTCCTTCTTCCTTGAAAAGAAGTTTTATGGCCCCTGGCGTAGCCAGGGCCAAAAAACTTTTAAAAAAATTCTGTGTCATCAGGAGAGTAGCTCATAAATCATTATATGGGTTTATGGTCGCTATTTTAGTGATTTAAAGTGCAGAATATTGCATCATTTCCAGTTTAGATAATTTTTCATTTCACTTAATTTCATGTCTAAACATGGGTGTTTAGATTGGATTTTTCATTTGATTTTATCCAGAGTGGAGCTTCTTGATTTGGGTTGATTTGTCCTAGTTACTTACTGTACATTCAATTTGGATTCCAGTTCCTGCAATTATTATTTGAGTTTACTAGTGGCATTCAAAAGCAATTTGAAATTTGGTTCTTGGATTTGACAATCCCGCAATTCCAAAAAACATAGTAAACTTAATGGAAATGGTTGATGGATTTGAATGCTTCAAATATTATTCCAGTTAATTCATTTTGTCCATTGGAAATATGCAGTTCAACTTGAACTTTGCAAAGTGTCTATGAGTTCCTGCATTTTAAAATTCAAATAAATACTCAAAAAAATCAATTTAATTAAAAAAAGGCTATCCCGCAAAAGTGATTCAAAATTTGGACCAAGGATTTGACAATCCTGCATGTTTATGTTCAGGTTCTGAATTTAGAGTACTACGTGCCTCCCAAAAAGAACCTCTTAATTGATTTGCTTACCCAGCTCCCTTTTATTAAGTGTTTGGCAGCCACCAGGGTGCAGGGCGCCACCCCTCTTGCAATTGCATCCTGGGTTATCCACCACATACAGAAGAGTATGTGGTCACATTTAGACACATTAGCAGAAAATTTAATTTTGGGGTATAATTCCCTGGAATAATTGCATTCCCCTTTGCAATTTGCATCCCTCATTAAATCATCTTCCTTTTCAATTTATCTTTTTTATTTTAAATATTAAACCTAAATATTAAAATTATAATAGTAATATATGTAAATATATTATAATACAGTAGTTATAGTAAGCAAACATGTGAATGAATAAAATATGATCAAAAAATTTGTTTATTTAGTTGCTTGTCAAGTACGGCTCCATATATTATGTAGTTAAAAAATGCAAGCTCTATTTATCTGCATCAAGCTGCCTGCTCCACTTATGTTTTAAACAAGTGATTGTTTAAAACTCAAATTACTTTTCCCTTGTAATATGAATTGATAAATAGATTTGCTATGCTTAACCCACTTCATACGTACTAATTAGTTTGATATACAAGGAAATCATTGGTTTTTGTGTTGTGTGGCTGTAGTGGCACTGAATTAATAAGGATCAGGTGACGCCTCACAAGGTCAAATCTGTGGATATAAAAAACCCAATAAACAACAATGATTCACAATTATTTAAATAAAATAAATCTATTTCTATCTTTTTTAAAATATTTATTTGTTAGCTCAACAGTCAATACAATATTCAGTACATTATAATAAAAAAATATGTCCTCATATCTATTATAATTAATTTATTTAACTTTTGTATGTATTCTTATATGTCTATAATACAATTCAATGTCATGTCATTATATATAAATAATAATTTTTGAGTCCCAATAAAAACAAATTAAATAAAATAAAAACAAATAAAATCCAGAGTGCCCATTTATCTGATTGGCTTGGAGTTGAGGGCTTTAGGGAGGAAGGATTCTGAGTGATCATAGAAAGCTGTCACCACATTGGGTGGCATTGCAAATTGGCTGATCTCAAGAATATTGAAGAGATCATTGGTGTCCTGAGGGAGGCCTTTCTTCACCTTATTTTTGATCCACTCAAACACTTCCTTGATTGGATTCAGGAATATGGCATATGACGGGAGGAAGAGGAGTCTCATTGGACAATCAGTAAGCCAGTGGCTGGAGGTGTGGCTGTTTTTGTTGATGGGGGACTCAGACACAACCAGATCCACTTTGTGGAGCCCAATATTATCCAACACAACAATGTTGGTTGTGCCACTGTAATGGATCTGGAGGTATTCCTTTACAGCTCAGAGAAAATTGAGAAAAGTCCTGATATTGTGGGAACCCTTGATCATTTGATTTTGGTCCAACCTGCAAGGACCCAGAAGCGCAACCATGGAATGTGTCTGGGAACAGACAGCTGCACAACTTACTACACCATCCTTGGACCCCTTCTCAACCCACCCATGCCTGAACCTGAGTGAGGAGAAAAACAACAGTTCATCAATGTAGAAGAACTGGACATTCCCAGTCTCCTTTAGGGCCAGATAAGTCTCAGCATAAATGTGTTGATCTTCAATGGTTTTTTAATTGTTTTAATTGTATGGAGAAACCCCCAGTACTTTCCAAGAGAAGCCAAGATTGACCATGGTTTTATAAACAAGTATTTTAGAAACAGAAAGCCCAAACTCTGTGTCCAGCATTGATTGGACAGCAATAGTATCCAGGTGGCAATTTTTGGCTACCCACTGCTTGATTGTATTGATGTGCACAGGTTGAAGTAGTTTTGACTGCTGCTTAGCCTTGACAGATTTGGCAATTTGCCCAGTGTTGCCGTGCTTTTTGTTGATATCACCAATTGTTGTGTTTGGCACCTGGGGACAACATCCAGGAGGACACAGCGGGAAATCTTTATAACAAAAGATTTGAGGTTCAAAGCTAGCCTTAGGTTAGCCTTCAGGGCAAAATTAAGGAACATACCTTCATTTCCTGGAATACAATATGAGGAATTCCTTTTGGCAAAAAGGAAAGGAAAAGGCTTGAAGATTATTAAAGCCAATACAAATGTGGATAAATTTGTCTTTATTAGGAGAAATAATTCTACTTAAATAGTAGGCAAGGGTCAAAGATCACTCATTAGGTAGACAGAGTGATTGAGGAGGTCACATTGGGATGAGGTCATTCCAGGATCAGACAAGGGCAGGTATGGTATTCTGGAATGAGTGGAGATTGAATCAGACCTATTTACAGAAGGCAAGGAAAAACCAAAGCCAAAGCCAAAAGCAAAACAAACCAAATCTTTGCACATATCACTATTTGAAGACAATATCAAAATAGCATTAATGGCACAATTTACAACACCTCCTTCCTCAAGATTGGACACAGGGAGTTGATATTTGCAGAGGAATTTGAAATGAACTTGGGCAAAAGGGCGGCCAGATGACAGCAGCTTCACAGTATACTTGACGCCCTTATTGAAGGTGACTTCAATAGGTCCAACCCAGAGAGAATCAAGCTTATGGGCTTGGCCTCAATTACAATTCTGATAGTAGAGGACTAGTTCACCTACTTGGTACTCAGGGAGGGGGGCTCTGGAAGCGTTGGAAGGCAAGAGCTCTAAAGCCTTAACTCTATAGGCAGTTGAATATGCTGTAGCCTGAATGTCAATGATATGGTTAGTCAAGTCTTTGACATGAGCTTCAGGATTAAAGGTGCATCAACTTCAATCAAAGGGGGTCCTAAGATTGAGGCAGTTGTGGCTTCACGCCTGTACAGCATGGTAAAGAGAGACTGACCAGTGACTTGGTTTCTCCTGAGTTGATACACAAAGAGAGCAACAGGGAGGAATATATCCCAGTTGGTAGCATCAGAGAGGTTAAGTTTCCTCATGATGGACACAAGGTTGAAATTTTCCTGTTCAACAGTCCCGTTGATTGAAGGGTTATACAGTGCAGAGAAGGATTGTTGCATGCCCATAGCTTCTACAATAGACGTTATGAGACAGACATTGAAGTTAATCTCATTGTCAGAAAGCAAGACTTGAGAGCAACTATGACGGTAGAAGATATCTTGCAGCAAGAAGTTAGCAGTGGTCTTGGCAGTTATATCTTTGGTTGCTTGGGCTTTGACCCATTTACTAAAATGATCTATGGCTACCAAGATGAAGCAACATCCAGACCTAGAACAAGGAAGGGGCCCAAAAGCATCAATACTCACAGTGTGGAAGGCATTCTTAGGGGGGATGAGTTTGAACTGATGTTGGGAAGGTTGGGGTTGTTGGAGCTGACAAGAATGACAGGAGGCAAGGACGTCAGGGATTAGGAGGCGCATATTTTCCCAATAGAAGTTTTTGCACAACCAGTCATGAGTTTTTGCTATGCCTCCATGTCCATTATCAATGTGAGATTGGAGGATAATAGCTATTCTCATACTGGGGCAGATGTAGGGCAAATAGACAAATTTGACTTTCTTGAAGAGTTGTCTATCTTGGATTACAGTATCCTTAGATAGGGTATGTAGTGCCAAACTGATGCCTTCTGGCTCAGTGGTCCAGGAGTCAGGATATCCTATTAACTTGTATAGTCAATCAGCGTCAGCAGATGGATGGCCAATATAGACATTATAGACAATTTGTCAGTGTTCTGGTGTTGCACACAAGGACAGAGTACTGTAAATTCAGAACCTGAACATAAAAATGCGGGATTGTCAAATCCTTGGTCAAAATTTTGAATCACTTTTGCAGGCAACTCAACTGAGTGAAAAATAAAATATTTAATAAAATCAACCATTTATTTTGATTTTTTTTGGTTTATTTAAATTGGCAAATTTCAAATCTCTCGAGAAGATAACTCAACTAACAAAAGACAAAACTCAGCAAACAAATGTGGGATACATGAATCAGAAATGCGGGATTCTTATGTACAATTTGAGATTTCTTGTATTTCAATTGAATCATGGACATCATGTAAAAATTAACAAATCTGAAATTGTGGGATTGTCAAATCCAAGAACCAAGTTTCAAATCATAATTGCGAGGAATTTGAAATAAATATAATTTATGGGTGTCTCAAAAAGGATGTTAAAGGATCTAGAGTGGATTTGTGCAAATTCTTTTAGGAATCATAGACATTCTCAAAAATCACCCTATTCCATTTTAGGACAGCTAAAATTTAGATGCTTGACTACAGTAGATTTTAAAAAATGCTAATAATAAAGTAGAATTATATATTACAATCTATCTTATCATGCTGTCTTTCCTTTGGTGTGTTGATAATATGCTTCCAATTAATTGCAAGCACAATATCAACACACCAAAGGAAAGACAACATGATAAGATAGATTGTAATATATAATTCTACTTTATTATTAGCATTTTTTAAAATCTACTATAATCAAGTATCCTTAGTAGCAATACATGATACATAGTTAGTAAACTAATGGTTTATCTTTTCCCCTCCTTTCTTCCTTGAAAAGAAGTTTTATGGCCCCTGGCGTAGCCAGGGCCAAAAAACTTTTAAAAAAATTCTGCGTCATCAGGAGAGTAGCTCATAAATCATTATATGGTTTTATGGTCGCTATATTAGTGATTTAAACTGCAGAATATTGCATCATTTCTAGTTTAGATAATTTTTCATTTTACTTAATTTCATGTCTAAACATGGGTGTTTAGATTGGATTTTTCATTTGATTTTATCCAGGGTGGAGCTTCTTGATTTGGGTTGATTTGTCCTAGTTACTTACTGTACATTCAATTTGGATTCCAGTTCCTGCAATTATTATTTGAGTTTACTAGTGGCATTCAAAAGCGATTTGAAATTTGGTTCTTGGATTTGACAATCCTGCAATTCCAAAAAACATAGTAAACTTAATGAAAATGGTTGATGGATTTGAATGCTTCAAATCTGATTCCAGTTAATTCATTTTGTCCATTGGAAATATTCAGCTTGACTTGAACTTTGCAAAGTGTCTATGAGTTCCTGCATTTTTAAAAATTCAAATAAATACTCAAAGAATTCAATTTAATTAAAAAAGGCCATCCCGCAAAAGTGATTCAAAATTTGGACCAAGGATTTGACAATCCAGCATTTTTACGTTCAGGTTCTGAATTTAAAGTACCACAGTAAATCACATCATTGCTAACGCAGGGCCCAACATGCCAGTTGACCTTCAGGATCCTTTAATTGCTGCAGCCACTTAAGGGATGAGTGGTCAGTGACTACAGTAAAGTGAGTCCTGTAAATGTAGTGCCATAACAGTTTCACTGCATGTAAAACTGCCAAGCATTCTTTTTCTGTGACACTATAGTTCTTCTTGTATTGGTTGAGGACTCACAAAGAATAGACCACAGGTCAGTCCACGCCTTCATTGACAAGATGGGCTAGGATGGAACCACAGCTACTTTACTAGTGTCAGTGTACAAGATAAACTCCTTATCATAATCAGAATAGACAAGGATGGGAGCCTCTTTTAGCTTGGCTTTCAGTGCCTTGAAGGATTGTGTTGACTATCAGTCCACTCAAATGGTACAGTGCGGAGGAGTTGGACAAGGGGTTTGCTTAATTCAGCAAAATCAGGGATGAATTGTCAATATTACCCCATCATACCAAAAAATACTTGGACCTCCCGTAGTTTTTGGGAGGCAGCATCCTGTCAATGGCTTCCACCTTATTATTAATGGGGTGTATTCCAGTTTGAGTGACTTCATGGTCCAAGAATTTGAGTTTCTCATTAAAGAAGAAGCACTTGGAGGGTTTGAGCTTTAAGCCAGCTTCCCAATTCTTGATGAAGACAGCTTTGAGGTGATCTAAATAGTCAGGAAAGGTGGATCTGAACACAGTGATATTGTCAAGATATACAAGAACACAGGAGAGCTTCAGATCCTGTAGAATGGAGTCCATAGTCCTTTGAAACATAGTTGGGGCGTTACAGAGCCCTTGGGGCATGTGAGTGGGTTCATAGAGGCCTTCCAAAGTGATTAGGGCAGCCTTTTTCCGGTCTTCTGAGGAAAAGTCAACCTGCTAATATCCAGAAGCTAAACCCATAGCGGAAAAGAATTTTGAGCCTCCCAATTGTCTGAGAGCATCGTCAATCCTAGGCAAAGGGTATGAGTCCTTTTTTGTGATCAAGTTTAGGCAGTAGTAATCCATCACAATGTGATGGCCTCTGTCCTTCTTTTTAATGAGCAACAAGGGAGAGGCCCAAGGGCTCTGAGAGGGAGCCAAGAGACTAGCATCCAAGAGTTTTTAAAGCTCCTTAGAAACCTGGGCATCATCTACCCTACTATGGCAGTAAGGCTTGGCACAAAAGGGCGGCACATCACCAGTATCTATCTTATAGATGATTCCTTTTGCTAGGCCATAGTCTGTAGGCCCCAAGGCAAAGATATCACTGAATTGGTCAAGTAATTCCAGCACATCTTTTTGTTGAATGGGAGACAATTATGGGAAGTCAGCAGCCATGAACAGGGAGAGAACCTGAGCGTTTTCTTCAGGTAGATTAAAGTCACTGAAGGTTCCAAAAGGGTAGAGGGACACCACCTGTTCTTCCCCTAATATGCAATTGTGCCCTAAAACTTGGCCCCGCAATACTTGCATAGGCAAAGCAATCAGGTTAGCTAGCAGCAACTGTACATGCTCCTTATGGGTTTGGTCTAAGATCCCTGAGCATAATTGAGGCTCTTTGAGGCTGAGAGACTCGGGAGAGTACAATTCCAGTAATGGTTTCTCAAGCAGTTCATAAGATATCTGGGAGTCTATAATCATTTGGGAGTCTGGAGGGATGGTAATAGATTCAGGGACAAGAAGAGGCACACCTTCCTCTGCAGGACAGGAAGGAGGAGGGGAACACATATTGGAGTAATGAGTTCTGTACTTGAGCAAGAAGATATCTGTGGGGTATTCAAGCACACAAGTCTTAAGGTGTTTTCCCAGGAGGCTTGGAGGTTCTTCAAAAATTTAAGGGACCTTGTATCCTAATAGTGATAGGTATCCATATTGAAGGTTTGCATTTCCATTATATTCTGGGAGAAATTGCTTACCAATCAGGAGATCATAGCTTTTGTTCTCTAGGACAACAGCAGGGGACGTGATGAGGAGTTTTCAAACCTCATGGGCAGGGCAGAGTAGGCACCAATGGCTTGAGTTTGAGCCATGCCAGCAGTATCATATGATTGAGTTTAGTTGAGTTCAGGTGTCAGCTTAAGCTTTTTCATTAGCTTGGATGATACCACATTGACTTAAGAGCCCGTGTCCAGAATTTCCTTGATCTTAACCTTTTGGATTGACACTTCCACACAAGTAGTATCTTTCCAAAAGGGGGTAAGACAGCCAGAACGTCTTGTACTGCTTCCAACTCTTTCTCCCACTTGGATAACATGCATTTTAAGGCAGGAATTTCCTTATACACAGTCTGCAACAGGAGAGATACAGCACATTCTGGAAGAGAGCTTATGCTAGTTCAGCTTCTTCTTCAGAAGAGTCTACCATGATGGGAGGTCAATGATCCTGGGCTAGGTAAAGGCGAGCCACTATGGCCTTGGCTTCACTTGAAGATGGGCGAGTTGTAGTTATGATTCTCCCTGAGCAAAGCTTGTAAGGGACTGACACAGTTTCTGGGACAGTCAACACAGAGTAGCCATAACTATCTGATTCATTGCAGCCAGAATCTTCAGGTTCAGAATCACTAGAAATATTGTGGAACAGGTGAAGGATAGTTGGGCCAGCTGAAGGGGGAGATTCCTCATCAGAGGGAGGATCAGGAGGAAATGGGGGAAATTGGTCAGCATAGAGTGTCTCTACCTCTAGGATGACCTCTCTTTTCCTGTCTGCTCCTTTGGGTTGCAACTTTCTACCCAAGAATTGGTGCAGGTACATGAGTGGTGCCCTATTTGACCACAGTTATGATTCCTTGTCTCTTAGGCTGTCTGCTTGAGCCAAGAGTCATAATACGCAGAGTATAGGAGGTGGTTCCAGCATTTTTAGCCTTACTCTTGCAAACCATGATGCCCCTGTGGGTCAAATGCATGTCTTTCAATAGGGTATTAATACTCTTCATGGACTTAAGAGAAGCATTGTGAGCCTTAAAGTGCAGGAACAGAAACTGATTCACCTTCAAAGCGTTTGAACATGCCGTGTAAGCTTCACAGGGCATAACTGACAACTGGTGATTAACTGTTGCCCTTCAATATAGAAGCGGTCAGCAAACTCAGCCAGGTTTCCTTGGGCTTAAAGACAATGTGCATAAATGCATTTTTCTTGTCCTCCAAGCTGAGATCTCCTCCAAATTCTTCAATAAGGAGGTGTTTCATGTCCTCCCAAGTGACAATGAAAGGGAGTTTGAGGACCACAACTTCTTAGCCTATAGGATGCAGGCAGGTAAAAATATGTTCCTATTTTAGTTTATTGGTAGCCCTACACATTTCAGTCTTGTAAATGGTCAGAAAGGCAGCAATGGTGGAGGTTTTGGGATCAAATATCTGCTTGAAGGAAGGCTTATAGTTGGGATCAATGGACAATGAAGTGGACTGACTGTTATCACCTGGGTTGAGGACATTGATGTGGGGGTTGCCCTCAAACTCAGATTTGGTAGCAGGTTGTCTATCCTGGAGAAGTCAAAGGCTCTCTTCCAGGGTATCTAGTGTAGAGCTGTTCTGTCCACTGATATCTCTGGCAGTAGCAACAGCAGCCCCAAATTCATCAATCCTAAGCTGTTGCACCAATAGATTTCCAGCAATACCATATATAAAAGTTGCCAGGGAAGTTGCTTGAGCAGCCAAAGGGTTAACTTGTCCATTTATTGTCTCTGTCAAGCAAGAGAGGTTCTGTACCTCTCTTTCCAGTGTGTCTAGCTTATCTGCAATATCATTTGTTACTTCTGCTAACTGATCCAAAGCAAGGGCACAGTTGTTGCAGGGTTGGCCTTCCAAGCCAGGGCAGCACCCACAATTACTAGGGGTGGTAGTACCAGTGACCCCAGCCTCTTGTTTGCCATCAGAGTCAGAGGACAAATAATCAGGGTCAGAGAGGTGTTGTCTCAAAAACTCAATCTCTCTTTGCAAGGCAGCCACTTTATTGGTTAGCAAGGTGATGCAAGGATTGGGCATAGGCTCTACTGGAGGAGGGTTTAGAACAGAAGCTTGACATCAATTAGTGGCTTTGAGTTCAGCTATGGCTTCCTATACCTTAGCTTCAAAGGCAGACAGGATCTCCACAGCAGTAGCGGGAGGAGTCACTTTGATAGCAGCTACTCTATCATCAATTTGGTTTTGCACATAATACAGAGTGTCTCCTAACACAGCCTTATCCCAATCATATTGATGGTGCAGATGGTGGCCCCAGTATCAATATGAGTCACAAACAACTCAAGTTGAGAATTAACATGCTCTCAAAATTGATTGAGCTTGTTAACTAAAGTCTCAAAATCCTGACAGTACTTTAGAAGGGTTGCTTCTATCTGCCCATGCCATGTAGAATGGTAATCATCCAGTTTGCACAGTTAATCCTTGATATATCTAGGGAGCAAGGAGCAAAGGGAGTTCAACAACAAGATTAAGTACTTCTGAGAAGCCAGCAAGTTGTGCTGATTATCTGAAATACAAGCAAAGAGGATATGGGACCATTCTTGGTAGGCCATATTTTGGGCATGGTTGTTTGAGACAGCGGTGGCTACAGCATTTATAAGTTGGTTCTTGGATCCTAATGCAAGTTGATGGTGAACCAGGGCGGGTTGGATGAACTGGTTAACTAAGAGACTAATAGTTTTCATTGATTCCATCAGCACGGGGGGAAGACCAAAGTCCAAGAGGAAGGAATATAGGTCTTTGGAAGCATACCCAGGATGAAGTCCAGGGATATAGTGCATGGCCACAGTGCCTGTATGGAGGAGAGAGCAGGCAGCGCACAAGCTTGCTCATAGTTGAGAGAGAAAGCTGGAAGGGGGCCCAAGAGGGCCGGGAGACAACACCATTACCATGATAGTTGAGAAGGAATAAGTGATATCTTCTTCCAGAGGGGGACTAAAAACTTTAGGTTGCTTGGGTACTTCGGAAACAAATATGAAGAACCAGAGAATGTACATGAGAGCAGGGTAACTGAGGGGCTTGCAGCCCCTGTAGTGAGCACCATTTTGTTGTGTTTGGCTTCTGGGGACAACATCCAGGAGGACACAGCGGGAAATCTTTATAAAAAAATTGAGGTTCAAAGCTAGCCTTGGGTTAGCTTTCATGGCAAAATTAAGGGCACATATCTTAATTTCCTGGGATACAAGAAGAGGACTTCCTTTTGGAAAAAAGGAAAGGAAAAGCTTGAAGATTATTAGACAACGCAAATGTGGATAAACTTGTCTTTATTAGGAGAAATGATTCTACTTAAATAGTAGACAAGGATTGATGATCACTCATTAGGTAGACATAGTGGCAGAGGGGGTCACATTGGGGTGAAGTCATACCAGGACCAGAAAAGGGCAGGTATGGTATTCTGGAATGGGTGGAGATTGGATCAGACCCATTTAAGGAAGGCAAGGAAAAACCAAAGCCAAAAGCAAAACCAACCAAATCTTTGCACATATCACTATTTAAAGGCCATATAAAAATAGCATTAATGGCACAATTTACAACACCAATATATCTGGCTATGACACCAAATTGGGACACAATATCCCAAACTGCTATTCCCCCGTTCAAGCAGTTGAGGAGAGCTTTACGCTCATTATCTGTCAACTGACGCCAGCCCTTGGCAGGTACCACGGCATCCTGACTGGCTGGCTCAACACAGGAGATGAAGACATTTGTGTGGTAAGTGGGATCACTTTTACTTGCGGTGACGCCGTCAATGGTGGAATAGGTAACAGGCGCAGATGGTTCCTCAGTTGTGGTCAATGGCTCATATGATGTATCAAACACACTGGGGCAGGAAGTGGCAACTCTTGTATCAGGAGTGTGGGGCCAGGTGACAACTGGGTACACAGTGGAGGTGTAAGTAACCTCAGAGTTCCTGGTGACCCTGGTGTAGGAGACTTTGGTAGCAGGCCTTGAAAGTGGCTTCTGCCTGGGATTCAAGCTGGTTGATTGGGCCTGGGATGCAGGATGTGGTTGGCTAGCAATGACACCTTGGGAGGCCTGTGTGTCAGCATGACTTCCCTTGAGTTAGGTTCTGGGTCTATTCTTGGACCCTCTGGGTGCCTTTGTGAACAGGCTTCCCCGTGGGCTGGTGCAGGAGCTGGTTGGGAATGCAATTGAAGGTCCATAAAAATAAAATAAAATATATATATTAGATTAAATATGTATTTATTTGGATTTTTGGTTTATTAGTGAGTAGTTATTTTCTCCTGATTTATCCTTAAATAGTAACTAAATTTCTATATCTGTGATTTGAAGTGTATAATATTTTACACTTTCTGGGTTTGGTTAATTTTAAAAATAGTCACTTTTTATGTCTAAACATGGTTATCAAGATTGAATTTTTCATTTGATTTTAGTTGTGGTGGAGCTTCTTTATTTGGGTTGGTGTTTCCTAGTGTGCTTACTGTACATTCAATTTGGATTCCAGTTCCTGCAATTAATATCTGAGTTTACTAGTGGCATTAAAGAGTGATTTAAAATTTGGTTCATGGATTTGACAATCCTGCAATTTCAAAAAAACATAGTAAACTTAATGAAAATGGTTGATGGATTTGAACACTTCAAATCTGATTCCAGTTAATTCATTTTTAACATAGGAAATATGCAGTTCAACTTGAACTTTGCAAAGTATCTATGAGTTCCCACATTTTTAAAAATCCAAATAAATACTCAAAGAATTAAATTTAATTAAAAAAAGGCCATCCTGCAAAAGTGATTTGAAATTCAGACTAAGGATTTGATAATCCCGCATTTTTAAGTTCAGATTCTGAATTTACAGTATCTTTTTGTGAAGAGGGTTTGTAGACATTAGTTTTAAAAGCTATGGCAACAACTGAAAATACCTCAGATTTAAACAAATTGATTTCAGATTTGAACAAAATCCAAGAGCGCAAGATTCAGGATTCAATTAATTTAAAAAAATTCAGTTAATAAATGAACTGTCAAAAAAACAAAATTTCACTAGCCCATTATACAAAATTTATCAAACGTCAAGCGGTGTAGTTCAAACCACAAACAAAATGAACAGACGCAACAAGTGAAATGGATGGATGCTGTTTCAGAGTATATTATAATCTAATCAGGATTTGTATGAGGCACCAACGGAAGGACTAAAATGAAACAAAATTTGAGCAATCTAGAAGCAATATTGCACAAGCACAAAACAAAATGAACTCACACAAGATGTGTAGTATGAGCAGCCTAAAATATAAATATAACAGTTTAACAGCCAATCAACAGCTATCCAATTTAGGAACAGAGGCATTTTATTCATTTTCATGGCTCCAGATTTGTATGGAATGGTTTTGAGAACCTTCCAAATATGGACTCAAGATTACAATAAAAATAAATCATTAAATTTTAAAAATCTACTTTTAGTGATTTTATCCTAGGTTTTTTTACAATGGTTTTTACAAGCAATATCTTTGACAGCGCCAGCAGACAAGCCAGCTTCAATAAAGCAAGGCTCAGAGTGTGGAGGCACCTGTTTACACCCAAGCCTTTGAGGCAGGTAACAAGGAAGCTGACCTGTACCTGACCACTGACCCCTATGGCTTTGACTTGTTCAGTGGTCACATAGTGTCTAGCTCTGCCCCTGCTCCCGTACCCACCCCTGCACAAGCTGCTCACCAACCAACCAATCAGGATGGCAACCTTGATTTGGAACAACTTTCTGTCACCAGCCAGCCTGCCCCCCCCTACAGCCAATCAGGATTCAGCTCCTGCGGCCCAGTGCCCCAAGCAACAAATCATCACCCCCAAATTCTTCAGGAAATTGTGGCACTGAACCTGCAGGGTCTGTCATGGGATCAGATAGCCAGCCAATTACAATTCACCTGGGCTACTGTCATGCGGGAATTCAACAACCTGATGAACAGGGGTAATCTGATTGGGACAGCCAAGAAGCCCAAGAAGGCCCCCAAGTCACAAATATCTGGGGCATACCCAATCATGCTTGACCTCCTCATCCAGGATCCCAAGCTTCCCTTGACCCAGGTCTGGAAGCAACTTGCACACCATGGCATTTGGGTGTCTGAGTGCATGGTGCAGCTCTGGATGTATGAGAAGGTGGCTTCCATATGGGTTCTTACTAATTTTACCGGCAACCAATGGGATGGCGCTGAGGATTCCCCGTATGACAATGCCATCAAATCAACCCTGGTCCAATGCCTGACTAGTCTAACTGATGATGTTATGTTCATCTCCTATTACAAGCTATCAATAGCTTTTGATGATTTTGGCAATCAAGGAAGAGCCGCCACTCAAAAAGGAAGGAAGAAGGTCAAGAAGGGGACGTTCATTGGTGCATTTCTGGCTGTTTTAGCCAAGGTTTTTGTCTACTATCAGACAAACCCAGATTTCATCAATGGCTACTCATACAGCCACATTCTCAGTGGATTACTCAACTCCTGGGATGGCTCAAATTCCAAGTACTGGGTTTTCTTGAGCCACCAGATGGAGGGTAGCTCCACCACCATTGAGGCCATCCAGAGACGCAAACACCAGGCCTCAGTCTACCCTGCCGGCCATACAGACGTCCATCTGACTGATGTTGTCTTCTTCAACATTGGAGATACACTACGGGAGCACCGCCCTCAGGCTTTCAACAACCTATATCTTGGGGTCCTTGATCACAATTTTCTCTTTGGCTGCCAGATGGTGGCTGACTTGTTTGCACAAATGATTTTCCATGTGAACATGGGCAATCAATCATGTACTGTAAATTCAGAACCTGAACGTAAAAATGCAGGATTGTCAAATCCTTGGTCCAAATTTTGAATCACTTTTGCAGGCAACTAAGTTGAGTGATAATTAAAATATTTAATAAAAGTAACCATTTAATTTGACTTTTTTTGGTTTATTTAAATTGGCAAATTTTGAATCCCTTGAGCAGATAACTCAACTAACAAAAGACAAAACCCAACAAACAAATGCAGGATACATGAATCAGAAATGCAGGATTCTTATGTACAATTTTAGATTTCCTGTATATCAAACAAATCATAGACATCATGTGAAAATTAACAAATCTGAAATTGCGGGATTGTCAAATCCAAGAACCAAGTTTCAAATCATAATTGCGAGGAATTTGAAATGAATATAATTTATGGGTGTCTCAAAAAGGATGTTAAAGGATCTAGAGTGGATTTGTGCAAATTCTTTTAGGAATCATAGGCATTCTCAAAAATCACCCTATTCCATTTTAGGTTGGCTAAAATTTAGATCGTAATATTCACAAAATTGACATATATAACAATAAAATTGACTAAAATATACATTCCTCTTCTTGAGTTTAAAGTTATAATAAAAATTTTATTATGTCTTCTTTCAACAACAACCAAGTCAATGAGCTGTTCCCTGGCCTTGGTGAAATTATGCAGGGCTACACTGGGTCTCTTAACGGTGAAGCCTCTGTCTATGGCCACTCCCAACCCGTAGGCCCCTCCACAAGCACTACCCAGGAGTGTGTTCTTTCTCCTGCGTCCTCAAGCATGGCCCTGTTTGCCCATCACGCACAGGCAGCTGCTAACCCAAGTCCCTTATCAGCAATGGCATCCAGAACCAGCCATTTTAGCCATGGGGTCACCCAGAGAGCCCAGAACCCCAAAACAGCCAATCAGATGGAATTGACCAGTTCCCAAGATGGACATGTCCCTCCCCCAGCCAATCAGCCTGCAAGACACAGAAGAAAATTGATCACTCCGGACATTGTTCTCAAAATGGTTGAAAAGTGAGGGAAACTTATGTTCCTTGGGAAATTGCGGCTGCAATGGGTTTTGCAAAGTCAACTGTGGCTGCAACCCTGCAAGCCCACGCCAACTGTGGCCCCCTCACCAAGAAGACCCCAACTGATGCCTGTACCTCAACCAAAGGTGATACAGCCCATCCCCTTATGATGGCCATTATGGAACGTGACCCGCAGATGCCCCTGGTCCAGGTACATCTCCAGTTGGGGCTCCACAGCATCTTCACCAACAAAAGAACGGTGAATTCATGGATGCACAGAGTCATGGTTGCTGCTAGAATCTTGTCCAATCAAGTTCTCAGTGGCCCCATTTTTGTGGATACCAACCCCTACAATTCAACAATTATTAATTTTATCAAAGGAAGGGCAATGAGGGCCCGTAATGATGTAATATTCCTGTCGTATGCTAAGATCTCTACCATTATCCAAGACTTTGGAGAGAAGCGCATCCAATCTGACGTGTACAAGCGCGGCGCAATCTTGTATTGTTTTGTTGGGGTTTTATTGGCAGTTTCCCCATTGGGCGTCAATTATTACTTGGCAATATCAAACACCGCAGATGGGTATGCCTAGCAGACAGAGCTCAAGGCCATGCTGGAGGAGTGGGCCGCAAAAAACACCGTGCACACAGTTGTATTGAGTGCAGAGATGGAGCAGCGGGAATGGGCTACCCAAGAAATCAGGGCTGTGGGGCATACCTGCTGGTCCTACCCCATCAACCACGTCAACATGTATCTTGCAGATGTATGTCTCTACAATTTTGGTTCTGCCCTCAGGCGCTTAAAGCCTGCCACCTACAACAAACTATGCACCTTAATTGATAAGAGTTATGAGCTTTTCCCTTCCATGTCTGTCCAGGACTTATTTGATCTCATCATCTTCTATGCAAGTGATAGTGATAAGTCCAGAAAGGACCCTTGCCTCCCCCCTTGCCCATCCATCCAATTTAACAGCCCTCATATGTGACAGAAGAAAAATTCAAGAAATTGAAGCAAACTGCTCTTGCTGATCCTTCCCAGTTAACAAATCCTGCCTCTCCAACCCCCCCCCCCCCATCAAGCCACCTGCCTTCCAACCCTGACTCCCAAGCCACTACCAATCCCCCCACTATCTCTGATGCCGCCCCTTTCACAGGCGCAGATGAAGGTGACGTCCATTCCGCCCATTCCCTTCCCTTCCCGTCCTTTGATTAGTAAATAAATCTTTTCTTTGTGACAACTTATTAAAATTGATATCTCTCTTTCAATTCATAATTAATAATATTTTCTTTTTACATTAGCAACATTTCCCATAATTAATACAATGTTGTACATTTTACAAATAGCTTAAAATTATGAGCATACATATTTTTCATCATCATTAATAAATTGAAGACAATAAACGTAAATATTGCAATTAGACGTCAACTCTTGATATTTTGATATTATGTCCATAACTCAATGCATTTTGACTAATAAAATTCATTGTAAACTTGGCCTTTTCCATTATAATTTAATGAAATGGATTGTGTTTATATTAGGGCCATTAACGCTTAGTACAAATATTGAAAATTAGTGCATTTTACAGCCTGTATATTTATCTATTGGTAATAATTCTAAAAAAAATTCAGTCAGATTTTGTGAGGTAATAATAATGTAATGTGTTAATAGATTACTGTTTTTTTGTCATTAATTGGCTGATTTTCTTTGCTGTGGAAATTATGCATTTTCTGATATTTCTGCACTAGTATCCAATTGGATGTGAAGCCAACCAATTGGATACTAGTGCGTAAACATCAAAAAATGCACAATTGCCACATCAAAGAAAATCAGCCAATTAATGACAATAAACAGTATTCTATTAACACATTACATTACTATTACCTCGCAAAATCTGACCAAAAAGTTTACAGAATTATTACCAATAGGTAAATATACAGGCTGTAAAATGCACTATGTATCAATATTTGTACTAAGTGTTAATGGCTCTCTAATATAAACACAATCCATTTCATTAAATTATAATGGAAAAGGCTAAGTTTACAATGAATTTTATTAAACAAAATGCATTGAATTATGGACATAATATCAAAATATCAAGAGTTGCATCTAATTGCAATATTTTTAATGATATATTTACGTTTATTGTCTTTAATTTATTAATGATGATGAAAAATATGTATGCACTGAATATAGTGCTATAAAAACCAGTTTTTTGATGGAATTCAAACAATATGTCAACAATCTATAACTTAATCAACAAATTAGAAGCACACCTTCAAAAGGTAGTTGAGATAGAAAGAAATATCAGGGAAATAGTGACAGGGAAGCTGGGTAACAAGGGCCAGCCACTGATACAGTCAAAAGAAGATGCCCTGGATAAGTTGGGAAATATTATAGATGAAAAGAATAAAGAAAAATTACTTAATTTACAGGGAACTATCTATCAAGTCTTGAATTCAACAATGTGGCCTACAATTTGTGAGAGTTCTGGCAGGGGGCCAAAAAAACAATAAGAATATAAAACTAATTGAAGGAACAGAAATTCAAAAGGAAATTTACACCAACCAAATGGAAACAGATGAAAATGAAATACAAGCAAGAAGCAAAAGCGCATCAAGAAATACAGAAGCTTTATCAAATGAAAATCAAGAGGAAGCACAAGTTGCAAGAAGAATAAGAAAAATTAAGCCTAAGAAAATTAATGAAGAGCATCTAATGCTCATGAAGTTTGCCGATATGGCGCCTGTGGCTGAGGGGGCCACAGGGGAAACAATCAGTAAGTTTTTTTATGTTTAACTTATATTTATTTTAGTCATCACCAGGGATGGGGATGAGGTTGCAGAAGTGGCAGCTTTTACGCCAAGTTGGTTTTATGGGGGCTACCAGTCACTGGTGGTCCCTATAAAACAAATAAATAAAATAGTTCAACAGAATATGAATACTTTTTTAATAGTGAAGCTCAAGATAGGGATTATCAACCACCTGCGGGGTGCTCGCCATAGATAAGGGAGGCCTATGAACTAGGATCAACAATTAAAATCAAAGAAATGAATTAAATTTGCGGGGATATAAAACTAAACTTTGATGAATACATTTATGAAAGCGTTCAAAGGTTCCCCTTCCCAAATATCAATGAATACAAAAAAAAATTAATAAAAACTGACTTTCAAATTGGAAATGAATATTTGAAATCTGCAATTTTCAATGAAATTTTTAAAGCTCTATCAAACAAAGTTGGGGATGCAGTCCTCATGAATAATTTATAGCCTTTATTGATATTGTTTGCCAAGGCCTGGTGGGCTGATACAAGTCAGGCGCCCCCCAGAACCCTCTTCAAGTTCAACCAAACGTCCTATATCAATAAGTTAGTACAAACGTTCAAAAAACTGTGCATGTTCTCAGAAAAATATACCTTGCAAAGGATCCACGTTGCGGTGTACCTGAGAATCCTGCTCCATTGCATACTGAAAGCCACCGTGAAAAAAATAGAAGATGTACCTATACAGATCAACATATGCCGTGTAGCCCTAGACTGCCAGAAAACACCTTGGGGATAAAGGACAGTCAAGCACATCCTCTATGATTCATTTGCATTGGCAACTCTATACAGGTACTATGTGCCCCCCAAAAAACCTGCTAGTGGATTTCCTCACCTGTTTGCCTTTTATAAGATGGTTGGCCACCACCAGGGTGTTGAGCACCACCCCTCTAGCAATTGGCGCCAGAGTCATCCACCACATACAGAAGAGTATGTGGTCCCAATTAGATGTATTAGCTGAAAATTTAATTTTGGGGTATAATTCCCTGGAATAAACATATTCCCCTTGCAATTTGCATTCCCCCAATAAATCATTTTCCCTTACAACTTAAAATTTTTATTTTATTTTTTTATTTTCTTTTATTTTAAATATTAAAATTTTAATACTAAATACTTCACTATTAAAAATTTACTGGTAAAACTTTAATTGTGAAATATTTAATATTAAAATTTTAATATTAAAATATTCACTGTTAAAATCTTTAATATTGACATATTTAATATCAAATATTTTGATATTGAACAAATCACAATTTAATAAAATTGTTATATTTTGATTATTTAAACTTAAATATTTAACTTTTAAGATTTATAATTAATATTTTAATTTTTATTTTAAATTTTAGTGTGTAAATTATAATATTAATATATCTAAGTATGTTAAAAGACTTTAGTTATAGTTGCCAATACATCAAATATAAAAAAGAATTAAAAATAGTATTTTATTTACTACTTGTCAAGTACGGGTCCATTTATTACAAAGATAAACATGGAGAATTGAATTTATCTGCATCATGCGGCCCGCTCCACTATTGTTCTAAACAAATGATTGTTTACAACTCAAATTACCTTTCCCTTGTAATATGATTTGATATACATATTCAATATACTTGAACTGTGTCCTAAGTACAAATTAATAAAGACTATATAAAAATCATTGGCTATTGTGTTGTGTGGCTATAGTGGCACTGAAATAACAAGGATCAGATGATGACACGCAAGGTCCTATTTGTGGCGTAAAAAAGCCAAAGTACCATCAACAATTAACAATTATTTAAATAAAAAATTCTATTTCTATCTTTTTTAATTTATTATTTGGTAGCGCAACAGTCAATAAAGTATTCAGTGCATTATAATAAAAATATATTCTTCATACCTAGTATAGTTAATTTTACTTACCTTTTCTATGTATTCTTATATGTCTATAATACAATCACACGTCAAATCATCATATATAAATAATAATTTTTGAGACCTAATAAAAACAAAATAAATAAAAATAAAACAAAGTAAACCGGTGAGCCCATTTATCTGATTGGCTCAGAGGCCAGGGCTTTAGGGAGGAAGGATTCCAAGTGCTTGTAAAAATCCGCCACCACATTGGGTGACATTGCAAATTGGCTGACCTCAAGAATATTGAATAGGTCCTCAGTGTCTTGAGGAAGGCCTTGTTTCACCTTATTCTTGATCCAACCAAACACCTCCTTGATTGGATTCAGGAATGGGGAATATGGCAGGAGGAAGAGAAGTCTCATTGGACAATCAGCAAGGCGGTGGCTGGAGGAGTGGCTATTCTTGTTGATGGGGGGACTCAGACACAACCAGATCCACTTTGTGGAGCCCAATATTATCCAACACAACAATGTTGTTTGTGCCGCTATAATTTATCTGAAGGTACTCCTTGACAACTCAGAGAAAATCAAGAAAGGTCCTGCTGTTATGGGAGCCTTTAATCATCTGGTATTGATCCAACCTGCGAGGACCAAGAAGCACAACCATTGAATAGGTCTGGGAACAGACAGCTGCATGATGGGCTAAGCCGTCCTTGGACCCCTTCTTGACTCACCCATGCCTGGACCTGAGTGAGGAGGAAAACAACAATTGTTGATATAGAAGAACTGGACATTCCCAGTCTCCTTTAGTGCCAGATATGTCTCGGCATAAATGTATCAATCCTCAATGGTCTTTTCACTGTTTCTGTTGTACAGAGAAACTCCAAGCACCTTCTAAGAGAATCCCAAATCAACCATTGTTTTGTAAACAAGGGTTTTAGAAACAGAAAGCCCAAAATCTGTGACAAGCATTGATTGGACAGCAAGTGTGTCCAGGTGGCAATCCCTGGCTATCCACTGCTTGATTGCGTTGATGTGCACAGGCTGCAAGAGTTTTGGCTGCTGCTTAGCCTTGGTGGATTTGGCTATTTGCCCGGTATTGCCATACTTGGTGTTGATGTCAACAATGTACTTGGTTGTGACACCAAATCGGGACGCAATATCCCAAACTGCCATTCCCCCATTCAAGCAGTTGAGGAGAGCTTCACGCTCACTATCTGTCAACCAACGCCGGCCCTTGGCAGGTACCACAGCATCCTGGCTACCAGGATCAACACAGGGGACAGGGACCTTTGTGTAGAAGGTGGGATCAAGCTTGGTTGCGCTGACACCGTCAATGGTGGAATAGATCACAGGCGCAAATGGCTCAACAGTGGCTGCCAATAGCTTGTAGGTGGTGTCGAAGACGTGGGGACAGGAAGTGGCAACTCTTGGGTCAAGAGTGAGGGGCCGGGTAACAACTGGGTACACAGTGGAGGTGTAAGTAACCTCAGTGTTCCTGGTGACCCTGGTGTAGGAGACTTTGGTAGCAGGCCTTGAAAGTGGCTTCTGCCTGGGATTCAAGCTGGTTGATTGGGCCTGGGACGCGGGAGGTGGTTGGCTGGCAATGACACCTTGGGAGGCCTGTGTATTGACATGACTCCCTTCAAGTTGGGTTCTGGGTCTGTTCTTGGACCCTCTGGGACGCCCTTGTGGACAGGCTGCCCCGCGGGCTGGTGCAGGAGTGGGTTGGGAATGTGATTGACGGTCCATAAAAATAAAATAAAAAATATATTTTAGATTGAATATGTATTTATTTTGAGTTATTAGTTTGGTTGTGGGAAGTTGTTTTCTCTTGATATAGCCTTGAATAGTAGCAGATATTCTATATCTGTGATTTGAAGTGAATAATATTGTATACTTTCCGGGTTTGGATGATTTTAAAGTTTAATAACTTTTTATGTCTAATTATGGTTATCAAGATTGAATTTTTCATTTGATTTTAGTTGTGGTGGAGCTTCTTGATTTGGGTTGGTGTTTCCTAGTGTGCTTACTGTACATTAAATTTGGATTCCAGTTCCCACAATTAATATCTGAGTTTACTAGTGGCATTCAAAAGTGATTTGAAATTTGGTTCTTGGATTTGACAATCCCGCAATTTCAAAAAACATAGTAAACTTAATGAAAATGGCTGATGAATTTGAACGCTTCAAATCTGATTCCAGTTAATTCATTTTGTCCATAGGAAATATGCAGCTCAACTTGAACTTTGAAAAGTGTCTATGAGTTCCCGCATTTTCAAATATTAAATAAATACTCAAAAAATCAATTTAATTAAAAAAGGCTATCCCGCAAAAGTGATTTGAAATTTAGACCAAGGATTTGACAATCCCGCATTTTTACGTTCAGGTTCTGAATTTACAGTAAGGATAAGCTCCTTCCACCTCAGGCCACTGCCATCTACCAGCCCATCCAGCCAATGACTAATGAGGAATACGATGAGTGTTATATGGCAGCTTTAATGCAAAATCCTCCTACCTTCACCCCTCACCCGCAAGCCCAACCCACCCAATCCCAGACCCCCCCCCCAGGCCAGCACCACCTCTATGTCTTTCTCCCTGCGCTATTCTGCCTCCTAGGCATTACTCTCCCTTGCCCCAATAAACCCCTGTCACCAAACATTTTATATTTATATTTTTTGAATTTCAATTGTTCATGTTCTCTTTATTTATAGTTGGTTTTATTCTTTATGTTCAGCTTATTTCTATAAAATCATATATTTACTATGCCATGTATCTAGATCCAGAACACAGTTATTTTTAGCACCAAACCATAGCCCCTTGTGAAAACATTAACAACAATTTGGTGATCAGCTAAATTTGAATAAGAAAATTATAGTGTTAACTGTTTTTAGATAAAGTTGTTACTGATCCAAATTCAAAACCTTAATGATAAACTTTAAGCCAATCAGGAGCTGAGTGATAAAGTGATTGTTGTGACATAAAGGGTCATTCAATAATTCTTTGGTGCATGTGCGCTAATTAATATGATTGGCAGGATGTTTTGCCATTGTACATCATTGCCGCTGTGGCGAGTTGTTGGTGGACTAGTGCTAACCCAGTAGCTGATTGGGCACTAGTCCATCAACAACTTGCCACAGCGGCAATGGCGTACAATGACAAAACATCCAGCCAACCATATTAACTAGTGCACATGCACCAAAGAATTATTGAATGACCCTTTATGTCACAACAATCACTTTATCACTCAGCTCCTGATTGGCTTAAAGTTTATCATTAAGGTTTTGAATTTGGATCAGTAACAGCTTTATCTAAAAACAGTTAACACTATAATTTTCTAATTCAAATTTAGATGATCACCAAATTGTTGTTAATATTTTCACAAGGGGCTATGTCAAGCGCCAAAAATAATATGATAATCAAGGAAACAATGCCAACACAAAGCAAACAACACATATTGAGATGAGTGTAAAACATATACAAAATGGGTAAAAGATCAGATAATGTAGTAGATGGGAAACAAAAAGGAATAAACAAAGAGGCAACAGTATCAAAACAATACAGAATTTATTGGGGTGAAAGCTAAAAAACATATGAAAAGGTTAGTAAAAAATCAATGAGAGAATTAGAGAAGCTTCTGAAGGATCTCAACTTGGAAATTGCTGAAATTAAAGAGATTGACCGCAAGGTCAAAGCAAGAGTTAAGTCTGCTGTCCTTGAAGGGGACAAAATCAAAAAGGTGTCCTCCAAGTTACTCATGACCAAAATACCGGACACCCCTGAGAAGATAATAGAGTGTCTTCTCAATATCCAGAAGACAGTGGTTGAGGGCCTGCAATTTAAGGCATACAATCTTTCTGCACTGTCTGTCTGGGTTGATGACCTGGAGATGTATGAAAATCTCAAACCAGCCAAGCGTGCCAGGGCAGAAGATACTGAATTGCCAGCGCAATTGCTTGCACCAAGAATGGCCAAGCCAGCCAAGGCTGCGGGCAAGGAAGAAACACATGAAGGTAACATAAAAAATAAATTAATAAAAATTTGCAAATACTTACCTGTTTTTTAGAGAACATAGACAGTGAACTCCGCCAAAACCTGGTCCCCTTTGTCCCTGCCACATTCTACGCCAACTACGCCACTCATGTGGCCAAGTAGCTGTATCTGTCCCCCCTGTCTTGCGGGAGCTGGAGAACCGCATCCACAGGCCCTTTCCTATGTCCAGGGAGGCATTGGCAGGGCTGACTCATGGCAAGGGGGCATCTGAGTGGGCAGTTACTGCCTACAAAGATGCCCAACTGGTCTGCCTGGACCCGGTTAACCTCAGTGGAGTTTACTGTGTAAACTCCATTGAGCTTTTTGGGACGTCCTGACAACGCTCCCATTCAAGAATGTACCAGAGATGGGCCAGGCTCATGCGGCTGCTTGCTTCTGCTTCCCGGTGGAGCACACCATATCTTACCTTGTGGACAACTTTGGGTGCACAGTGGGGAAATTGGCTATTGCAGATGCAACAGCCGTCAAGAAAACTAATATCCTCCTGGCAGACTTTGGGCTGGCCTGGAGTGCAGATGAGACAGTGCTCCCCTTGGCAATGGATCTTATCTTTGCAAAGACCAGGCACAATAAGAAGATCATTGCAGTCTATAATAAATTATGTGAGTTCACAGAAGCCTTTGCTGGGCAAAGGCTTCACTTGGTGGTTTACCTTGGGTATCTTTTCTTCTTTGGGATGAGCGCCAGTGTGGAGGATCTAGATGGGGTCCTTCTAGGAATTGATGAGGCCTGGCTTGCACTTGATGGGAAGAAGGTCCCCCTTGGATATGACTCAGTGGATCACATGATACAAGACGCCCTGGTCCTGGAAGGGATTTACGGGTTTGCAGCCCCGCCCAAAGAGCTGCTCCTCAGTTTGCACCTAACCCTACTCCCCTTCACCAGCAGGCAAGAGTTTTTTAACAAATTAGTTTTAAAAGCTATGGCAACAACCAAAATGAACTCAGATTTAAACAAAATCCAACTAGCAGGTTAAAATATACACTCTGTTAACAGGGATTTTTGGCGCTAATAGGCAAAATGGGTCAACACAGCAACAAAGTACTCACGTGCAAAGTGAAACCATTCAAAATGAAATCCAAAACACATGGATTCACAAAAAAATGGTGAGTTGGCTTTTGGTGTACATATGTTTACTATGTGAATTGGTGACAAAATACACCCAAGCAAGGTGCGTCAAAACTCAATCCAAAAACAAAACACAATAGGAACTCAAACCACAAACAAAATCACTCACACAGTTTGTGCAATAGATTGTAATCAAGAATGATACCAAGGCATCTAAAATAAGACACAAAATCTGAAACATAACTTTTAAAAATATTGTGTTGGGTGCTTATATTTGGCATAAAATCCGGGAAAAAGGGTGGGAATTATTTTGGGTATTCAAAAATGGGCGTTGTAAACCAGAAACAACTAATTAAGAAATAAAAAATCTATAATTGGGATATTGGGTGGGAAAACCTCTAATTAAATATCCATATTCAGATAAAAGCAAAAATTAAAATTAGGGAGTAACTTAATTAAAATTTAATTAGTATTTTATTAAATTGTAAAATGGAAGGAACACAACACCAGAGTACCAATGCACCCGTTGTGCACCGCGGTTGCGGTTGCCCCCGCGGGTCAAAGAATAGACTTAGTACAACACAAGTGCCTACTCAAGGAGGAGACAGGAGAGGAGAGTTTCATAGTGACGCTGCACTGACACAACTGGTTCAAGGAGCACAAGCTGCTAGGGTGCAGAGCATAAACCCTGGGGTCCCAAAGCTGACCCGGAAGCCAACCAAGGTCACCACTACCAAAATGGTTAGAAACAAGGAGGTAGAACTTACTTTATATGTGTTTGACGCTGTGTACCGGTAAGAGTCAGTCCTGTCAGCCATGCTGGAGAAGGTGAAGCCTGTACTTGATACTAGCTATGAGCCATACATAAGCAATGGCAATCAGGAGGACAACAAGGAGCCTGAGTTCTTTCAAACTGATGAGGGACAACTGGTGCGCAAGAAAGTTGCAGCCTTCTACAACAAGGTGCCTATGCCCTGTGCCTTGCCCAATGCTGATGAGTCAATCCCCACTGCTAAAAAGCCCGCTCAGAAGCGCATCCCCGACACCAAATGCATCATCCTGCTTAATCTAATGCGTAAATCAGGCAATTACAAGGCGGCTGCAGCCATTGTTGGGGTGGATCCCAAGTACGCCTCAAAGACCTTCAACAAGTTCCTCAACACGGGTTGAGTCCTTGCCGCGGAGAAATCCTTGCGTGTGTTGACCATGCTCACAAAGGAGCACAAATGGGCAATCTGCCAGTGGATAACCTGAGATTGCCATCTTGAACTGGCAAATATACAGGCCATGGTCAAGTCTGCTTTTGGGGTTGAGGCCTCAATTTCCTTCTATTATCATTTGGTCAAGGGAATGCAATTTTCCTGGAAAAAACTCGGGGTATCCCCATACAATTGGAACAGCCCAGCCAATATTGAGACCCGGAGAAAATACGCAGGGGCGTATACTACCCTAAAAGCCAAGGGGATGATCAAATTTTACTACATTGACAGATCAGCATTTGCCTCTTCAATGCGCAATGAGTATGGGTATGTCCCCAGAGGCTCCAATGACGGGATGGCTTGGCGTGCTGCAGTCCGCGCCACAGCCTATTTGATAGTGGCTCTCCTCGGTCCAAAGGGGGTTGAGCTCTACCAAATGATATTGGGATCTCACAATAGCTGGACCTTCCTATCATTCCTCCAATTGGTCCAGGAGCACCTGAGGCGCACAAGCCTGGGCTTCACCAACGTAATTGTGCTGGACAATGTTGGTCTCCACAAGGTGGCGGATATTCTTGAAGAATTACTATCAATTGACACGAGCATTGCAGTGGGCCCCCAGCAATTGGCCACAGCAAATATGTGCCTTCTCTTCCATCCTGCCTATTTGCCCTTCCTAAATCTCATTGAGGAAGTCTTTGGGTGGCTCAAGTGAGTTGTCAAGCAAGGAACCCCAACTGGGACAGAGGACCTTTTTGATTTGCTGCAGGCCAGGATCCATACCCTCCCAGCTGAGACCGTGACCAAATTCTATGGCCACGCTGATTTGTTTATCCCCGTGTGCCTTGCAAATCAGCCAATCAATTAAAGGCTTAGCTTATCCCACTTTTTTTATATATCCTCTAATTTACTAATCAAGATTCATTAACTAACATTTTATATTTAGATGTTTCCAAGCCCGCAATCACATTCAGCAGCACCATCAATGAAGGTTAGTAATTTATTTATTCATAATCATTTTTATTATTGCATCCAAGGGTATCCCAAACGCTTGATAATGGATTAAGCAAACACATCAATATCATTTTTGGCAAATAAATATAAAAAGCAAACTAAAAAAAATAAATGTAAATCATACAAATTAGAAGTAGATTTTATTGACATATATTATATGCTTTTATTAAAACCTTCCCTGGAATTTATTTTGTAAGTAATGTTTGCTAAAATATTATTTTATAAAATTATTAATTATAATAAAAATAATCTAAAGGGTAAATATATTTATTGGTATAGAGAATATTTTAGGAGCGCCTATAATGGGTTTGGCGGTATGTACCCACCCCACAATGGAGGTGGCGCACAACCTCCACCGCCACACTGTGGACGGTGGATACACCCTGGTTAAAATACTCCCGCCTGCTGGTGAAAGGGAGGATGGTGAGGTGTGAGTGAAGCAGCAGCTTCTCAGGCGGGGCCGCAAACCTGTAGATTCCAGCCAGGACCAGGGCGTCCTGGATAACATGGTCAACTGAGTCATATCTGTGGGGGACCTTCTTCCCGTCAAGAGCAAGTTGGGCCTCGTTGATCCCCAGAAGGACCCTGTCCAGGTCCTCCACGCTGGCGCTCATTCTGAAGTAAAACAGGAACCCCAGGTAAACCACCAAGTGAAGCCTTTGCCCAGCAAAGGCTTCCGTGAACTCACACATCTTATTGTAGACCACGCTGATCTTCTTCCTGTGCTTGGTTTTTCCAAAGGTAAGATCCATAGCTTCTGGGACCCCTGTCTTGTTGGCACTCCAGGCCAGCCTGAAGTCCGCCAGGAGGATTTTAGTCTTCTTCACAGCTGTTGCATCCACAACAGCCAGTTTTTCTACCGCGCGCCCAAAGTTCTTCAGCAAGTAGGACAGGGTGTGCTCCACCAGGAAGCAGAAGCAAGCAGCCGCATGGGCCCAGCCCATCTCTGGTATATTCTTGAATGGGAGCGTCGCCAGGACGTCCCAAACAAGCTCAATGGAGTTTACACAGTAAACTCCACTGAGGGACACTGGGTCCAGGCGGACCAGTTGAGCATCCTTGTAGGCAGTAACTGCCCACTTGGATGCCCCCTCTTCATGTGTTAGCCCAGCTAATGCCTCCCTGAACATTGGGAATGCACTGTGAATCCTATCTTTGAGCTCCTGCAAGACAGGGGGGACAGGAAAAGCTGCTTTGCCATGTGAGTGGCAAAATTTGAGTAGAAGGTGGGGGGGACAAAAGGAACCAGGACCCGGCGGAGTTTGCCACCAACATCTTCTAAAAAAAGGTAAGTATTTATGAATTTTTATTAAATTTATTTTCTTAGGTTACCTTCTTGGGTTTCTTCTTTGCCGGCGGCTTTGGCAGGCTTTGCCATCCTTGGCGCAAGCAGCTGTGCGGGCGTCTCAGTGTCCTCCTTGCAGGCCCTCTTGGCGGGTTTGAGATGTGCATACATCTCAGGGGCCATCCAGACAGACAGACGGCGCAGAAAGGGTGTAGGACTTGAATTGTAAGCCATCCACAACTGTCTTCTGGATGTTGAGTAGGCGCTCTATTGTCTTCTCAGGTGTGTCCGGTATTTTGGTCATGAGTGACTTGGCGGACACCTTTTTGATTTTGTCCCCTTCAAGGGTGGCAGACTTCACCTTTTCCTTGACCTTGCAGTCAATTTCTTTGATTTTGGCAATTGCCAAGTCAAGGTCTTTTAAAAGTTTTTCCAATTTGCTCATTGATTTTTTACTAACCTTTTCATATGTTTTTATATCTTTCACCCCAATAAACTATATGTTATTTTGATACAATTGCCTCTTTGTTTATTCCTTTTTGTTTTCCCATTTACTACATTATCCCATCTTTTTACCCATTTTGTATATGTTTTACATACATCTCAATATGTGTCGTTTGCTTTGTGTGGCATTGTTTCCCTGGTTACCATATTATTTTTGGCGCTTGACACAGCCCCTTGTGAAAACATTAACAACAATTTGGTGATCAGCTAAAATTGAATTAGAAAATTATAGTGTTAACTGTTTTTAGATAAAGTTGTTACTGATCCAAATTCAAAACCTTAATGATAAACTTTAAGCCAATCAGGAGCCAAGTGATAAAGTGATTGTTGTGACATAAAGGGTCATTCAATAATTCTTTGATGCATGTGCGCTAATGAATATGATTGGCTGGATGTTTTGCCATTGTACGCCATTGCCGCTGTGGCAAGTTGTTGATGGACTAGTGTTAACTCAGCGGCTGATTAGGCACTAGTCCATCAGCAACTTGCCACAGCAGCAATGGCGTACAATGGCAAAACATCCAGCCAATCATATTCATTAGCGCACATGCATCAAAGAATTATTGAATGGCCCTTTATGTCATAACAATCACTTTATCACTTGGCTCCTGATTGTCTTAAAGTTTATCATTAAGGTTTTGAATTTGGATCAGTAACAACTTTATCTAAAAACAGCTAACACTATAATTTTCTAATTCAATTTTAGCTGATCACCAAATTGTTGTTAATGTTTTCACAAGGGGCTATGGTTTGGTGCTAAAAATAACTGTGTTCTGGATCTAGATACACACCATAGTAAATATATAATTTTATAGAAATAAGCTGAACATAAAGAATAAAACCAACTATAAACAAAGAGAACATGAACAATTGAAATTCAAAAGAAATATAAATATAAAATGTTTGGTGACAGGGGGCTTATTGAGGAGGGAGGAGTGATGCCTAGGAGGCAGAATAACGCGGGAAGGAAGACGTAGAGGCAGTGCTGGCCTGGGGGGTCTGGGATTGGGTGGGTTGGGCTTGCGGGTTAGGGGTGTTGGTGGTGGGGGTGGAGGCAGGAGGATTTTGTGTGATGGCCGCCATATACTGCTTGTTGTACTCCTCATTGGTCATTGGCTGGATGGGCTGGTAAGTGGCAGTAGCCCAAGGTGGAAGGCGCTTATCCTTTCATGATTGGCTGCCCATGTTCACATGAAAAACCATTTGCACAAACAAGTCAGCCATCATTTGGCAACCAAAGAGAAAATTGTGATCAAGGACCCCAAGATAGAGGTTGTTGAAAGCCTGAGGGCAGCACTCCCGTAATGTGGATCCCATGTTAAAGAAGACAACATCTCCCAGATGGACGTTGGCATGGCTGGCAGGGTAGACTGAGGCCTGGTGCCCGCGCCCCTGGATGGCCTCAAGGGTAGTGGAGCTTCCCTCCATCTGGTGGCTCAAGAAAACCTGGTATTTGGAATTTGAGCCATCCCAGGAGTCAAGCAATCCACTGAGGATGTGGCCGTACAAGTACCCATCAATGAAATCAGGGTTTGTCCAATAATAGACAAAACCCTTGGCTGACACAGCCAGAAATGCACCAATAAATGTCCCCTTCTTGACCTTCTTCCTTCCTTTTTGAGTGGCGGCTCTTCCTTGCTCATCAAAGTCATCAAAAGCTAACAATAGCTTGTAAAGGAGATGAAAATGACATCATCTGACAGACTAGTCAAGCAATGGACCAGGGTTGATTCAATTGTGTTGTCATATGGGGAATCCTCAGCGCCATCCCATTGGTTGCCGGCAAAATTTGTAAGAACCCTAATTGAAGCCACCTTTCTGTGCATCCAGAACTGCACCATGCGCTCAGACACCCAAATGCCATGGTGAGCAAGTTGCTTCCGGACCTGGGTCAAGGGAAGCTTGGGGTCCCGCTGGAGGAGTTCAAGCATGATTGGGTATGCCTCAGTTATCTGGGACTCTTGGGCCTTCTTGGGCTTCTTGGCTGCCCCAATCTGATTCCCTCTGTTCATCATGCTGTTGAATTCCTGCATGAAAGTAGCTCAGGTAAATTGCAATTTGTCAGCAATCTGATCCCAGGACAGACCCTGCAGGTTGAGAGCCACAATTTCCTGAAGAATTTGGGCGGTGATGATTTGTCGCTTGGGGCGCTGGGTGGGGGGAGTTGAAGCCTGATTGGCTGAGGGAGGGGCAGGTTGGGCAATGGCGGGAAGTTGTTCCAAATCAAGGTTGCCATCCTGATTGGTTGGTTGGTGGGCAGCTTGTGCAGGGGTGGATGTGGGAGCAGGGGCAGCACTAGACGCAAAGTAACTCTCAAACAAGTCAAAGCCATATGGGTCGGGGGACAGTAACAGGTCAGCTTCTTTGTTATCCGCCTCAAAGGCTTGGGTGTAAACAGGTGCCTCCACGTTCTGAGCCTCGCCTCCATTGAAGCTGGCTTGACTGCTGCTGGCTTGGCTGCTGGTGCAGTTGAAAATGTTGCTGTTGAAAACCATCTTGAACTAAAACCTAGGATAAAATCACTAAAAGTAGAAATTTTAAAAATTAATGATTTATTTTTATTGTAATCTCAAGTCCATATTTGGAAGGTTCTCAAAACCATTCCATACAAATCTGGAGCCATGAAAATGAATAAAATGCCTCTGTTTCTAAATTGGATAGCTGTTGATTGGCTGTTAAACTGTTATTTTTCTATTTTAGGCTGCTCATACTACACATCTTGTGTGAGTTCATTTTGTTTTGTGTTTGTGTAATCTCGCTTCTAGAGTACTCAGATTTTGTTTCATTTTGGTCCTTCTGTTGGTGTCTCATATGAATCCTGATTGGATTACAATATACTCTGGAATAGCATCCATCCATTTCACTTGTTGTGTCAGTTCATTTTGTTTGTGTTTTGAACTACACCACTTGATGTTTGATATAATTTTGTATAATGGGCAAGTGAAATTTTGTTTTTGGTTTGACATTTCATTTATTAACCAACACTATTTAAATTATTTGAATCCTGAATCTTGCGCAACTTGGATTTTGTTTAAATCTGAGTTCATTTTGGTTATCACCATAGCTTTTAAAACTACTGTAAAGGTGTATCCACTGTCCACGGTGGGGTGGTGGAGGTTGTGCGCCACCTCCATTGCAGGGTAGGTACATACCAAAGAACTCACTACAGGCGTTTGTAATAAATTCTCTCTCCTAATAAATTTCATTACAATTCATATTATTTTATTACAATAAAATTTTCTAATTCTTATTTCAGCAAACCAGTTTTGCAAAATATATTGCAGAAACAGGTTTCATAAAAGCATAAATTAATACGTTAATAAAATAAATTCCAACTTGTACATTTTACGTTTAATTTTTATAAGACTATTTTATATTTATTTGAAAAAAGTGGTATAAACCTATTTGTGTAATCCATTATTGAGCGTTTGGGATTACCTCAGATAGCATAATAAAATAATAGATAATAAAATAAATAAATTACTTACATCTATTGATGGTTCTTCTGAATGTGATTGCGGGTGTGGAAACATCTAAAATATAAAATAATAACAAATTAATCTTGAATAGTAAATTAGAGAATATAAAAAAGTTGGACACACTAAGCCTTTAATTGATTGGCTGTTTGGCTAGGCATGCGGGGATGAACAAATCAGTGTGGCCATAGAATTTGACCATGGTCTCAGCTGGGAGGGTGTGGATCCTGGCCTGCAGAAAATTAAAGAGGCCCTTGGTCCCAGTTGGGGTTCCTCTCTTGACAACTTGCTTGAGCCACCCAAAGACTTCCTCAATTGGGTTTAGAAATGGGGAATATTCAGGGAGGAATAAGAGGCGCAAATTTTATGTGGCCAATTATTGGGGGCCAACTGCTATGCTGGTGTCAATTGTTGAAAATTCCTCAAGAATATCTGCCACCTTGTGGAGACCAATATTATCCAGAATAATAAGATTGGTGAAGATTGGTGAAGCTTGGGCTTGTGCACCTCAGGTGCTCCTGGACCAATTTGAGAAATGATAGAAAGGTCCTGCTGTTATGCAAACCCAATATCATTTGGTAGAGCTTGACCCTCTTTGGACCAAGGAGAGTCACCATTGAGTAGGCTGTGGCGCAGACTGCAGCACGCCAAGCCATCCTGTCATTGGAGCCTTTGGGGACATAGCCATATGCATTGCGCATAGACAAGGCAAATGCCAATTCCTCAATATAGTAAAATTTGACTGTCCCCTTGGCTTTGAGGGCAGTGTACGCCTCTGCATAGTTTTTCCGGGTTTTGATGTTGGTTGGGCTGTTTCTATTATAGGGAGATACCCCAAGCTTTTTCCAGGAAAAGCGCATTCCCTTCACCAGATGATAGTAAAAGGAAATTGAAGCCTCAACCTCAAAAGTAGACTTGACCATGGCCTGTATATTTGCCAGTTCAAGATGGCAATCCCGGTTTATCCACTGGCAGATTGCCCATTTGTGCTCCTTGGTGAGCATGGTTGACACGTGCAAGGATTTCTCCATGGCAAGGACTTGGCCGGTATTGATGAACTTGTTGAATGTCTTGGAAGTGTACTTGGGATCCACCCCAACAATGGCTGCGGCCGACCTGTAATCACCTGATTTGTGCATTAGCTTAAGCAGGATGATGTGTTTGATATAAGGAATACGCTTCTGAGCGGGCTTTGTGGGTTCAGACAAGACAGGATCTGATTGGTGACAGGCTTACAAGGCATGGGCACCTTGGTGTAAAACGCAGCAACTTTCTTCAACACTAACTGCCTCTCATTGGTTTGATAGAACTTGGGCTCCTTGTCATCCTCCTTTGCCATCACTGATGTAGGGCTTGTCGCTAGTATCAAGTACAGGCTTCACCTTCTCCAGCATGGCTGACGGGACCAACTCTTGCCGGTACACAACGTCAAACACATGCAAAGTAAGTTATACCTCCTTGTTTCTAACTTTCTTTGTATTGGTGACCTTGGTGGGCTTCTGGATCAGCTTTGGGACCCAAGGGTTGATGCTCTGCACCCTAGCAGCTTGTGCTCCTTGAACCAGTTGTGTCAGTGCAGTGTCACTATGGAACTCTCCTCTCCTGTCTCCTCCTTGAGTAGGCACTTGGATTGCACTAACTCTATTCTTTGACCCGCGGGGGCAACTGCGACCACAGCACACAACGGGTGTATTGGTACTCTGGTATTGTGTTCCTTCCACTTTAAAATTTAATAAAATATTAAATAAATTTCAATTAAGTTACTCCCTAATTTTAATTTTTGCTTTTATCTGAATATGGATATTTAATTAAAGCTTTTCCCACCCAATATCCCAATTATAGATTTTTTATTTCTTAATTAGTTGTTTTTGGTTTTACAACGCCCATTTTAGAATACCTGAAATAATTTCCACCCATTCCCCATATTTTACGCCAAATTAAGCACCTAACATAATATTTTAAATTTATGTTTCAGATCTTGTGTCTTATTTTAGATACCTTGGTATCATTCATGATTACATTCCATTGCACACATTGCGTGAGTGATTTTTGTTTACATAGTGAGTTGTTATTGTGTTTTGTTTTTGGTTTGAGTTTTGACTCACCTTGCTTGGGTGTATTTTGTCACTGATTCACATAGTAAACATATGTACACCAAAACTCAACTCATATCATTTTTTTGTGAATCAATGTATTTTGGATTGTATTTTGAATGGTTTTGCTTTGCGTGTGAGCCCTTTGTTGCGGTGTTGACTCATTTTGCCCTTTAACGCCAATAAACCCTGTTAACAAAGTGTATATTTTAACCTGATAGTTGGATTTTGTTTAAATCTGAGGTATTTTTGGTTGTTGTCATAGCTTTTAAAACTACTGTAAACCCTACACAGTGTTTTGGCTCTTATATACCAAGATAAATAACACTGTCATAAAATTGCAGACCGTGGTATTTTATCATCCACCAGATGATATCATAAGTCTTCTAACATTAGGAAAGTACAGAGAACCTGTGACTTTGGAGTAACTTTTGGACCGTAATAAACTGTTGTCATCAGAAGTAGCAAGTCTGAAAGGGCCCAAGGCCCAAAGGATTTGGGATGGTTCTTCCTACTTCTGGATATAGGTTCATAAGTTGTTGTCTCTATATTTTACTATAGGAATTAATACTATATGGTGACATTATGATTTTTTGCTCTCCACTTAATTAGAATCAAACTAGGGAAAGAATTCAGAATATTATCTCTTTATTAGATAATTGATATTGAGGCTGACCAGGCTGCCCACATTTATCTGAGTTAGCTTGGGCCCAACCTTGGGTGTGTGCAGTTTGTGAAGGAAGCTTACTTGACAACTTCCAAAGCTCAGTATCCTTTCTGATGCTGTGCAACAATCTCAAAATCTTAGCAGATTAGCTGTGTACCTGGATTATATTCCAGGGCTAGCTAGCCTAACTGGCTACTAGTTAGTGGAGATAGTTGTTCCTCAATCAGAGCTACTCTAATACAATAGGCTCAGAGATTTTTATCTTAGTGTGTTTGATCTGGCGGCCCAGTCCATGGTGAACTCTTCTAGAAGTGTTTCAGATGATGGCCCATATGACAGCCCTTGTTCTAGAGTATAATTAAAGTTTAGAATAGTAATTATTATGAGAAAAATGTCTGAGGTGATGGTTGAGGTGGACTAATTGATTGCGCAATATCTGCATGTTTTGCTCATTTATTAGGAATAGGGATTTTTTAATGACAGGATATGATTTGATCATTGATTCATTGATATTACAAACCTGCAGCATGCATTAATTTGTTAAAACCATTCCTAAGAGCAATTAAATACTGGCCTGCATTATTTTCTAAATCTGTTAATTAGTCAATATCCAGAAATTCTGACAGACACCATCCCAGAAGAAATAATGTGATATTCTTTATTAAAATTCCAACTTAATTTTATATTTTCTAGAATAAATGAAGTCACCAGTTTCCATGCACAAGTGATATATGTAGAGCAGCTAGGCATCAATATTACATCATGCTCTCTTTGTAATCAATGAAAATCAATTAAAATGATGCATTCACTTAAAATTTAACTCTTTTGTATATTTTTAAAATGATAAAAAAAAGAATTTTATCTAAATTATATTTAATGTGGTGTTTGAAGCTCATTTAAGCCTTAAAACTAATCTAAGCAGCAATTAATTAAACATCCTAACTTCAAAATACCATAAACCACTAAAGAACTAAGCTTTTTAAGTGAAATAAAATGCAAAAATAAGGCTCTTGACTTTATTTTTAATTTATTCAAATAAAAAGTTTGTTGATTAATAAAAAAATTAACTTTTTTAGCTTAAAGCTATATATTTTATTTCATTATCAAAATTATATAGTAAAATCTGGCATATGCTCTTTTTAAATTGCTTTCACTTTAATATTCAGTATATTATACATATTAGTATTCTAACAACAATATAAATATAAGATATCTAGCTTCAATTTTATATATTACAGTGAAAAATATTATTTTTTATTAAGTTATTACTGATTTAAATATAAAAGGTATAATTAGTTACTTTTGCAAAAATTGAACTGTGTTATGCTGCAACTTGGGCAGCATGTGCATCAGAAAATTGGCCTAATACCTAAAATAATAATCCCAATCTTCAGGAACCTGAGGGAAGTCCTTTAGTACTGTGTTCTTAATCTAAAAAACACATCTGAAAGTATGTTAATAAGCAGATCATACAGAGAGAGAAAGAGGAGACCCATAGACATTCAGAGAGACAGTGTCTTGGCATGTGGATATTTTTATCAATTGGTGGGAACTCTGACACAACCAAATCAACTTTTCAGAGACCCACGTTATTAAGCACAACAATTTTAATTGCATAATAATAGTTGATCTGGATATATTAATTGAAAACTCAGAGAAAACAGAAAGGTTCTGCTGTAATGTGAACCTTTACTCATCTGATATTGCTCTAAACCACAGGTGTCACAGCCCATACTATAGTTTGGCTGGGCTCCCACTGGGAAGGCAGGTCAGTTCTAAAAGGCCATGTACACAATTGGTGCAAACCAGACAAGATAGTTCACAGCAGTGGCCAGGGAACACCAACTTCCAGTGTGGGGCACAACCTGATTGGCTAGCCCCAACACTGTAATATAGACAAAGCCTAGTTTACTGAAATATTGGGTAGGAGACAAATTGGGCAGGGCAGGAGTAGCTGGAATTTCCTTCATAATGGTTGGGGTCTGGCCTTTGTTGTGGCCAGGAGAAAGATTCATATGGTGGGGATGAAAGTACTCCAAGTCAAGGATGCAAGCAGGCAAAACCAAGGGCTTAGGAGCAGAACCAGGAGGGAACAGGTAGGTACTGATGTATTGTGTAGTAGATTAACAAAGAGATGCAAATATAATGATTATATTGGTGCAAAATAGATAATCACTTCAAGAAAATAATGAGTCCTGGGAATAAATTTGTTCATTTTAAGATGTCAACAGTGAGGAAGACTTCTCCTCCTCACTATCAATACTTACTGGGTAATACTGAGTCTTTTGTGCCATCAGAGGCCTGTTGGAATCATCTTTAGTGGTACTTGCAACATTCTTAAAAATTGTGTGATGGGGCCTAGGAACAGGTGCACATTGGCTGCTTCCTCATGGTTATGGGTTTGGCTGCAGCATGCCAAGATGCCACAGCTATTATTAGAACCCGCAAGCAAAAAAATTCCTGTTTGAGCAATAAAACAATTGCTTTCATGATTTATTATTTCCCAGTAGCAAAAGGGCCCAATTTCATGTTTAATTTTGATTCCAGGGTTTTGCAGCACATGGGCCTCACAAACCCCTGGTTATTTGCAATCAGAAAGGGGGCTTTACTTTTAAGAAGACAGTTGACAATGGTTTTCACGTGGTTGGTTGTGCTTTATCCAAGCAGGCTAGCTGATTGTCCAGGGTATTTTGGACCCTGACAACAGGGCCCTAGAAGTGGTATCATAAAATATCCTGGTAACTATCAGAGGGACAATGTGATACACTATTTTTGGATCCCTTATTTATTAATCAAAGCCTGAACATAAGCAAAGAGTAAAATTAAGACTAATATATGTAGAAAAGCTAAACACTCACTGTTTTTTAGGACAATGTAGGTTTCAGCGTAAATTTTCCAATCATTAATACTCTTATCAATATTTTGGTTGTAAAAAATACCCAATAAATTGCATGAAATGACCAGATGTCATAGCTTTATAACAGACAATTTGAAAAAGAAAGGCTAAATGCTGTTGCTAGTATTTATTGGAAAGAGACAAAATCAAAATTGCAATCTCTGGATACCCATTTATTAACTGCATTCATATGCATAGGATGTCAGATTTTGGGCTATATTTTACCATTGTGATTTTAGAAGCTTGAATGATATCACCATATAAACTATTAAACTAAGATTTTTTTCTGTAATGCCAAATTATAATGCAGTATCTTTGAGAGACTTTTTGCCAAAGATGTACTTGATAACTGCTTTGCTCTTGTTAGATAACAACTGACACCTAACATTGGTGGGTGCCACATTATTCACACTATCAGAGTTGACACATAGAATGGGAACCTTGATGTAGAACAAAGCATTATTCTCAAATGAAGTAGCATCATCAATTGTTAAATATGCAACAAGCACAGCTAGATCTCCAGTTGCAACTAAGGGCTTTTAGGAAGTATCAAATATCCAGGTAAATACACTGTTAACTCTGGGGTCTAATCTATGAAGATGTGTATAAACTGGGTAAATGATAGAGATTTATGAGGTCTTTTGTTCCCAATAAAGTTAGTGTGAATTTCTTTGGTAGCAGTAGGACACGCCATCTCAAAAAACGCTATCTCAATTTTTTGCTATCTCAATTTTATAGTAAAAACGTCATTTCAATTTACAGAATTGTGACTAAGAAAAATGGGGTTTCAAAATTTAGATTTTTTCAACTCCAAAAAAAACCCAAAAAAATTGAGAAAAAAAATTAAAAAACATTTCTAGGCTTAAAAAGCCTCAGAATTCCAAATCTGCAATAAAAATGGGGTCTATTAGTAGCAACAAGGCTGAGTAAAGCCCAAAAGTCAAAATATACCCAAAAACAACTTTTCATCTATTATAACTATGATTATTACTTTAAAATAAGCATATAATTGTACCAAATACTAAATAAAAGTCAAAGAATGATAAAATTAAAAGTAAGAAGAGAGAAGATAAATTGGTGTTTATTAGAAAAGGGCTCAAAAATTGGTAGAAAGAGCAACAGAGATGGCTTGAAGATACTCAAGCTTTCTATCCTTAGGATAATATTCAAGAATCACCTTGCTAATCTCAGTATATTTCTTCACTGCCTTTGTCTGCTTGGGGGGTTCCCTTAGTTTCATGCCGGTCTTGAAGAGGCAGGCAGAAATTGCCTGCTGTGTTTTTAGATGCACCATTATCTTGTTGAATTTGAGCTTCTGGATCATGAACCTTGTAGAAAAATGGCTATACCACCCTTCAAGGTAAGAGATGGTCTTGATAAACCCGTCTTTGACCTGCTTATAGCAGTTCCAGGTGATTGAGTCACTGTTGTTGAAAATTGGTGTTTGCCAGCAGATTCAACAGAAGGATTAGAAGGCAGGGCACACACTCACTGCATGTCTTTGAATATAAGGATTTGAAAGACATTGACCAATTGATTTATAATGAATAATTTTATTTAATCCTATACAATTAGGTTCTAAAATCTGCCCCTTGGCGTTTACTGTCAACGCCTTATATATGGGTATTCTCATATTACTAATCATCAGTTGCTGGCAATGTCTTCTAGGACATTCCAGCACACTGAAGAATCTTGGTTGTGCTGGTGAAGAAAGGGACAACTTTCCATTTTAGGGCATAATCCTGCAATGCTGTGGCACCTAGCACAAGGGTGCCCTCTGCTAGCGCACCAGATAGCACTGATATTTGGTATACAGAAACTTCTATATTCAGACCTTATTTGGTATGGAATTTGAATCAATCACTCAAATTGAACCTGATGCCTCAGCGTTATTTGGCAACTGTGGTAAGTTTGATTCCCTGGTGATTGACTCCCTGGTACTTGACACTTTGTCAAGTACCAGGGAGTTGAGTGCTGCATATGTGAGTCTATTAGTATTTTGGCTTAGCTGATTTTAAGCTAACTTTTACTAGTAATTTAGGGGGTTGAAACCAAAAACAAAGGTTAAATTTACTTGAACTTGACTCTGTTTAATAATTTGGTTAGCTAAAATACCAATTTAAGGGGCAATTTATAAGTAAATTTACTAATAGAAATGAAAAAACCTGTGTTTGACCCTCTAAAACAAAAAGTGATAGTTTGACACTTTTTAAGCCAAATTTTGATTTTATTAATAAAATACATATGTGCTTATATAAAATTTGTTATTTACTATTAAATTTTTATTATTAGTGTCCATAGTTGTCAATTAGGCTCCCAAGCACCACTATACTGGATTTAGTGGTATAGACATTAATCAAATACCTCACTTGTTTTACATTATGTCATTCCCAGGTTTGTGGATTAAGTGGTGCCACATAAATTAAGCCCAATTTTTTAAGAGATTACATATTTAATTTGTAAAAAACTGAAACTCAACATCTTTTTTGTTTGACTCTATCCACTTGCCACCCAATTGGTTTCAGATTTAACTAATCAAAGGCTCAGAATTAAGGCTAAATTAATATGTGACGCACTATGAGTGCCACTCAACACTCACCCACTTGATACTTTAACTTGGGGATTAGTACAGAGAGATTCTTAAAGTTTTAACCAACACTATGATAAATAATTCTTTCCCAGCTCCTCACAGCATACCCTAATCACTAATAAACACATTTCCACTCATTTACTTTTTAACTTATGTTGTATTTTTTTAATTTTTGAGTATATGATACTGCCTTGCTTTTGGGTTAACTTATGAACCCGTTTTAAATTTAAGCAAGTTTTATATGTAAAAAACATAGTAAATTTGATGTTTCTTCTCAACTCTGGCATACTTGACAGTGAGAATTCAGCTTTTTTTCACTTGATAGTGAGAATTCAGCTTTTCCCGGCTGATCAACAGTGCTGAACTCAAAACTTTACTATGTTTTGAATTTTCAACTCTCAATAAAAAAATTCCACATAATAATTTTATTATTTTTTGCAATTATAATCTACTACTTTTTATGCTGCTCTCCATATAATTTTCATATATTTTTTGATTTTCAATTAAACTTTTACATTGATTTAACACTAAGATGTTATGCTGAACCTAACATCTTTGATGCTTCATCATAAATTCACTTATTTTCTATGTTTTAACCTTTATATCTATACTTTGAGTTTCTATTTTTCTTCTATTTACTTTTTCATGTTTTTTCTTGATAAATAAAACTTTATTTGCATACTTTTCATTTAACTTTACTTTGCTTTACCTCTGTGTTTCAAGTCTTTCATACTGTTTTATTTAAAAAAATAAACTTTTCTTTAGACAAGATCAAAAAAGAACAGCCAACAGCCCAAGCCTCCAAGGGCTCCAAAGAAACTGCCTCCACTCCCAAGCGTGCCAAGAAGCCTGCAAAGGCAAAGTCTCCAACCCCATCTCCTCCTACTCTTCCCCCCTTCACTCATCTTCCACATGCCCTTCACCTTCCCCCAAAAATTCATCCCCCAATAAATCTGATGGTGATCTTACTGACCAGTCCTTTTACCACTCAGAGGCCAACTCTGAGCCCATCAAGAGCGACATACCAAGAAGTCAAAGGCTGCCAAGGAGCCCACCTCTTCTTCTGGTAAGAAAAAGGAGACATCCAAGCAGGCCTCAAAGAACCCTCCCCCTCCCCCCTCCTGATGATTCTTCCCCCTCCCTCATCTGATCCCCAAGATGAGCCTGAGGAGTACTCCAAGAAGTTCAAAGCTTCTGGTCATGTGGCTTGGGATCCACTGGCCATCCACAATATCTGTAATGTGGACGGAGAGTTTAAAGTCCCCAAGCGCTTCCCCCAGTACTTCCCAATTATGTCCGTAAAGGGCGGCCCTGGCTATGTAGCTGATAACTACATTTTTAATTGTAACAATCAAAAGCGCCAAACCAAGAGCAAGCACTTTGTCTGTGAGGATAAGACTTGTGGGGCCCGGCTAAACACTGAGGGCTGGGAGCAAGTAACAGTGGGGAAGGGGGAGCACACATGTGAGCCCCTAATCATTTAATCATCTGGATGTTAAAATAGTACCTCATTCAAGTAATCCCAACATCCTCTCACCTCCAAGCTTCTGATCTGGCCATAAAGGCTTTGCAACATCTCAAACCCAACAATCTCAAGTTGGTGCCAACTCAAGAGCAGTTGGTTAAGTTCATAAACAATAAGTGTATTGCCATCAATCCCCCTTCCCCCCAGGCTTTGGATGTCCTCTCAGAGCTTACGCTCACCCACAAGCTCAAGCAGCTTCCAAGTGGGGAGCACTTCCTCCTCCATGACAACAGGCCCACCACCAAAGACCGCATAATCTGCTATACCACCCAGAAAAACCTTCTGGAGTTAAAAAGGGCTTCAACCTGGTTAGTTGATGGTACCTTTGCCACTTGCCCCCGGATGTTCAAGCAGCTCTGGATGATCCATGCCCAGATTGACATCTGGGTGATTCCACTTGTGTTCTTTCTTCTTCCTGGGGCCACTGAGGCCATTTACACCCATGCTTTTACCATCCTCTGCCAAGCACTTTCCCTCTTTCCTGACAACAACAATCCCAAGAAGACCCCCCTACACCCGCGCCAACCCTCCTGCCACTGAAAAAGACCAGGTCACCCTGGACTTGGAGGAAAAGGTAAGGCTGAGAGCTCTGGGGCCTCACATTTGTATTATGGACTTCAAGCCTGCTCAGTTCAATGCATTTGAGCAGCTGTTCAGCAGGGAGGTGCAGGGGTTCCACTTTCACTTCCGCCAAGCAGTTGCTTGTAACGTGCAGGCCTACACTGAGCTTAGTAGGTTAAGCCAGAGGGATACTTTGGACACCTGCAGATTTGTGCTAGCACAATTCAGTGCCTTGGCTTTTTTAAAGCCAGAGCACACTGCGCAGGGGTTTGAGGTTCTCTCAAAGGATCCTTGCCTAGTAAAGCACTCAGAGTTCAAGCCTTTCCTTGAGTACTTTGAGCCCCAGTGGATTGGGAAGGTCATCATGCAGAGGCAAGGCAAGGCCCGTGCCAAGGCCAGTTGGAATGTTTACCAGGCAGCAGTGAATGGTGAGCTCAAGACCACCTCAGCGCTAGAGGCTTATCACAAACACCTCAAGGCCAACTTTGGGCTCCACCCAAAATTCAATAAGTTTTTCTCCCTCCTGCAGCACGAGCAGGAGAAAAGCATCTCCAAGCTGTGGGACTTGGCAAACTACGTCCCCCACCAAACCCACAAACCGCTCCACCCTCTTCACCAAGGCCATTCAAAATGTGGCCAGGCATAAATAAAAGGCCTCAGAGATCAAGAAGCAGCTTGAGCTTATTGCAACTGCCCTCCTGGAAGGGGCCAAAATAAAGAAGGGGAAGAATGGGGAGAAATAAACTTGCTGTCTTGCTTCTATGGTTTTAATTTTTACTTTTTAGTTTTGATCAATTAGTTTTTAGAATTAATTTTTCTATTTTTTGATTTAATTAGATAGCACTGATTATTTTATGTATACATTGTAAGTTTGAGATGAATAGTTATTGTTGAAAGTGAATGAAATATCTTAATTTTTGTTAATTTCCTAATAAAACAAAAGAAATTCACATTTATACTTATATGAACTATATCAAATAAATATTAATATTTCTTCATATTTTGAATACCTTCTATTGTTGTGTTTGTGTTTATTTTTGTCTCATTGAAATTTTAATTTTTATGATAATCAAAAATACCTTTGTAATGAAGAGTGTAAATTACATAGTAAAATGAGATATAGTTACTTATTTCTCTTTATTTATATTAGTCAAAAACCACTTTTATTGCATTTTTGAGCTCTCTGGGGTCACTTTAGTATACCATAGCTGTATAGCTTAATTTTTTATATTAAAAGTTTTCAGTATATCAAGATCTGTTAATTAAAAAAGTGTCAATTTCCAGCTATCAATCAGGGAAAAAGCTGAATTCTCACTTTACTATAGTGTCAAGCACCAGGGAGTTGAGCACCAGGGAGTCAAACTTATCACAGTTACTGTTATTCCCTCTCAAAGCTGGCGCCTTGGCTCTTGATGTTAATTATTGTGGCGCTCTGGTGCTTGCAATTAATTGTGCTGGTGTCCCGGCGCTTGATGTAAACTAAAGCGGTGCTCTGGCACCAAGAATAACTAATGCTGGCATCATGGTGCTTAGTATCTGGGGTAGCAGCAATGTGGCATGATTAATCCTTGGTGACAACATCATGGATCACTAATAATGCATTTAATTATGTGATAAATGTCACTAATTTCCAAAAGGGTAATTGATTGACCCTGGTTAATTGTCAATAGCTGTCTAATGAATTAAGCTTTCCACAATCCCTGGTCAACAATTCTTCACAACCGTCTTTTCTGATGTGGTGTGCTCCTTGAAAGATGCCAACCCATTGAGTTTCAATATACTCAATAAAGGGCGCAAAGGCTGCCTGATTTGGAATGATATAGAGATGGCGGAGAAGGATGTCATAGAAGGCATTGATCTCCTCCTTTCTTACTAGGGCAAGGGCAGCAAAGTAATTGAATATGTCATTGGCCTCTTTTGAGCCTTCTGCAATGATGAGCTCATGAAGATCTGAGCATTTTTGAAGCTGGCAGCAGAGTGCCTGTCAAAAGTGAAAGTAGCATCCCTGGGAAGAGCTCTTGAAGACTTTTGTGAAGGCATTTTCCTGAGCCTGTTCAAAATCCACTACCAGATATTCATGGTAGGAAAGGCTTTCTGCCTGCTTCTTGGTTGAAGTGACTTCCTCTTCCTGTGACTGGGCCTTCTTCTTGCGTCCTCTAGTCTCTTTTGGCTCCTCTTTGATGGTTGGGAGGATCTCATCTAACTTGGCCTTCAAAATTGAAAGAGCTTGTACATAAGTTTCCTGATTCTTATTTGGGAGGAAAAAGAAGACCAGGGGAAGAACTAGATTTCTCACCTGCCTGTGAATGTTCCAATGCTGGCTAAATAGCTTTGGGCAAGTGGAGAAAGTACCATCTGCAAGTCAGGTCTTGTATTTGAGAAGGTTACAAAGATCCTGCGAGGTAGCAAAGCAAATAATTCTCTCATGTGCATGTTGGCTGTCATCATAGAGGAGGAATTTCTCTTCATGGCGTAAAATTTTCTGCTCCTTGGTTAGAATCAACTGGTCAATTGATGTAGCACTGACGCCTTCAGTGCTCAGAGCATACCTCTGATCAGTGAGATATCTCTGTAATTTTGAGGCGCCACTGTCGTAATTTCAGACTTACACAAGGCCTATGAGACAGGAACCCCTGTAGGGGTAGAGCCTAACCCTGTTGTCCTAGGACTGGTTGACTATTAAAGGAGGACTTATAATAGATATATGAATAAAGCTTATTTATTAAGAAAAGAAATGAGGGGATTATATAGTCACTCATTCCATCTTCAGGATGACCAAAGGGCAACATGAACAGTCATGTGAACATTCAGGAAAGGTTCTATTGATCCTAGTATATCATGTGAGGGATCTACAGAGATCAGGTGATACTGGATAAGTCTCAGAATAAGGTTTGAGTCCCTAGTTTCAGAGATATGAGCTCAACAAGGCAGGCACTGGTTTGGAGCTTGATAAGAGGAACAATGTATTATTATCCAGTAATAGAATCACAAACACTGCTGTATCTCTGGAAGTACTGAAGATTGGATCAAAGTAGAATAAGTCTTTCTAGGGTAGTTTTGCATAGAGAGTGTGATGGTGCAATAATATTGATAGGCTGAAATATTGGCTAAGCCCAAATTGATAGAATTAATGATATTGCATATATGGATCAAATTAGTACTAATCATATCATAGTGAGATATCTTAATACCAAAATTCACAACAGCCACCAACAGTTGCTAGTTGGGTATCATTTAGATTAAGGTGCACATCATTGACAACCTCAGTTGCAGTTTGATCCTTTGTGGTTGGGATCACCTGGCAAAGAAACCAGCGGATCAGTTGATAGAGAGGGTCAAAAGACTTGGCACAGTCATGCCCAATAGTCAGGGCTTTAAACCAAGTGAACCCATAGGTGGTGAGTCTAGCTGGACAGCAAACATTATCACATTTGAAGTGATGTTGACGGATGAGTTTCTTCTTGTCGTTGCAGCTGAAGCTGTAGCCTTTGTAGACAAAGCCAGCATCCCCTTTCTTAGTCATAATTGGATAGCTGATAGGGTATGTTGTTGGCACAGCAAAGGTGCTATTTTGGTTGCATACATTGTGGATTGAGTTAAGATCCCAGAGCTCAATTGGCTCATCTGCAGGAGCACCAGGCTCAGGCTCAGGCTCCTGCTCCTCTTCATCCTCAGGCTCTGAAGTGGGGCCATAATGGCAATTGAAATTGAATAATCTTCTCTTGTGAATCAGAAGGGGAGTAAACAAAAGGAGAGTGGGGAGGAGTTGGGCTGGTTTCCTCAGGCTCTGGGGAAGGTGTGGGTGTCTTGGGGAGAGAGTTTACCCTTAGCATGCTGCTTTTTAGGGGTATTTTTGATCTTCTTGGCCTTGGGAGGAGTAGTCTTGCCCTTGGAGGCCTTGGGCACAGCTTTAGTGATAGGCTTGGGAGGCATCTAAAAGTGAATTAGCATCAAAATATGGGAATTTTGGGGGTTGTTTTTAAAGAGAAAAATGAAAATGCTTTTAATATTAAAGTAGTAATATTTTTTACATAAAATTGTAGAAAAAGTCTTAAAATATATAATAGTGAAATTTCAATATTTGTTGTTTTGTAAAAATAATTTTTTATAAGAAACACAAGTATGCAAAACTTTGAGTTTTGACTGGGAACTTGCAGTTAAAATGGTGTTTTTGAAGTGATGTAAATGAGGTGTTGTATCTCAAAATTTAGTCTTTTTGACCTTTTTTATATTAAACTAGGTGGTTGCCCCGTCCAAGGACAGAATTAAAGTTGAATTTAATAAATCAGTTAAATATATTTTATTGTATTTTTAGGCTTGGAGTACTTATCACGTGTTTAATTAAAATTTATTTAATTGCCTTATTAAAATGTAGTTTCAATTATATTTATTTAAATTTAAATTGTATATTTCAAGTTTAAATAAAAACTAAATCTAAATAAGTGTAGTATCACTATTAAGATTAGTACAGCTAAACTAATTATTTTAAAATTTAGTATTTGATTTTTTAACCCTTCAAAATGTAGAGCTGATCTGCAGCTTTAAAATAAGCTATTGGACATCAAAATCGGCTTAGTATTCACTGAGATACATTGATTTTAGTTTTTTAGTGTGTATTAAAAGTAAATTTAGATAATATCAAATCGAGTCTTAGCCTTTGATTATGACGCGAACCCGATTCCAGCACTTAACTATATATCTCAGCATCTAGAGCAGCTAAAGCTATTATGTTTGGTACCATTTTGATCGTAATTATCTGAAAAACATATATAGGTACTTTATATTTTACATAAATCTCTTTAATGAGTCTTAATGCTATTGTTATCGGTTTACTCCACTGACATCCTCATTTGGATGATGGAATTTGTAAGCAAGGTTAACTCTGAAACAATATTTAGCCACTTGGATCAGGTGATGCATCCAATTGGAATATTCTATTATTTCACTTGAATGATAAGAATTTCGAAATGTCCAAGCCAACCATCTACTTGTTTAAACTAATAGTTATATTTATAATTTAAATCATATCACTTTAAATTGACCAAGCTCTCTTTTCATCATCAATTTTATCGTCAGCACAGAGCATAATCATCCAATCATGTAAAACAATCTAAAACAATTGCTGCTTCTCTTCCAGTTTTAATCCACCCATTCTAGAGTCGGGTAATCTAGAAAGATAAGCCACTTTGATATGGTTGAATAGGATTAGCCACTAATTTAAAATGCAAGTAATCAAATACAAATTTATTAAAGTTTGAGTGGCTTATAATTCAGTTCAACATGATTTAGACCACACTCCACTGAATTCAATCTGTGTACTTTCAAAGATGCATGTAAGGGATTGAATGTAAGGATGAGCCAAATTGAGCTTTTGGCTTAACTATCAACTTTTAAAATAAAATTTAAGTAAAAATCAATTCAGTCAAATCACTTACGGCTTGAGCCCACTCGAGGCGACATTACAGACAGACAGACTCACTTTTATATATATTAATTAACAAATTTCCGGTGGAGCTACCTCAACCAGGCCAATGATTAAAACTTAATTTTTTAAAAAAAACTAGATTATACAACTGGGCTTAAAAAGTACCCAGTTGTTTAGAGGAGGTCAAAAAATACATATTTGCAAATTTCCATATGTTTTCTTGCATTTTTTGCTTAATTGATTTTAGACATGAAATAGTACTTTTTAAAAGTGGAAATCAAAAATCATAGTGAGGGAATTGATATAGCGTAGCCTGGAATCATATGTAATTTCCCCCTATTTCCCCCTATCTATTGTGTGCATAAAATTAATTGGGTGATATGAAACTTGGTGGAAGTTGACGTGACATAAATCAAAATGGAGTAATCATCTCCTTCTATATTGAAATCACTATTAAAACATTTTATTAAGAGATCTCTTATCAATGTATCCATGTATAAATAATTTATAAATTACATTTAGCAAAACTGGTTTTTTTACCCAGCAATGACAATCACTAGTAGAACTATCATAGTGGCATTATTTTAGGTTGTTCCTATTATAAGTGTCTTGGATTAATACTATAGAAATATATTCAAGCACTTAAAAACAGGCTTTATTTTAGTTCAGGGATAAGCTTATTTTAGTTAAAGATAAATAGTGTGATTCAAAATGACGTAAAGTTGAGATGGCGTGAACACACCCCACACTAAGTGATTTCATATGTAAATAAAGTTAGCAAAATAAGCTTTAATTTGTCTGACTTGAAGTGACACAATTGAGATGGCGTAAATTTGAGATGCTGCATTATAAAATTATATTAAATTTTCACTTATTTTTATTTTTATTTTATTTTTTTATGAACTAAAATCACTTATGCAAAAAACGCTATCTCAAATTAAATTTGAGATGCCGTAAATCAAAGTGCTGTTTTTGAGATTGTGTGTCCTACCTTGGTAGCAGGGCTTGAGAGTGGCTTTTGGTGTGAAAATAAGCATTTATATATGGCTTGAGACTGGGAGGCAGTTAACTTGAAGTAATAAATTAGAAGGCTAGTGTGGTGATCCACATGTGTGCTGTTTTGCAGGCAAGGGTTGATTTGGCTTCAAATTAGACAATATGCTGAAGAGTGACAATGTGTGGTTAGCTGGTGACACTGTAAACTAGTAGGTAACATAGGGCTGCTAGGGGTAAGTAAGGGGAGCCTAGTAGATAACATGGGACTACTAGGGTGAGTAAGGCCTGGCTGGTAGGTAACATAGGACTACCAGAGGCAGATGTTGCCTCCACCCAGCAGAAGATATTGGCTGCTTTGGGCTATAGTGCTTCACCTCGCAGGGAACCGTGGCTGCGGGAGAGTGAAGACTGAAATATCAAGAAGGGAACTTTGTCTGTCTGGGGGGGAGTAGGTTTTGGACCCCTGGCGGGTAACATGGGCTGCCAGGGAGGGGAAGAGCTCTGAGGGCTCAACGTACCCTAATACGCTTACGGGAGGTCTGTGAGCAAGCACCCTACCTAAAGGACTGGTAGGGTGTCCTTGTTTATGTCCCTATGGGAGCTTTGGGGAAACCCAAGGTGAGCATTGGAGGGTATAGACTTGCTCAGAGGTGTCACCAAGGTGGCTTGCTTGGGGAAGCAAGCTGCAGAACTTGGTGTGATCAGGCCTCTGGGAAGTAGAGCTGATTACTCTGTGACTGAAAGCCCAGACTTAATCACCTGGGTGAGTAAAGACAACACATAGACATTGATCTATGGTTGAATGGCCTAAGTGGACTGCCACTTGTGAGGGCCCAGTCAAACGCCAGTTCAATGTAGACTCATGCCTGGGTCTACGAGTTCTGGTAATGGGGGCTGAGATAAAGAACCAAGGTGGTTCACGGAATTAACAGAGAAAACTAGCAAGAGGGACTGTTTGGTCACAGTGAAGGCTAGTTGATGGACTATTAATTCATATTGAATGGAATGGACCAATATGGTTCAGTGTGTTAAAGGAACAAAGGAGGTTCCTAGTGAGGATTTGGTGAGGAACTGGTTAAAGATAAGCGGAAGGACAAGAAGATTAGGATGAAGGACTAGCAGATCATAATGCAGGATGGCCAAAGGACCAGAAGTTGGTGCTGAAGAACTGAAGAGCTGAGAGGATGAACTAGCTGGACTGGATTCAGAGGCTGGAAGAGCTGGTTTGATGACTTTTGAGAGGAAATTTAGATATAAAGAAGCAGTTAAAGAATAATTAAATACTGCCTGATATGATTAAAAAAGGATTGAAAATCATATTTAAGTAAAAAGAAAGAGAAGGAAAAATAACCTATAGTTTGTTAGAACTATATGTTATTTTTAGAAAAGGGATTGAAGAAGAAATGGGCCAGAAAGAAGCTGGAAGAAGAACAGAGAAACTGTGAGGGCAAAAGAGCAAATTTTGCCAATAATGACTAGGAAAGGCGAAAGGACAAGCAACAGGCAGGTTCAAAGGTGCAAAACGTTGAAAGAAACATGGAGAAACATTGAAAAATCAAAGGGTCAAAAATTGCCTAAGTAAAACATATGTGGAAGCGCTTGAGATTTGCCAGGGAAACGTGGCAGGAATTACGGTGAAACCGTTTGAAACGCGGAGCAGTTGTTTACCCATAGCAAGACAGCTTTGGGTTTGAACTAGGGTCAAGGACGGGTCATCCAGGTAAACTGTTTTGGCAAAACCATTGAAGCAAGGCGTATGATTGGCTGCAAACTGAAGTCTACTTGATCAGTTTTTTAAGGGCTTTAACTTAAGAGTTAAAGCCTAAAAAATGAGGAGCAGAAGCAGAAAATTTGGGGCTTTCATTGGCTTAAGTAAGTTTAAGGTTTAATATATTATAGAAGAAGAAAAACAGGATAGTTTAAGCTTTGAAGAACCAGAGTTCTAATAGAGGTTTTTGGTCTGAAACAAGGGGCTATAAAAGGGAGAGCTATCTGAGACTCTTCAGGGACTGGATCAAGTGGATTACAAAGGCCACAAAAGCTACAGAAGGAGAAGAAGACCAATGATATGAAACCAGAGCTGGTTCAGACCGCAGGAGCTTAAGATTAAGACACCGGAACCCACGACTAAAGTGCAGGAGCCCAAGACCAAGGAGCAGGAGTCAAAGACCAAGTACAAGGAGTCCAAGAGATTGTTGAAAGACTCCAAGTATTGGCACAAACCCTTTATTATTCCCTACCCCAAGGCCATATCTCAGAAGGTTTCTAAGGGGATCTTCCTTCTGACAGTGAATAAAGCACCTATTATGACCCCTATCCAAATTTCCTGCGTTAAGAAAGGATATAAGTCCTATGAGTCAATTACCTCACATTTTTTATCCTAGCCCAGGGGACAAGGAATCCTATCACCTAGGGTTCAGGAACTTTGCCTCTAGTAAGTCTGCCCAGGAGGAGTGGGAGAAGGTGATGAGGCATTTGGAGATGACAAATAGAGGAAGAGAGTTCATTGGGGGAGAGTTTGTGAGACTATTACAGGATTGGTATTGACCTACAGAAGGGCTGGCGCCTACTGAAGTACAAGTGTACAGTGGAGACGCTTGCTTGGTGATTGGGAAGGTACTGGAGGAGTTTGCCCTTATGCAAGCCAAGTATAAGCTTCTCACCAACTCTTCACCCCTGTTGGAGAATGACGACTCCTCCAAGCTGGTCCCTGGCTACGACCCAGGACACACTATGGGGACTGGTGACCAGGAACCCCACAGCTAGTATCTTGGGCTTGATGCAACTGTTTATGACCTTGGTTCTATTCCTAGACCCCCTTAGGTGTCCTCTTGGATGAACTGTGCTGTGTCCTCTTGATGGAGCTGTTTGGGTACAGGTTAGCCATTATGCTGAATTTTTTTGTATATAAATTTTATTTCTGTTCTATATTTTTTGTTTGATGATTTATCTTGGTTTATCCCTGAGTAGAGTCTGACTTCTATATTAGTGATTTATAGTGCATAATATTTTTTAGATCCTGTTTAAGATAAACTTACATTTTATTTAATTTACTGGTCTAAACTTGGTTACCAAAATATTTTTTTTTGTTGAAACAGCAGGCTTGGCCCACCAGCAAGGTTCCAACCAAGCGGGTTTGTGACCCACAATCTGATTACCTGGTCACTCAAAGTCAGACTAGGAAGTCAAATTGAATTACCAAATCTAACAACATGAACAGATGATGATCCTTTATGGTGGATACCTTGTTTTGGTGCTTGACTCATTACCAGGATCAAGCCACCCTCTTCATCATCTAACCACGTGATCTACACAATCATGTTCCTGTTATCCATGACTCATATTAACTATATAATCACTATCTCTAAATAAAGAATATTATCTAGTTTATAAATATATTTCCCCTTGTAACTCTGCTAAAACAGCATAGTTACAGCATTTTCATCAATTTTAGTCAAAGCAACCCTTCTCAATTTTGTTTTCTTTACCATAGGTGTAGAGAATCCAGGAAATTTATTCTTGCTCTTTCATCTTCCCAGTCTGACTCTTTTTTTATAATGTGGAATCCTTTATGTGAGCTTCAGTGAGCTCAGATTCCAGGTGAGCAATCCTGGTGTTGAACTCTCTGCCATCTGGTGATCACTTTCACGTCTTCCACTTCCCATAGTCTTAGGTATAGATTATTTCTCTTATTAAATGGCAGTCTTCTTCTAGTTAAAACCAAAGACATAAAATACAAAAATTTTGAGGGGGAAAGAAATAATTGTCAAATTTTTTCTTTATTTCTTATAATCATGTTTTCATTATATACCAATCAGGGTATAATTGGCTGAAAACACTTCCAGTTCAGGAATCACACCTGGATTCCTATCACATGAACTATGACATAACATTATCATTTAATTTAGACCTTTACCAAAAAGATCATCATATTCTTAAACTATAAAAACATGCCCTGGTACATTCTGGAATCACCTGATTCCATCTGTGGACATGTACTTCCATGGCTTGAAGCATTCCAGACTTCTGGCGCCAAACCCCTGTGGAATATACTTATTCCTGATCCAAGCTTTCATTGTCTCAACTGGGAAACAGCTAATTGATCCTGAATACCTAGACACCATTGTCCTCCTTTGATAGTTTTTTCTACATGATTTTTTTGCAATAATAAAAAACAAAATGGGATGAAAATTTGAACCATGCATCATCACAGCACCAAGAAACTTTTCTAGGTGGCGCCTCAGAACTTTACAAATTTATTAGGTGGCATAGTGGCGCCTTTAAACCACTACTTAAGGGCCAACTTTGATTAAACTTAAATTTTTTCTTGATATAGTAAATCCATTAAATCCTTATGATTGAATCCTCATTAATCATATTCCTGGGTATAAATTAACTGTTATTCCTGGTTAATTAATTATTTGGAGATATCTAGTCTCATAATCTTAAACAGTCAGATTATTCATTAAGTCATCAATAATTAGAACCCAATAGATTCCTGGGTACTCCATCACTACACTAGAAAATCCCTCCAAGACCAATCCTATTGTTCTGAATTTCAACCCATGTAATTCATCACAGTTCAACCACTTTGTTTAACCACAACCTAATGTGACTGTAGTACAGCCACACTAGGTTAACTCCTTAACATTAAGACTGATTCCTGGTTTTGAAAATGAACAATTTATAGCTAAGTACTTATATTAGGGAAGATAACTGTCCAAGAGGAAATGACAGATAATAAGGATAATATGGTAGCTTTATTAGGAAGCAGCAGTCAATAAAATGAAAAAGAAAGCCAATAATCCACAAGGGGGTGGAATTGTGGCAGAATTCAGGTATGGTGTGAGTGGCTGATAACTAGTTAAGGGATTGTTGTCTGGAACTAGCTGTGCTCCTAATTTAGGGATCTTGGCTGTAGTCTGACATTGGTAGCATAATGCCTCATGTTATTAGATACATTATAGGGTGGCTCTGTGAGCGCCCTCTGTGTGTTGTAAGATATGTTGACAGATAAGTTGTCAATTTTGATTGCAATACCAGTGTCACAATAAATTTTAATTCACTGATAGTGTTCAACCAAGATCACATTCTTGCCTGCCAACATATCTTAAAATACAAAAGGGCGCTCAAAGAGATGCCCCATGACATATCTAACAGGATGGATCAATCCAATGGCAGTGTTGATCTGTGAGCATTATCTCCTAATTAGGGGTGCTGCCAATTTGACACACTGATCCCTGCGCAAGTTATTTCATAACCTAAACCTTATATCAAGCCTGCCACTGTGCCACCCCCTGATGGACTTGTGGCTTCTCAATATAGTATATTATCTACAACACTCTTCAATAAACATCATCACATTCCTATTCTTGTCCTTTCTATTGGGCTGTTGTCTTCCTCAATATAATTACTGAACTATTATTGGTTCAGTTGCAACAGTAGCCTAAATTTAAAGTTTGAGTTTTGTTGTTAGATTTTGCAACCCAAAATTTCAAACAACATATTGAACTTGGGGGAAATATTGGTGGATGTGAACAATTCATTTTTTATCCCAGCCAGTTCATTTTATCCACTTGGAATTTGCTATCACAGCATGAAGCTTGGAAGGCGTCTACAAGATCCTACAGCTTGAGCTATTTAAATAAGATGCCAAAATGACAATTTAATTATAGAAAAGGCTGAGGACCATTTTGTTTTTAAAATAAGGTTTATGGGTTAACAGCCCCACAAACAGCCCTTCAGGCTCTAAACCTACTGTATTATTTAACATACAGCTTGATACAATCAAAGTGGTTAGGGGTGAAATTATTCAGCATTAAAGACTTATTGATCATGTTATTAATAATGGAATAGTTTGTTCCATGCAGCACATAGGCTAGTATTTTATATTGGCAATCCCCAGAAATAATACTGGGATCCCATTGAATATTGACAACTGATCTAATTGACATCAGCATTTCTAGTCTCATCTAAGCAACAATAGACTTATACAAGGGATTGAGCTACTTTAAAGTTTTTATAGCTTGCTAATTGTGATAGTTTTTCAGATGGGACAAGAGAGACAGAACCAAAAGTGTAGACAAGTTAAATGATCATGAAACAGATGGCCAAACAGTGATAAGAGCACTAAGTGGGTATTCTAGGGCAGATATACATTTATGCCTTAGGGTTTAAAAAGGTAGGAGATTCAAAACTGGAGGGCTTAAACATGTATTGGCTAACTTCAAGTGGTAAATTAAAAAATATCTTGTGATTAACAGTTAAGCAATTTTTTTTATTAGAGAACATATGGAAAAAATTAGGGGGACAGGCTGATAACAGCAAATACAGAGGGTTAAAAACTCTCATTTAAATTGCCATTAAATACCCAACATGACTGATATAGTGAGGCATGTGGATGGACAACTGGTTGAGAATTTGGGTGAACAAATAGACAATCATAGAAAGGCAATCATTTTCTGGAATAATTCCTGTTGAGGTACAACTAATCTTAGAAGCTGAGGAAAATGGGGAGCAGCCAAGAGAAAGAGGTTGATCAAAGTATGTGGTTCAACTAAAAGAAGAGAATTTAATCCAAGATTTGAGTTTCAAGCTAGAAACATGGATAATTGGACTATAGTATAGATTAAAAGCAATATGGAATAGCTTTTTGTGTGACAAGATTTGATCAATATAGATTCAATAAAGGCAGGTCGACTGAGAGTAGATCTGAACAAGGGTGGTCAAGAAAAATATGTATTTTAGTGAAGGTAGATTAAACTAAAGCAAAAAATCCGATAAAGAAGATATTTGAGTTCGAAAGCCACCTCACTTATACAGTAGTTTTAAAAGCTATGGTGACAAGCGAAAACAATTCAGATTTAAACGAACTGAACTCAGATTTAAACGAAATTAATTTTAAACGGATTTATATTGATTTACAATAGATTTGGATTCATTTCAATTTTGTTTAAATCTGAATTGTTTTCACTTGTCGCCATAGCTTTTAAAACTACTGTACCATTAATGCAATATTTCCACATTGAAACATATTACCTTTGAATAAAGTTCAACAGAAAGGGGTGAAAGCAGTTTATTTAGAGCGAATAGAAATGGCATCAGGGGCATTGATAACAAGTACTATGCAAAACTTAAACGGCTGTTCCCAATTAAAAAGCATTGTACTAAAAAATTAAATCAAATGAGATATTTAGTAGAAGCTTAACTTTTATCGCGAGAGAAAGTAATATCCTTCATTGAATTACGACAAAGTAAAAAATCAAGAATATTTATCATCTTTCTCAATTGACCCTTTTCATCAAATCAAAATGATCCAACTACCTTATAATTTATATCATAAAGATCAACAATTTAGCTTTTAGGTATCTAGCAGGGAGTTTAATGTACATGGCTGCTATTGCTGCAAATGTTGATGAGGTTTAGTCTCCAATCCCCTCTTAATTTCCAAACAATCCGAGATTGAGCTTTCTTAACGCTAATAATATCCCAATTTTTATTGCAAAGGAACATCATTCTCTATCAAGTGATTTTTCTTATAGTCCTTAAGATTTTACCCAAGGGTTTCAACCATTGATTTAATTTTAAACATCAACTGGAAATATCTTATTCACAATGCTTTCTGGGCCTAGCTAATCATCCTTTGCCTTTAAAACTACTACCCAGTCAATCACATTGGCCGAGTCACGGGTCGCTTGTGGATTGTAGAATTACAAAGCAACAGGGAGAAGTCAATGCTTAGAAGGACTGTTAAACTAAGTTTAAGCTTAAAAATATTTGGCTTTATCTAAATTTTGGAGCCAAGCTATGAGAAGGGGTCGTATTCTGCACAGTTGTCTCTAGATTTTCCTGCTCGTAATGTACATATATGACACTCCTGGCACTTGGCATCGCAGGCGTCAACTTCACCGTTGGCTTTAGTGAAGTTCATAAAGGTATCAAACATGGTGTGGTTGGTTGTCATGGCAGTGGTGGCTTGGTGCAGAAAGGCAGGGGTAAGGAGTTTAGAGGTGGACGATGTTGAGTACGCGTCGACAGCAGAGTAAAGCAGTTCCCATTCCGCGTCGCGTGCCCATTGCTTCTGGTTGCGAAGGTTGGCATAGAACTGTCTATAGTCCAGTATTTCATTGTTTCCGCCAATGTCGTATACTCGGTAGCTGGGGTTGATGCCGCTGCGGGTACCCATGGAAGGGGCAAGGAACCCCATATTGACAGCAGTTTCGGTGGATTTCTTGTCGCTGCTGTAGAAGACTTCGAATTCGTCGTAGTGGAGATGGCCATAGAACTGGCCAAGGATGGTGTCGGAGTAGCGGAGGATAATGCGATGGAGTTCGTCGGACCAGTGCTGGTAGAAGTCAGGGGAGCCTGGAGGGATATGAGAAGTAATGTAGACACGTGTTCCTTTTGCTTCAGCAGCCTGGAGTTGGTTGATGAGCCACTGCATCATACCTTGAGGATCGTGGTTGCGAGGATCAAGTAGTGATTGGTAGTTGAATATGTAGTATAAATTGGTGTTGAGGACAAGGACAGTGAGATCCTTGGAGTGGGGCACTGCGTAATAGCCTCCCTTGCGCACAGAGGCAAGTTGGTCGCTGGGGATCCATTTGGCCCACTGCTTTGCCATGAAGGCGTAGAGAGAAGAGTTTCCATGGAATGTAAATTGGTTGGGTGGGGAAGGCTCGTGGTTGCCAATGGCGGGGTAGATGGGTGTTTTGGGAAAGTTGGTTTGAAGCATCTCATACACGTGCTCTGCTGTTTTGGCGTTGCGATCAGGGGTTTCTTTCCAAATGTCGTGGGCGGGAATGTCGCCAGTGAAAAGAAGCATCTCGTAATTGTGTCTATTGGCAGCGTTTTTCAAGAGAGAGGCAAGCATCTTCTGGTTGGCATCGCATTTATACTCTCCCCATTCACGCGCTGGTGACTTGATGGATGAGGATGATTCCTTCTGGCAGCAGATGGGCTTGTTGCAGTCAGCTTCAGCGCCTACTTGGTAGTCGACATCAAAATGGATATCTGTTAGATGAAGCACCTGTCTAATCTTTTAGGAGGAAGGTTTTGGTGGTTGGACGCTTCTTTTGGGAGGAAGAGTGAGCTGCTTCAATTTGATCTCAGGCATTGGGCATACATTGGCAAATGCATAACATGCCAATGGTGGGACTAGGCTTCCAGTTCTCGGCAGGCGCTGTAAAATATCAAAGATTGCTTCGCCAGTAGAGTCAGTGAGACCTTTACAGACATCGGGTTCTTGGCCGGCAATGGTTGAGCATACAACCTGTATGGTCTTGAGAAATATTCCCCTTGTCAAGTTGGTTTTAGCCAGTCTTCGCAAGACCCGGATTCCGGCCTGACATGCCATACAGGTTATTTTGCCTTTGCCAGTTGTGACGACCGATGAAATGGCGTCCGTCATGGTTTCCCCAAGCCACGTGTTGTTGCCAACCAAATCATCTTTGATGCTATTTTCCCAGTTCTCGATATCGGTTACTGTTCGAAGGGCTGAGATAATCCCTGGCGACGCTGCATTGCACACTAAGCTCAAGGCAGAAATCCAATAAACGCTCTTCATTGCTGTTTCTATCCTTTTTGGAGGTATTTTATAGATGCTCTCTACAAGTAATCCTGGCGCAGTGGCACGCAAATGAGCATCGAATGGTGTTCATCTCCAAACCACAACCAATCAACGCAAAGCCTAGTTAAAAAACAACCTACCATGCAAGTACAAACCTGGAAATTTTAGTATCGGTAGCCCCACTAAGTTGCAAGCACTAAAGCATATAAATTACTTGGTGTAAAAATATATTAAATGGTTACCGGATCCATCGACTCCGGGATCTTCCACCAACCTTGGCCACAAGGAATTAAACTGTAGCTTGATATGCGACAGAAATGATCCTCCAACCCTTGCTCACCTTCGGCTCACCCCTTTTTACTCGCGTGCCGTAATTTCCTGGAAAGTGAACATGGCTGTATGATGTTAAGGGGATTGCCCCTGATCGCATTGTTGATCTGGGATTGGTAATTCATTTCCTTGCTCATTACAAGAGTACACAGAATCAGTATAATTTTTGCTGTGATGTGAGATATTAGACTGATTTGGAACAAATGGTACTGTGGCTTTAGGTGCAAGTCACATAGGTGGCGGTAGGATACATTTCAAGTATAAAATCAAGGTTAAACCTTGTTCTAAACTCCAGCCGTTCCCAAATCAGAACCATGTTTCAAATCGAGGATGTCTCAATTTGGACACCTGCAAAGCAAGAAGTGTTTCTAATTTTTTGGTTTGCCTAGATAAGAACAGATACAGGTTTATTGTTAGATTTTAAGCTGTGAGATAGAAAAAGAGGGTTGAGTGTTTTTTATGAAATATGAAATACAAAAATCAATAAAAACAAGATGGGGAACTCTAATAGAGAAAAATTGTTTTGAGTGAATGTGGGGGCTTCGAGGGAAAACTGGTAAATCTAAAAGTAACACCGAAAACATGAAGATTAGCAGGAAACATTAAGAAAGGTGTGTGTAGAAAAGCGTGGAAAAATAAACCTAACGGCGAAAACAGTCAAATTTGTGACTAAAGACACGCCCTGGTTCCACATCCAACGCGGATATCACTATAAGTCAACGTCTCACAGAAAAGAAAATAATGCTCTCTCTGATATATTCACCAGCTTTAAGAGTAAAATTAGCGGTGTAAAAATATAAATAATTAGATGAGTTATAGGCATATTAAAATAACCAGAAAAATAATTTAAAAAATAAAGTCCTGTAAGGTAAAGTTACCCAGGATACGTTAAAAGTATGAAATAAACTAACTACAATTAACGAAAGTACAAATATTTTAACAATTGAGTGCAGTTGATCCTTTAAGTAACTTCTAGAAAAGTATTGTCTTTTTAAAACGAATTTTGACTAACAAAGAATATAAAAATGGTGTAAAAATGAATTTCAAAATAAAATTCATATTAACTAACCATGGTTAAGAATAAAATTAAAACTTGAAATAAATATAAAATTGAAAACATGAAAGCTAATTTTAAAAACCAAACAAAAATATATATTATTTCATATACATAAATGTAATTTTTTGATGTAGATTTACTTTTTAAGCATAGCTATTATTTAATTCATCTTTACATGATTTATAAATTGAAATTAGCTTTAAAAAATCTGTATTTTTTATGGAGTTGTTTAAAGAATTAACTGCAATTATTTATTATTTTTTGCGCTTTTGAATGGCCAATTGCCACAGTTTTTGATTGGTTATATTAGCCATGACTGGTGTACAGCATAGAGCAATACTTTAAGCATGATAGAATCATATGGATGGTAAGGGATAACTGGTTTTATGTACAGTGGTTTTCAAGGCTCTAAGGATAAACAAAAAAGTAATCCCGGATATGTTTTTTCAGTAAAAAACAAATTTAATATGGTACCAATCTATTTTTAATAAATATTATTTATCTTTTTCAATTTCACATTGGGCTGAGCTGATTTTGTTTTATTACAAATTTTCTGCTTATTCTCACAGCTCTGAAAACAACTATACTATTATTACTGATATAGTCTCTACAGATTAATGATTGATCATATGTGGATTGTGACAGATCCAAAGACACTTATCTAAGACTGATCATGATAAAAGGAAAAATTAAACAGGTTTTCACTTGGCCCTATTGGATTCTGAGAGAAATGAAAGATTAGTTAATTAATCCTTCTCATATAGAACTATTTCCTTTTATCACTTAATAAAGATTAAATTATAATATATTATACAGTTTTATAATTCACACTGATTAGCCAACAATAAGTACTAGCTTAGTCTTTAGAATTAGTATATCATAGATCTTGGGTTAAGCATTAGCAATCAACAACATTGGTAAATTAAAGGCACCATAGTGATTCACTTCAATTTTTTATTCTCTAGATAAATTTACCTAGAAAGAAATAATTTTTAAATCTTGTTGCTTTTTTGGTTATTTTACTTTGGTTTTCATTTTTTAGTCTATGAGACTATTGTAAAAAATTATTCACCCTCAAATTTACTGAAGTAAATATCTAATGACTTTATTTTCTTATTTGAGGTATTTTCTTTTAGTAATAGAAGCTTTTAACACATTAATTTTCAAACCTGTTGAGATAAACAAAAAATATCAGTCTAAAAACAAGATCAAAAGGGGTCCAAATCTATTGTAATTTAATGTAAATTCCTTGATTTTTAATTTAGGTTTTAAATGAGTTGTTTTTGTTTTAGACTGAGATTTTCCCTTTATCTCATCAGGTTTGAAAATTACTGTAAAAAACTGAGTGTATTTTTACCCTAAATTAGTTGGTTTCTGTCTCCTTTTCAATGATTCATAATTGTGCCATTATTTTTTGTTATACCTAGGTTCCAGATTAAATATTTTATAACTTAATTACATTATTTTATCTTCAAGCTATTTAAATTATGTCAAATATAGTCAAAATTTTAAACTTCAAATACTGTTTGAATTATATGAAAAAATCAAATTGAATTTATTATCCCAGAGGGTTAAAATTGCAACTTTTAATATTACTGAAAATATCTTAAGTAAAGCATACAAACTAAAAATAACTATGGTGAGTTGCATGAGAGAGTGATTTCAGCCCCAAAGCTATAAATGCTATTACATTATCTTTGGCTCATCATAAATATTCTTAGTTTGTTTCAGAAAAAATGTTGTTATTTTTGAAAGACTGATAATTCTATTTAAAATACACCCTCTAGTATTCTGCCCTACCTCATGGACTTGCCCTAATACACCACTAGCATATTCTGACATTTTTGTTTCTCTGGTATCATCCCGTGATTTCAAATGAAAATTTATTGCAGAATATTCTGAGAAATCTTCAAATAGTTAAAGGTGAAATATATAACTTCCAATATTTCATCAAATATGAAAGATTAATGTGCAGATTTTTAACTCCAAGCTCTCTTTTTATAGGCCTAAAATTTCTTTTATAAATATAAAAAATGCTTTTTGAGAAACAATTGAACCATTTAAAGCTGTATTGTATAACTCTTTTCTTTTTTTATTGCTCAAAAATATTTTTAGGATCACTGATATTTTTAATATAAATTTCTTTTTCCTTTAACATTTTTTGAAATTACACCTAAGTGGCTGCCAGGATTTTGGGATATTGATTAATTAACAGATTCAACCAATTAACATGGGCCAGCTTGCAATTGCTCTTAGGAATGGTTTCAACAAAATAATACAGGCCACAGATTTGTGAAACCAATAATCAAATCATATCCTGGTATCAACAAATTTGTACATTGCAATTAAAGAATGGAACATGCAATTACTGCTTATTAATTAGTTCCCTTCATCAAGCACCTCAAACATGTTTCTCATAATAATTATCATTTAAACTTTAATTATATCCTAGAACAAGGGACGTCATATGGGCCATCATCTGAAACACTTCTAGAAGAGTTCACTGTGGACTTGGCTGTCAGGCCAAACACTCTAATACAAAAGGCCCTGAGCCTATTGTATTTGAGTAGCTCTGATTAGATATTTATGTGTAAAAAGCATCTCATGAACTAGTAGCCAACTGCTGACTAGCTAGCCCTGGAATGTGGCCCAGGCAGACAACTAATCCACTTGGACTGAGGGATAGTTTTACAGCCTCAGAAAAGATACTGAGCTGTGGAAGTTGTCAAACAAGCTTCCTTCACAAACCGCACACACCCAATATTGGGCCCCCTGCTGCAACGCCCTAAAGCTACTTCAGTCTCTACTAGTGTTGTGAGCTAAATCAGATAAACACAGGCAGCTGGGCCAACCTCAATATCAGTTGTCTAATAAAGAGTTCATATTTTGAATCCTTTCCTTAGTTAAATTCTAATTAGGCGGAGAGAAAAAGATCATACTGTTACCATACAGTATTAATTCCTATAGTAAAATATAGTGATAACAAACTATGAACCATATCCAGAAGTAGGAAGAACTGTCCCAAATCTTTGGCTTTGGGCCCAGTCAGACTTGCTACTTCTGAAGACAACAAAGTATTACAGGCCACAGGTTACGCCAAAGTCACAGGTTCTCTGTACTTTCCTAATGTTAGAAGACTTAGATTGTCATCTAGTGAATAATAAAATACCACAGTATGTAGATTTTCTGACAGTGACCATCCACAATGCTTTTTCTATGACATTCAACAAAAAAATGATATTTTATAGAGCCCTTAATAAATGTAAGTGTCTCTTTAAATAAGTAATATAAAAATTCATACATTAATTTTAAAACCTGTTGAGATAAAAAAAACTCATTCTAAAAACAAAAACAGCTCAGTCCAAAAGCATAATCAAAGTTGATCCAAATCTATTGTAATTTAATATAACTTCCTTGATTTTTGATTTTATTTTTAGACCAAGTTGCTTTTGTTTTTAGACTGAGATTTTTTGTTTATCTCAACAGGTTTTAAAATTAATGTATGATCTAAAATGATTTCCATTTTCAGTCCATACTTTTATATTTTCTATTTTTTAAATCTATCTAATTTAAGAAGTTTTATAAGACAATCACCTGAAAATAAAGAACCATGTGGTAATATTTGCAATAGAATCATGATATTTGTATTTAGTTTTATTGTTTTCTTTAAAAACTAATGAAACCCCTAATAAAGAGATAGGATTTTTTGAATAAAAACAATTATTGGTCTCAATTGGACCACTTCCAACCTTTAAGTTTTCTTTAAAGTCTATAAGTATAATAAATGATTCATTATCTAATTCACTGATATCTTTTTTTCATTCCTATTTTAATGTGTGCAAAAGTTTTGGTGCTTAATAAACTGTAAATTCAGAACCTGAACGTAAAAATGCGGGATTGTCAAATCCTTGGTCCAAATTCTGAATCACTTTTGTGGGATAGCCTTTTTTAAATTAAATTGAATTCTTTGTATTTTTATTTGGATTTTTAAAAATGTGGGAACTCATAGAGACTTTGCAAAGTTCAAGTCAAACTGCATATTTCCAATGGACAAAATGAATTAACTGAAATTAGATTTGAAATGTTCAAATCCATCAACCATTTTCATTAGGTTTACTATGTTTTTTGGAATTGCGGGATTGTCAAATCCAAGAACCAAATTTCAAATCACTTTTGAATGCCACTAGTAAACAGAAATATTAATTGCAGGAACTGGAATCCAAATTGAATGTACAGTAAGCACACTAGGACACATCAACCCAAATCAAGAAGCTCCACTCTGGATAAAATCAAATGAAAAATCTAATCTCAACAACCATATTTAGACATGAAATTAAGTTAAAATGTAAAATTGTCTAAACTGTAAATGATACAATATTCTGTACTCTATATCACTAATATAGCAACCACAAACCCATATTATGATATATGAGCCACCCTCCTGACAAAGCAGAATTTTTTTAAAAGTTTTTTGGCCCCGGGAGTAGCCAGGGGCCATAAAACTTCTTTTCAAGGAAGAAAAGAGGGGGAAAAGATAAACCATTAGTTTACTAACTATGCATTCATGTATTGCTACTAAGGATACTTGATTACAGTAGATTTTAAAAAATGCTAATAATAAAGTAGAATTATATATTACAATCTATCTTATCATGTTGTCTTTCCTTTGGTGTGTTGATAATGTGCTTGCAATTAATTGGACAGTTTCACCTCCAGTTGCCTTGGCAATAGGAAATCAAGTTGCCTCCCTGAGCCCAGCTGTAGTTGCAGAGGCAACTTGATTTCCTATTGCCAAGGCAACTGGAGGTGAAACTATCCAATTAAATGCAAGCACATTATCTACACACCAAAGGAAACACAACGTGATAAGATAGATTGTAATAAATAATTCTACTTTATTATTAGAATTTTTTAAAATCTACTGTAATCAAGCATCTAAATTTTAGCCAGCCTAAAATGAAATAGGGTAGTTTTTGAGAATGCATATGATTCCTAAAAAATTGGCACAAATTCACTCTAGATCCTTTAGCATCCTTTTTGAGACACCTGTAAATTATATTTATTTCAAATTCACCTCATTTTTTTATTTGAAATTTGGTTCTTGGATTTGAAAATCCCGCAATTTCAGATCTTTTAATTTTCACATGATGTCTATGATTTGTTTGATATACAGGAAATCTCAAATTGTACATTAGAATCCCACATTTCTGATTCATGTATCCTGCATTTGTTTGATGTGTTTTGTCTTTTGTTAGTTGAGTTTTCTGCTCAAGGGATTCAAACTTTGCCAATTTAAATAAATCAAAAAAGTCAAATTAAATGGTTGATTTTTTTAAATATTTTAATTTTCACTCAGCTGAGTTGACCGCAAAAGTAATTTTAAATTTGGACAAATGATTTGACAATCCCACATTTTTACGTTTAGGTTCTGAATTTAAAGTAGCTTTTAAGTCACTATTTATAGATTCTGGCATTGGTAAGTCTTTAATTTCACATTTTTCCTTCTTTTTTTCTAGTGAGTTTTTAAATTACAAATATTGCACATATCAGTTTGCTTTTTACTCTTTATTATATTTTTAGGGATTGATTTATAGTAAGTAGAAATTGAAACTGACATTTCATTTTTTATTTTTCCTATTTCTATATATTTCTTTTTTTTAAAAGAGTATTTTATTGCAGTTGAGTATGCACTCATTTCTTTTTCAATATCTTTATAAATTTTTTCAGGCACTTTCTTTGTAAACTGGCTTGTTTCAAAAGAATTTTCCAGCAATTTTTTAATTTTTTTTTAATTATTTCTTTTTTTAAAGAATAGTTATTATTTTTTTTGGCTTTTTTTGATTTAGCTTAAATTTTTATTTCTATTTATTTTACTTGGGTCTTCAAACTCACTTTTGTTTATATTCAACCCCATATCATTAAGCTCATTTAAAGAGTAGCTGGAAGTAACCAGAGATTGCAAGGCTGGGAGATGTTTTTGTCACGGTAAGTTCCATAATGCCGGGAATTATTTGGCAAGTAAAAAGGCTCAGCAATCCAGAAAACCTTTAACAAAACTGACTGGTTTAACAGATTTGAATCAAGCAGTTGGTTAAAAAATGGGTTACGGCTGCTCCAGTTTGCCAATTGAATCTGATCCCCCTGTCAGGATTGACAATTCTTCCTCCCTAGAAACCTGGGCCTGGGAGCAGGGATCAGACCCTGAACCTGGACCCCCTTGGGCCGCTGAGCCCGTGGACTGCCCGTCCACGTTTTTTTTTGGGATTGAGCCCCCACAAGCTGATACTGAGCGTACTGACCCATGTGGTAAAAAATAGACAAACCAAAGAAATCATTGCACCAAATGGAGGATTAATCACAGCGCCTAATGGAGGTAATGATTTGGCAACTATTAGCTTCATAAACTTGAAGTCTTTGCCAGCAACTAATCAAGAGCAAACCCAGAAAGGAGTCACGGGCCTGCAGCCCGGTCCCATGACCTTGACGCCAGAGCAAGACAATCAAGCAGCCAAATTGAGATTCTTGACCAATGAAAGAACTCCCAGGCCAGGTGCCATTTTGCCGCCCTTGGACCCAAGCACTTGTTCCCCCGGCCCTGGCCTTGCCACTGCCCTGATGAACCCCCATGGAAAATGTTAAGTTTGGAGGGGGGTACTATATAGACCCAAGGACCCCGCACTCCAAACTTATTGCCATTTTTGAATAAAGGTTATGTTAATTTGGTTCATACAGCTATTGCCTTATTTTGTATTTGCTGTCTACCAATTCAACTCAAGATCTCCTGGCCCACCTTCCCTGCCGCCCGCTGTTTTCTGTCCTCCTGGTGTACCCTTTGGACCCATCCACTTTACCGACTACCCTCTGAAGTCTGAATACAAGGAATATACCCTGGAAAAGATACTCAAACTTGACCCCCTGGCCCGCATACAATCCGCTATTAGATACAACCAACAAGGCCCATGGATAATCTCAACACCCAAGTTGTTCAGAGGGAAATTCAATTATCTCCCTGCTTACGGCCTGCCCACGGAGCCGCCTGTGACACCAAAACCCATGCCTGCTTCTGCATCTGACCTCCCAACCAACCATACTGGCAAGCTGTTTGGGATTGTGTACATCACCCTCACAGGGGCAATTGACACTATAATCCCGGCCGCCGGCCTGTGGTCTTGGGTGGGGAAGTTGGCCTCATACCTTTTAAAGTTAGCTCCCCTCTTGTGGTGGGCATTGCCCGCAAGAAACCTGGCACAAGTTACCCCTGAAAACAACGGGCCGGCTGCCCAAGACTGGATCCCTGACACCCCCTGTAAGTTGATGTTGATAAATTGATGTAATTTAAGGGTCACCAGATATGAAATTTTTAATCAGCATGGTCATCAGAAGTTGGTCACTCAAGGGTTCTTTGCAACCTGGACTAGATACACACTTGAAAATGTGGAAGGAATAGGAGCCCAGGATCCAGGCCGCATTGCTTAGCCAATTTTTGATATATATTGAATAATTTTCACTTTTCAACTCTTAAGAGTTGAGTCCTCCCAAAATTTACTCAATAAAAATCACATATTCCCTGGTATAAATTTACTTTTAGAAATGCATTTGGTAGTTGGATTGTTATGCTACATCCCCTAAAATTTAATCCTTAGCCAGATTATTACGGGAAGATGGGGGCCTGCCATTGGTACTTTGTTGTTGTCACTGCCAAATGTTAATTCAATGCCTGTCAATCTCAAAGCTGTTCTTACTCCTGTCAAAGCTGAATCTCATATGCTATCTCAATGTCCTGAATTTTATGCTGAAGACACTCTGATTCTCTTGCAGGCCATTTACCTAGGGCTTTTCTGGTTGGGGTTAATTATTTTACTTAACCCTAACATCTCATTTGGAAATTTCACAAAACGGTATCTGAAGCTGTGTTGGTGGTTGATCATTAACTCTATGTGGATTTGGTGGGTGATTCCCCACCACATGGAGACAGCTTCTTATTATCCCATGATTTCTATCACAACTTTTAGGGAGAAGATTTCAGGAGATCCTTTAAGTTTTCAAAGAACTCATTGCCTTTTTGATTTTAAATAGTTGGAAGGAACTGAGATCTCCCAAATCCAGTTTGAGTAAGCAAGTTCTTGATGAAAGTATCAAGATCATCACCAGCAATAAAGAGGAATGCCTTTTTTAACCTTGCAATTATTTATCTTTTTGTTGAAGCTCTGAAGGAAAAAAGGATAGCATGGCAGAAGTAAATTTAACTGAAGACATAGTAGTATTTTGAATTTGTAATTAGGTCAGATCTCTTAAATGCACCTTAATGATGGAGTAGTTCTGATCAGAGTGTGGCCTTTGAATGGGGTCTTTTGGATTAGAAGCTTTGTGGTGCTTTAGTTCTTAAGGACCAAGCTAAATGGCATCATTCTGAAAGAAATGGTGTGATAGCTTTTACTATAGTTTGAACTTGAATTTATGTGTGTAGAATTAATTAAATACCCAGTTTTTACGCACAAGTGATTCATGTGAAGCAGCCAAGCATCAATATTACATCATATCCCTTTGGTAATAAATGCAAATCAATTAAAATGATGTATTCAATTAACTGTGACTCTTTCAAATTTTTTTAAAATGATAAAATATCAAAGAATTCCATTTAAAGAATGCATAATTTGAGGTTCAAAGCTCACTTGAACCTTAAAATTAATCTAAACAGTGATAAAACATTTTAACTTCAAACTACCATAAAATCCTAAAGAATTGAGCTTTTTGAAGAAAAAAATGCAAAAATAAAGCTCTCAGTCTTATCTTTAATTTAATTAAATAAAAAGTATATATTTCTTAATTAAAAATTAACATTTTTAGCTTAAAGCAATATATTTTATTTCATTATCAAAATAATATAATAAAATCTGACATATGCTTTTTTTAATTGATTTTGCTTTAATATTCAGTATACTATATATATTAATATTTTAATACCAATAGAAAGATAAGATTCTTAGCTTCATTTTGGTAGCTTACAGTGTAAAAAAATATTAAATATTTTTTGAGTTATTACTGTTTTAAATATAAACATTTGTAATTTGATTTTTTCAAAATTGAACTGTATTATGCTGCAACTTGAGCAGCATGTGCATCAGAAAATGGCCTAATCCCTAAAATAATGACTCATCCATTGTATTATTTAGTTTGTCTGCCATACCTATTATTTTTTCCTGGCCTCCTTACTATTTTAGAAGATGCCGTTTGAGCTTTTTTATACATCGGCTTATCATTTGAGGATCCACCTTGCATCTGATAGGGTAAGATGGACTCTATCTATATTATCATCATGTGTGCTAAATTTTCAAAATTCTGGCTATAGATCTGAAACCTTTTATAAAGAAGCCCGTCAAACTGTTGTGAATGGTGTAAACGTTTATGAGTTTGGGGCACAATTATCTCATCCAAGTTATAAATGAAATGTAGATCAAACAGGGTAGGATGATATTCCGTCAATTTTTTTCCGGTGATGGATTCTCTGTCAGATTTTATCCAGATAAATTTTCTTTGTGTGTAAAATATTTAACTTTGAAACAATAAAAAAATTGAAAATACAAAATAAATGTTGTAACTGTGCTGTTTTTGCAGAGTTACAAGGGGAAAAAGATTTAGAGGATAGATAATAATCTTTATTGTGAGATAGTGATTATATAGCTATTGTGAATCAATGGATAGAAGGAACATGATTGGTGATCACACGGCTGGATGGAAGAGGGGGTGGCTTGATCCTGTTAATGAGTCAAGCGCCAAATCAAGGTATCCACTGTGAGGGATCATCATTTGCTCATGTTGACTGATTTGGTAATCCGAGTTGACTTCTGGGTTTGGCTTTGAGTGGCTGGGTAATTGGATTGCGGGTCACAAACCTGCTTGGTTGGAACCTTGCTGGCAGGTCGAGCCTGCGGTTTTGACACCCCCCCACCCGGCTGAAAGTCGGCCTCCTCAGGGGGCAGGTTATTGGGGAGGTTGTCAGGAGCCCGGGCGCCATATTGAACCAGTTGTTGTTTGGTGGCAGGCAGGGCGGTTTCTTGTTGCTTCTGTCTTGCTTTGCAAGGTTGTAGGCAGTTGTGGTGTAGCGTCTTGTCTTGCTTACGTTTCCCGAGCCCTTGCACAAGGTAAGTGTTATTGTTGTTTACCTTTAGGATTATTGCTGGCCCTACTTTTTTGGGTTGTAGTTTGCTTTTGTTGACATTCATGACCCAGACTTTGTCCCCAACTTTGTGTCTTTGACAGATGGGAATGAAGGTCTTTTGTAAGCGTTCCTTTTCTTTGTCTGCTTGTTTGCTGTTGGCTTCCATTACTTGAGGATCAGAACAAGGGGGGACTTGACTTGGAATTTCCAGTTTGGGTCCTGTCAATGCTTGAATGATATTAGGCTGTGTGCCGTATACCAGTTCAAACGGGCTTTTCCCGGTGGATCTGTTCACTTGGGTTTGGCACACAAGTAACGCAGTTGGTAGCTGCTTATACCAGTCTTCAGGTCTCCCGGCGGTGAGTTTGGCTAGGGCTTGCACAAGGCTACCATTGAGCCGCTCTACGCGTCCATTGGCCTGTGGATGGTATGGTGTTGTGACAGTGTGTTTGACCCCATTTTTGGCGAGGTACATGTTGGTGTTTTTGGAGGTCAATTCTTTGCCCCCATTGGTTATCAGGAGTTCTGGCTTTCCAAACTTACTGATGATTTCCTTGCCAATGAATTGTTGGACGTTGTTACCGGTGTGTGATTTCACCGCTTGGGCTACTGGCCACCTTGTTGCAAAATCAATGGCTGTAATGATGTATTTTTTGTTGTTGTGCTTTCCTGGCATGGGGCCCACAATGTCCAGAGCCCATACCTTGAATGGTAGTTGGGTTTGAATGGGAAGTACAGACTTAGGCGGGGTTTTGCTTCTGGCAAACTTTTTGCAGACCTTGCACTGTTCTAACACTTCTTGGACATTGCGGTATAAGGTTGGCCACCAGGCTTTATGTTTTAGGAATTTGTACAGATTTTGGCTCTTGGTATGTCCAAGATCTCTGTGGTAGCAAAGAATGGTATTAACTCGTTGATGTGTGGGAATGTAGGGAATGGTTGTGCCATCTGACATCTTTCTGTGAAGAGTCCCGTATACATCAGCAAAGAGGTGCTCATTCTTGATGACCGTTTCTTTGGTGATATTGGTTGTGCCTGCGGGGAACCCTTTGTCTTTTGTACAGAGCACTAGGAGAGGCCAGTCTGGGTCAAGCCCATTCTCTCCCCTAGAAGCGCGGACATACAGGCGGGACAGGGCGTCTGCCATGGCAAGTTTGGCCCCAGGCTTATATTGGATGAGCATGTTAAACCTTTCTAGGATTTCCATCCACTGCGCTTGGCGGCGTGACAAGTTTGCCTGTGTCTTGAAATAGATGAGTGACTTATGATTGGTTAATGCTGTGAATTCTTCCTGCCGTTCCAGGTAACAGCGCCATTTGACTAGGCAGTGTACAATGGCCAGGAGTTCTTTGTCGTGGATAGGGTATCTACACTTGCCATCTGTCAGCTTGCGCAACTTGTAGGCTACAGGCAGGAAGTCACTGTCACTATTCTTAATTTGCAGAACTCCCCCAATGGATGCATCTGAGGCGTTGGTTTCCATCTGGTATTTGCCATCCCGTTTGGGGTATTGTAAGATGGGAGCTGTTGTGAGTTTTTCCTTGAGGCGTCTAAAACAGAGGTCACGTTGGGGGGTCCATACAAACTTGGACTTGGCGCCTGTTATGGCAGACAAAGGGGCGGTCAAGACGCCACAGTTGGGTATGAAGCGTCGTACATAGGCCACCATTCCCAAGAAGGTGCGTAGTTCTGACTTGTCCTTGGGGGGTGGCATCTTGCAGATGGCTTGTATCTTCTGACTGTTGGGTTTGATGCCGTCTTTTGAGACTATGTGTCCCAAGAAGGGTAGTTGCTCACGGAAGAACTGGCATTTAGAGGGCTTGGCCAGCAGTTTGTGTTGTGCCAGGGTCGCAAAGACTTCCTCCAGGTCCTTGTGATGCTGTTCCACCAAGGGGCTGTAGACAATGATATTGTCCAGGTACACAAGGGTGTGCCTGCCTATGTGTGGTGCAAACACTTTGTTCATGAAGGTTACAAAGGTGGACGGGGCATTGGTCATGCCAAAGTTGAGTACCACGCATTTGTAGGAACCGTACTTGGTGCGGAAGGCTGTCTTGGGGATGTCTTCCTCCTTGATACAAATCTGATTGTATCCTGCAGTTAGGTCAATCTTGGAGAAGACAGAGGCTCCTCCCAAGGCATCAAAGAGATTGTCAATTAGTGGTAAGGGGTAACAATTCTTGATGGTGACTTTGTTCAAGGCGCGGTAGTCTGTGACCAGGCGTAAGGTACCGTCCTTCTTGGCCACAAAGAATACGGCGGCCCCAAAGGGAGACTGTGAGGGGCGGATAAGTCCTTTTTCCAGTGCTTCCTTGAGATAGGCGCGCAGGGCGTTGTCCTTGTTTGGGGTCAGCCTATAAATGGGGCGTGCCTTGGGTACAGCCCCCTTGAGTTGGATGGAGTGTTGGATGTGCTTCTCAGGGGGTAGACCAGGTAACGCTTCCTTAAAGATTTCTGGGTGACGGGCCACAATGTTGCAATCTTGCGGCGTGGAGGTGTCTTGGTGATCCTTGAAGTGTATGATTTCATACTGGCAGGAGTCCCAGTCAATAGCTTTCAGGTTTTCCTTCTCATCCAAGGTCTCTGTGATGCGTACAAAGACGTGGTCTTGTAGGAGTTGGTCTACAGAGTCTGGGTAGATTTGGTGGTTGACACCTTCACGCTTGATGGTCAACACTGAGGTTGCCCAGTCCACGTGGGGGTTGTTTTTCTGTAACCAGTCTAGTCCCAGTACAATGTCAAACTTGGGGAAGTCAATGACAGGACCTTGGATGGTGGAGTGGAGGTTCTCAAGCATGACAGAGAAGGGGGCAGTTTCTTTTGTCACGGCAATGTGATGTTCATCAGCCAGGACCACGTTTTTAATCCGCAAAGGATTAGTGGCCAGCTTGAATTTATCCACAAAGCTGCTGTTGACTAAAGTTCGATCTGCGCCTAAGTCCAAGAGAGCTGAGCCTGTGTAACTGCAAAAGCAGAAAGGGTAAGACATCAATTTATTGGGATGTCTGGCAATGGTGTATAGCACTGGGTCTTCCAAGGGCACTTGGATCATTGGGCATTGGTCCACGTCCTTGGGTTGGTATTCATTGTTGGGCGAGTCAGGGGTTGCGTGGGGAGAGCTTGGCTTGCTTAGTGCTCTCCCCAGGCTTTTCCCTCATCTTGGTTGCCTTGGGTGGCGGTAACACGGAAATGGGTACAATTTGATTGGCTGTTATTTCCGTTCCCATTCCCATTTGATCCTGTGGGTTTGTGGTTGTTGTTGTTGTTACCATTACCTCCAGGGGGTGGTTGAGAGGGACGCCCACTTGAATGTGAGTCCTTGGGTCTCTCTTGTTTCCCAGTCTGTGCCTTGTGCAGAGCGTTGGATGTTTGCTCCGCTTTTTCTGCTTCACGGTACAGACTTTGCAGGTTGGTAACTTGGTCCAGGTTCACGTGTCTCATTACGTGCAACTTGAGAGCATTGTAGTACATGAGGTGTGTTGCTGGAGTGTCAAAGGCCATGTCGGATGGGGCGCGGAGACGGAGTTCCTTGTAGGCGCGGGTGAGTTCTTTGACGGTGCCTGTCTGGGTTAGGTTCTTTACTTGGCGTATGATCATGAGTGCCGTATCCTTAAGCACAAATCTTGCCAAGAAGTCCTGTTTAAAAGTGTCCCAGTTCTTGTCGGTGTGCTCTTTGTGCCACTTGTTGCACCAAGTGCCAGCGTCATGGGTCAGGCAAATGGAAATCTCCGCAATCCAAAAACGCTGTGGGCATTCCATCTGAGCCAGCTTGCTTTGGGCGGACTGAATCCATGCGGCAGCATTGTTGTTGTTGGCCCCCGCAAAGGGTTCCAAGGTGGTGCTGCAAAGTTTTTGTGCTACATAGGCGGGCATGGTGGTTTTGTCAGCTGGTTGCGGCATTGCGGGAGGTGCCTGAAAGAAACCTTGTGCAGACATGGCGTTGAAGGCGGGTAGGGGGATCACCGTGTTTTGGTAGAGGACAAAACCATCAGGTATTGCGGTACCAGGCGCATACAGAGTCCAGTCAGGCGGGAGGCCAGACATAATTCTGTCGAGGTTTTGTTGGCCGCGGCGTGTGCGGGCAACAGGCGGAATTTTTCAAGATAAGGTAGGATGGAGAGCCTACCTGTGCTACCAATGTTGTAACTGTGCTGTTTTAGCAGAGTTACAAGGGGAAAAAGATTTAGAGGATAGATAATAATCTTTATTGTGAGATAGTGATTATATAGCTATTGTGAATCAATGGATAGAAGGAACATGATTGGTGATCACACGGCTGGATGGAAGAGGGGGTGGCTTGATCCTGTTAATGAGTCAAGCGCCAAATTGAGGTATCCACCGTGAGGGATCATCATTTGCTCATGTTGACTGATTTGGTAATCCGAGTTGACTTCCGGGTTTGGCTTTGAGTGGCCGGGTAATCGGATTGCGGGTCACGAACCCGCTTGGTTGGAACCTTGCTGGCGGGTCAAGCCTGTGGTTTCAACATAAATGAAATGTATTCTATAAAAATTATCATTACCCTTTTTAATGTTTTTATTTTGTTATCTGGCAGTGAAATTTAATTCAACTAGCTTTTAAAAAAGTAAATATTTAAAATTAACCCTTTACATACAAAAAATAAAAATAAAAATATGTATAAAAAATATCCTTTAGTATTAAATATAGTTTATTTAAACTTTTGATTTATTGTAAAGCTAAAAAATTATATATGAAGAAATTTTTAGTTGGACCAAATTTGACGGAACATCCATCGACAGAAAAAAATTGACGCAATATCTTCCTGCTCCAATTAAACCTTTCCTCCAGCAACGATCCAACTTTATACTTGAAGAACTTTATCCTCTTACTAGGTTGATTTTTAATTGTTAGGGGGTTGACTTATGTTTCAGACATTGGCTTGCATCTCAAACGTTTACCAAGAAAAGTTATATTGAAACTCTTTCTGGACCAGGTTACAGTAGTTTTAAAAGCTATGGCGACAAGCGAAAAAACTCAGATGTAAACGAAAATTAAAAATAAATAAATCTATTGTAAATCAATATAAATTTGTTACTTTTAATTTCGTTTATATTTGAGTTTTTTCGTTTAAATCCGAAGTATTTTCGCTTGTCGCCATAGCTTTTAAAACTAATGTACATGGATGTTTATTTAGAGATCAATACAGTGTTTTAAACATACGAGGATGGATGAAAACGTGCCAGCCTAAAGAATCAACTTGGTTTAAAAAGAAAGTTTGAAAACTGATGGATTTATATTGGTTAGAGGTAGGTTTATATCCAGCTCCGTTCATACTTTAACTATGGGAGAATTAGTTTATCCTGACAGGTTTGTAATGATGTAACCTATATCCTACCCATTGGCCGAGTCACGAGCTACGTCTGTTTTGCGATATGGTTGTCAGAAGAAAGTATTTAGATGAAACTGTTTAAACGGAGTTTAAGCCTTTTAAGTTGCTGGCAGTTTTTTGTGAAAAACGTTTGGCGTAATTTACGCGAATGGGTCGTATTCGGCACAGTTGTCTCTAGATTTCCCTGCTCGTAATGTACATATCTGTCGCTCCTGGCACTTGGCATCGCAGGTGTCAATTTCACCGTTGGCTTTGCGGAAGTTCATGAAGGTATCAAACATGGTGTGGTTGGTTGTCATGGCAGTGGTGGCTTGGTGCAGAAAGGCAGGGGTAAGGAGTTTAGAGGTGGACGATGTTGAGTACGCGTCGACAGCAGAGTAAAGCAGTTCCCATTCCGCGTCGCGTGCCCATTGCTTCTGGTTGCGAAGGTTGGCATAGAACTGTCTATAGTCCAGTATTTCATTGTTTCCGCCAATGTCGTATACTCGGTAGCTGGGGTTGATGCCGCTGCGGGTACCCATGGAAGGGGCAAGGAACCCCATATTGACAGCAGTTTCGGTGGATTTCTTGTCGCTGCTGTAGAAGACTTCGAATTCGTCGTAGTGGAGATGGCCATAGAACTGGCCAAGGATGGTGTCGGAGTAGCGGAGGATAATGCGATGGAGTTCGTCAGACCAGTGCTGGTAAAAGTCGGTGGATCCAGGTGGGATATGAGAAGTAATGTAGACACGTGTTCCTTTCTCTTCAGCAGCCTGGAGTTGGTTGATGAGCCACTGCATCATACCTCTGGGATCATGATTACGAGGATCGAGCAGTGACTGGTAGTTGAATATGTAGTATAAATTGGTGTTGAGGACAAGGACAGTGAGATCCTTGGAGTGGGGCACTGCGTAATAGCCTCCCTTGCGCACAGAGGCAAGTTGGTCGCTGGGGATCCATTTGGCCCACTGCTTTGCCATGAAGGCATATAAAGAATAGTTTCCATGGAATGTAAATTGGTTGAGTGGGGAGGGCTCGTGGTTGCCAATAGCGGGGTAGATGCGTGTTTTAGGAAAGTTGGCTTGGAGCATCTCATACACGCGCTCTGCTGTTTTGGCGTTGCGATCAGGGGTTTCTTTCCAAATGTCGTGGGCGGGAATGTCGCCAGTGAAAAGAAGCATCTCGTAATTGTGTCTATTGGCAGCGTTTTTCAAGAGAGAGGCAAGCATCTTCTGGTTGGCATCGCATTTATACTCTCCCCATTCACGCGCTGGTGACTTGATGGATGAGGATGATTCCTTCTGGCAGCAGATGGGCTTGTTGCAGTCAGCTTCAGCGCCTACTTGGTAGTCGACGTCAAAATGGATATCTGTTAGATGAAGCACCTGTCTAATCTTTTGAGAGGAAGGTTTTGGTGGTTGGACGCTTCTTTTGGGAGGAAGAGTGAGCTGCTTCAATTTGATCTCAGGCATTGGGCATACATTGGCAAATGCATAACATGCCAATGGTGGGACTAGGCTTCCAGTTCTCGGCAGGCGCTGTAAAATATCAAAGATTGCTTCGCCAGTAGAGTCAGTGAGACCTTTACAGACATCGGGTTCTTGGCCGGCAATGGTTGAGCATACAACCTGTATGGTCTTGAGAAATATTCCCCTTGTCAAGTTGGTTTTAGCCAGTCTTCGCAAGACCCGGATTCCGGCCTGACATGCCATACAGGTTATTTTGCCTTTGCCAGTTGTGACGACCGATGAAATGGCGTCCGTCATGGTTTCCCCAAGCCACGTGCTGTTGCCAACCAAATCATCTTTGATGCTATTTTCCCAGTTCTCGATATCGGTTACTGTTCGAAGGGCTGAGATAATCCCTGGCGACGCTGCATTGCACAGCAAGCTAAAGGTAGAAACCCAATAAACGCTCTTCATTGCTGTTCCTATCCTTGTTGGATTCATTTTATACATACTCTCATGAAGCAATATTGGCCTAGTGGCACGCAAATGAGGATCAAATGTTGTTCGATCCAGACTACAGCCAATCAGCGCCAAGCCTTGTTAAAAAACCTACCATACCAAGCATAAAGTTTACAAGGTTAATATCGACAGTCCCATTAAGTTGCGAGCACTAAAGCATATAAATCAACAGCTGTAAAGAATATATGAAGCGCCAAATTAATCGACTCTGGATCAACTCACAACGTCGCCGCCATGGAATTTAATTGGAGTTTGATATGCAACGGAAATGATCCT